>CM069861.1:132465863-132958363 GCA_036172795.1 Pelodytes ibericus | reverse complement strand
GGTAATAGGTTGGGAAACTATATGGTCACAGGTTTAAGGGTTGAACTTGATGGACTTGTGTCTTTTTTCAACCTAAATTACTATGTTAGGTACAGTTCCAGATCAAGATGGAGAGAGGCATAACCTCCCAGTTCTGCCTTAAACAACTCAAATAATCAAATGTGGAACAAATGGTTGGGGATCCTTAATATGAGCGAAAACAAATAGAGGAGGTAAAGGCCACTGGAGAAAAAGCTATGAGTGAGGGAGTAATAGGCAGATCAGGGATTCTCTCCCGAAGAAATAAAGAGTAATAAGTATAAGTAATATATTTCGGAACAGTCGGCACTGCAAAACCACTTAGTAAGAAAGAAATGATGCACACACTAGTGAGTCATCTTTATGTTGTGTATGTTAGTTGTGTGACAGTATAATAATGCAGCTTCATAGTAATACTATACTATTTATAATTTTATCAAGTCAAACCACACTTGCTTTTAAGTAATGAGAAGTTAACTATGATAAAAATGATACAAAGATGTTTCAAGAAAAATGGAACAATATGGTGATCTAACAGGACTGAGTCAAAAAAAAACAACAAAAAACACCAACAACTTCAGAAACAGAAGGGACCCTGACAACAAATGCATTCATCTTATTCTGTTCACATAAGATTATCTCAAGCACTTAAAATCCCAATATTTTGTATGACCTGCTGTGTGAATGTATACTTATAGCCACAAATGCAGTATATGTGGGGTGTGAAAGGTTTTAAGTCTTCACTTGGCTATTAAATATCTAGAAGGTTCTCTGCCTCTATTTAACTATGTAAGCATACATGTGTGCACAGACAAGCACAGAGGTACACACAGTTACTCATGAGGACATAGGAGAGGTTTTGTGCAACAGACTCTGAATCTTTCTTAGGGCAGGAACATTTCAACACTTACTCGCCCTCACTAATTCCAGCAGATTCCTTTTGCAGGTTCCACCCCTCGTTACTACTTGAGGTCTGATCGGCTGCTATAATGTCACACGTTATTAGAGTACTGATTGTATATTTATAGAGCTCTGCACACAAACACAATGTCAGACCATGGCAGAGATCACAGTGCATAATGCTATGCTAAGGTATTTACACTCCCAATACAGAAACAGATATATATCAGAGTATGTACATGTGTCTGCCAGGGCATCTCAAAATATTTCCCTTTAAACAAAAACACAGTGAAATTAAAAATTGAAGCGACTAAACATTTGATATATCTAATCCCCTTGAATATAACTGGAGCATGGTGCTGCCACGTGTTTCACCCATTCCCCATCAGTGTGGACAAGAAAGTCATCTAAGTTATCGCTGATCTAATGCCAGGCCATAGAATAGGGCTATAGAAAGGGAAGCAGGAAAGGCCAACAAAAGCAGCTATAATATAAAAATGTGAGGAAAAACTGTGGCAACCGTATATACATCATACACCAACAAAACCACACACACAACTGTGTTTATAAAGTTGCACAAGCCAGAGATTGGTCCTGCACACATTCTTGTGACTGATTCAGATAAACAACAACAAAAAAGAGCACAACAGATTTGTATTGAGATTGTTCAAATCCACACATGTAATTGTATTAACAAAGAAGTTCATTTTCATTAAATTCACTTCCAGGTTCTGAAATCACAATATAGCACAATGCTGGAAATTATTTTTCCTATCTAGCACACCAGACATGTAGAATCCGCCATTCCCTAAAGATAATTGCTGTATGTTCAAAGTATACAGCAATATGTTGTACAAGTCAATGTGTGATGTGGCTGAAGCCACAATGGCAACTTGTATTCCTAACTTCCTCCACATTCAGTTAAATAAACATGACATTGCACATGCTTCTCCTTGGGGGTAGAAGTGAATGTGTGTCTTAGTTTTTTTGCATAATCTAAATTGTGCTGGCAGATATGACCATTTCGGCTCATAGATTATATACTGATAAAAATGTGTACTGGAGGGACATGTGTGCCTTGGATCTTGCAAACAGTGCGCAAAAGGGTAACAAGGGCTTACAAACCTTTGTAATGATCAAGGAACTAACATATTGGGGGTATAGGAGCCAGAGAAAAGTATTATGCTTGTCGTTCCATATACAATTCCTAGATAAATTAAGAAAAATTATCTAAATTTAACCTTAATCTTTAGAATAAACCGTAAGTCAGACTGGGAAAATGCCTGATAAGGGTTAAATTAACAATTATGCGTAATACAATTCTCAAACACTTGTTTGCTTTGAAAGAAAGTAAATAAATCTACCGTATTTTTCGCCGTATAAGACGCTCCGGAATATAAGACGCACCCAATTTTAAAGGAGGAAAATCTAGAAAAAAAAGATTCTGAACCAAATACTGTAGTAAAATATCCCAGGATCATGCCCCTCAATATGCCAGGATTTAGCCACCCAATATGCCAGGATTATTCCCCACAATATCCCAGGATCATGCCCCTCAATATGCCAGGATTTAGCCACCCAATATGCCAGGATTATTCCCCTCAATGTCCCAGGATTATGCCCCTCAATGTCCCAGGATTATGCCACCCAATATCCCAGGATTATGCCCCTCAATATCCCAGGATTATGCCCCTCATTATCCCAGGATTATGCCCCTCAATATGCCAGGATTATGCCCCTCAATATCCCAGGATTTTGCCCCACAATATGCCAGGACGTAGCCACCCAATATGCCAGGACTTTCCCCCAAAATATGCCAGGACGTAGCCACCCAATATGCCAGGACTTTCCCTCAAATTATGCCAGGACTTAGCCACCCAATATAACAGGACTTTCCCCCACAATATTACTTAATCATCCTAAATCCTGGCATATTGTGTGGCATAATAATCATTATGCCACACAATATGCCAGGATCCTCACACCTTCCCTTACTTACCTCGTCGCTGCTGCTCTGTCTCCAGTGCAGGTCCGTCCGTGGCTGTGAGGGAAGCGTTGTGCGCTCCCCTCCAGCCAATGCGCATTCAATAAAGTTTGTTTAAAAAAAAAAAAACTTAACTGAATGCGCATTGGCTGGAGGGGAGCGCACAATGCTTCCCTCTCAGCCACAGGCGGGCCAGCACTGGAGACACAGCAGCGACAAGGTAAGTAAGGGGGAGGATTATTTTTATTTTTTTGAAGCAGGGTTCTGGCGCCCCCAGCTAAGATGCGCCCTAGGCAGCTGCCTAGGTCGCCTTACTGGTGGCGCCGGCCCTGGGGAGAGGGAAGCCCGAACACACACAGCCTGGCCGTGCAGGGAGGGTCAGAGAAGTCTCCACAGCCTGCAGTACATGCCACAAATCCAGCCTGCAGCACACACAGCATAAAAAGAGGACTGCGAGCAAGCACCCCACAAAGTTAGGGACAGTTTTAATGCAGGCAAAATGTGTATTTGTCGTATAAGACGCACCAACTTTCCCCCCCCCCCCCCCCCAGTTTTGGGGAAGAAAAAGTCTTATAGGGCGAAAAATACGGTAGTTATTTGACACATATAGCATATGATAAAAAAAAAAAGAATATAATATATAGAGCAAGAATCTGCCACAATTAAAATGTACCACCATCACTGGAGTTTACTCTACTAGCACACTTGGATATTCATGTCTTTCCAGGGCTTGACAAATATTTTAGGAGCCAGGCACATCAATTCGGGAGCAAGTATAATCCTTTTTAGGCAAGGACGAAAAAAAACATTCATAGTGTTCCATGTAAAATAATCAAAAAAGTCATGGCTCTCTGAATTTATCCTGTGTTACCTCAGTTATAGCAAATCATGAAAAACATGCCATTGTATTTGATCACCCACCAAGCACTCTTTGTAACAGAGTAGCATCATCATATCACACTGATCTGCCTCTTATGGTAAATGCCTGGATTACAAAATACATTTTGTGTGTATGTCTACTGTTAGTAAGGTTAAGTAGGGAAACAAGTACTGGTGGGGGTTTAAAATTCTATATAATGGGAAAATGTCAAAAAATACAGAAATATTTGAAATTCTGATTGGGATTAGGGAAGTCACCAAGGGGTTAATGTATGTGAAGAGTCTGCACTGCTGAGAGAGAAAAGCGCATTTGGATTTGATATACTGCCTGTCAGTTGTATACAATATCTGCCTGTGATAAATTCCAGACTACTAGTATCTAGTCCTTCGGTCCAAACAGGTATATAATGTCAAAAAGAGTGGAACTCCATTTCAGAAGTTGGAAACGCTTCACTTGTAGTATAAAGGGGTCTTCAGTCTTCAACAACTACATTTCATACCAGAAACCTGGGCAATGATTTTCTAATGAGGAGACAGCCAACAAAAGACCATCTTAGGCCACATTTATATTAAATTCAACACAGAGAAATATCAAAGAAATCCAGGACAGAAGATAAACAATAATATGTTTGCTTTTCCACCGGAATCTATGAACTATTATGTATATAAACAAACTATGAGGCCACATTCCAATTTTTCCTATAGAAGGGAAGCTGCACTTAACATAAGTGTGCAATAATTAAAGAATAATTAAAAATAAAAAGTGCTATTTCTATTTAAATTTAAGGCTGAATCAACTGGGCCACTTTTTTCACCTGAAAGAGAGAGTTCATTTTCAGTGTTTATTGTGTGAAGTGGATGGTAGGGGGTCTGAGATGTCAGCAGCTGGCAGGGAAGCCCCCCAAGGGTTCTGCTGGATGGGGTGGGAGGGACAAGAAGGAAAGACGGAAAAGAAAAAAAATTAAGTGAAGTCTGGCTTCTGGCTGACCTCCAGCTCTGCAATTCAGTAAGATTCTCTGAAGGAGAAGGGCAGAAACAGCGCATACAGAGTTAGTGGTATCACAGGACAGACCATGTATCAAGGGAAGACAGAGCCACGGTGTGAATTTTGCTGCCATCTCCCACCACAGTATGAAAAGAAAGAAAGGTGGACATTCAGAGTCTGAAGTGAAGATGCCAGAAGCAATGATACTGAGGAGCTAGGAGATGTGACTTGGTGACACAAACCTCGCTGGCCCCAATCATTTACCTGCTGAGCATCTTTAGAGCAATCTTTGGGGGCTGGTGAGTAAAACTACTATGTTTTGTATCGCCACGCATTATTAGAAGAGCCTCGGAAGACCTTTCATTTTCTTAACACAGAGATACTACAAGGTTACATTTGGGTCTTAGTCACTGTATGCACTCCTTTCTAAAATGGAAAAAGTTTGAAAGTATCGCAATAAAAAAAAGTTTAAGTCAATTATCAAGCAACAGAAACAGTTAAAACTACAAGGACTGAGTGCAGGGGTTAGGTTACCAGCAGATAATCCCAGCTATAACCGCTACCCATCCTGGAGGGGGGAGCAGAGTCACACATGTACGCTGGGGCCAAGCAGATGGGCTTAAATGAAGCCGGGACCAGTCATGCAAATCCCTCATCCACCTCATTATCAGGGCTGAGCACGGCATTTAAACGATATTACAATCAAATTAAAGAATACTAAATTATACAAGCTATCTGGAAATATGAATGTATTATTCTGCCTCTGAAATAGACAAATTTAGCCGATCTGACCACTTCATCTCCGGATGGTCACAGGATATTCTAATAATCTTTGGCAACCAGTAGGTTAAGAAAACACCTCCCACACACAAAAAAACGAAGTCTCTCCTTGTGTGGCAGAAGAAAGGACTAACATAGTGAGAGAAAAGAGAATCTTCTGAGAGGTATAGGGAAGAACAGGTAACTCATACAAAGACAACAAGGATAAAGTCACCAATCTAAGGTTTTCTCTTCTGCCACTGAAATTACATCACGTGGCGATTCCATAAGCATGGCACGGAATCGGAGAACCTTTTGAAAATGAGCAGAGATGAGATACCGTGGGTTGGATAAGGGATTTTGTCAAGTAACTTCTGAAATGCTAGCAGCAGGCTTGGTATACCCATGGTCATCTGGATCCCATCTTGACGCTGGCTCTGTCCTATAGCACGAAATGCCAGAGCTCAACTATACTCAGAGTTCCACCTACAATAATGGCACCAGTTCGGTCACAGAGCCTGAGAAGTGCTGGCTGGCACTACTCACCCTAATGGTCATTGTGCCCACTATTGGGGGTAACATTCTGGTAATCTTGGCCATATCACTGGAGAAAAAGCTTCAGAACGCTACCAACTATTTCCTCATGTCGCTGGCTTGCGCAGATTTGCTGGTTGGGATATTTGTGATGCCCATTGCCCTCCTTACCATCCTCTTCTGTAAGTACCTAAGGCCTGATGATCTTAACTCTTTCAGAGCTAAAGAGCTATTAAAATGTTCACATTGCGAGAATGTATGCTAACTGAAGTGGTAAAGGCAATTACTTCCGATGCCCACTGGATTATTTTATGTTGTTCCTTAAATCCTATCCCCAAAACTGATACAGGGGTCCCAAAGTATTTTGCATCTAATGCCTTCATAATATCTATTGAGAACTCCCATTGCTAGGAGTTATTATTTCTCATATCATTGTGGCATGTTTTTCTTTCCCAAACTACTCTGAGTACCAGATAATACTGAAGGCTTTTAGAGGAGCCATTAGATTTCCACTAACAAATAATGGGTTAGACAGACATTCAGAAATGACTTTTGGGAGCCTTTTCGCAACTAAACGGTTAACCATAGACCGCAAAAATGTCAGCAACAAAAAGGAGGGGGAGAAAGAATGGTTAAAATCATAGTCCAATATAAATAAGGAAAGTATATTATAAATAAATAAAATCTGGTTTGAAAAAACACTGCTAATAGGTAAACCAAACCCATAAGATCTATAGAAATGTGCTAATAAGACAACAATGATACAATCAATTTACATAGCAAATATAATGCAATATTTATGTTTACAACAACTTTAAAATTAAATAGCTTGGACATGACCGTTTCACTAAAAAATTAGTAATAGATACAACAGTGTAATTACTGAAATAAATAGATAGCCAGGTACATTACTCAAGACCTCCAAAAGAGACCAGCATCTATAACAAGATATTTTCATTTACAAATTATCCAATGTACTAAATACACACAATCCCCCCAAAAATGTTTTTGATAACGCCACATTTCGATGCAAATGGGACTCTTTTTATACAAGACAAACTAATTACAAATATATACACTACATGAACCCTAATATCTTACAGAGTACAGTATACTGCATTCTGTAAAAAGTCAGACCCACTAAACACAAGGAGTTAAAGGCACAATAAAGTGTCAGTAGATGTTTCAAGTGTGAAGCACTCTACTGCTGTATATATCTGGTCACTCCATGTTCATCCATAAATCCACATGTGCTGTGTGGGCACGAATAGGCCAGTTAGAACAGGATAACCCAGCATATACAAACCATGCATATGTTTATATACACCAAGGAAAAATGACTAGAGATCTCAAACTCTTCGCAGCTTCTGCGTAGCACTGTATATTGTACACAGTACATGGACATGAGGCATGGCAGAACAAATTGAAATAAGCATAAATAAGCTCATATTCCTCTTAGCTTAATAATGAAGAAATACCCATGCCCCTTAAAATGACAAAATAATTCAAAAGACAAAAATAAATATTTTAGTATAATAAAACTCTGTTTTTCAATTTGTTGGTAACCCTGTGGGTATGAGTAAATGCATAATTGAAAAACAGCAAACAAGACTCCATTAAAATGTTGTCTAAAACAATTAAGTTTAAGCACAGCCCTAGGCAAGCAAGTGCAATTTACATTTTAATGTAGACACCCATTTTCACAAAATTTTTGTTTGGTGTGTTTGTGTGGCTGAGATTACACTGCTCATCAATCCAACTTTTGTCAAGAAATAATTTCCAGGCTTACTGTACCGTAAAGGCTTAAATAATGGCAAATATATATATATATATATATATATATATATATATATATATATACATACATACATACCTGGTAACACTGATAACAAGGGAGTACAAAGCAATTGCTTCTATAAAAATAACGAAAGAAAGAAAAAAACCTAGGAACCAGGGTTTAGTAAAAGAATAGAAAAGTAAACAGGTAAAATAAGAGGCACTGAAATCTAGTTATATGATTAAGTGCAATGCATGCAGTAAGGAAAAGCAACATTACTGCTATGTGTTTTTTTTTTTCATTTTCTGTACTTTTCTTGCTTATTTTTTTAAGTTTGCGATATGGGTGTGCTCCTGTCTGCCAGACCAGTCATATACAACTGACAAGATTACAAGATGTGCTACTTAATGAATTGGTCATTTTTAAATTCTATAACATACAGGGCAGTAGAAACATTTGTACAACCCGTTTTACTGCTCTGGTGATTGGGTAGCGCATGTTTGCAACACTGCACCGGTGCATTATGGGATTACAATTCCTTTATTGACATTGGGGGTACTCACCGGCATAGTAATTGTTTCTGCATGCATGCCAACATAGAAACATAGAATGTGTCGGCAGATAAGAACCATTCGCTCTAGTCTGCCCAATTTTTTTTTTTTTTTTAATACTTTTATTAGTCCCCCGTTCCCGGTCTTCTAGCTAGGATAGCCTTGTGTCTATCCCACGCATGCTTAAAATCCTTGACTGTGTTTACCTCTACCACTTCTGCTGGAAGGCTATTCCATATAAACATAAACCAAAAACATAATTTGGGATATAAATTGATGGCAGTTTGATTAGCATGGGACTGAACTGTATTTTTACTTCAAACATTATGCATATATGTAAAAGGCCTCACTTTTGTAAATAATTGATACCAAGACCGCAATCAATTAAATATGGATTAGATCCCTTTGAAACACGTAGCAAAGAGAGGTTTTGAATGGTTACTTCAAAGGCATAAAGCAATAATCTTCAATGGATAGCATGTATAACTGGAAATATATGTACATAAAGTGTACAGGGAAGAATTTGACTTTAAACATCATATCCTGGGAAAACAGGCAATACTCAAAGCCTCGGTAAATCTTCAGAGATAGAAGAAAACACTCTTAAGTATTTGTATGCAATATGCTTTGAAAAATAATGATAGAAAATGCAGTTACAGAACCAAAGTATCCCATAATCACACATACATTAGAGGTGCGTGTAAGAGTTAACATTTCCTTGTTCTAGAGGACTGCAGTTGTGCAGAATAGTGTGGATACAAGGGATAATTAATTAAACCAGGCCAAGCAACCAATACATAAAATAGGGCAGGCCACATGAAAATAAACACTCATTGGAGGTTCCATCTAGCAACCAGACCGTAGATCTGGCCTCCACCACCTTGCATGTACAAAAGGGCCATATTTGAATTTAAAAAAAAAACTGGAAACGTAATGGAGGGAAAACAGACAAAAGCTGTGTATTTCAGGAACATGACTGAAACAGCAAAGCGTCAAATTATTGAAGGCTTTTTTAATTTCAAACATTGTCCTGGAATAATAGAGAGCTGGTTACCAAGCATGCTTTATTGTAAGATGGTTGGGAGCAGACAGGAGATACAGTGGATAACAGTGAGAGGTGCTTTGTGTGTATGGTGTTGCACTTCAAATGTTATGCACAAGTATTGTACCACACAAATCTCTGCTTGTTCACAAGTGCAGTAAAGAGGTCATGTGTGTATGAAAAGTACAGGGTGTACTATGAACAAAGGGAACAGATTAAATAATGGAGCTTGAACTGTGTTTGACAAGTCACATTACAACCTTACATCCATGCAAATGCTCAAAAGGATGTACATATTACTGCTATAGTAGCATTGAGATGTTACAAGTCATAGACTACACCTATATAGAAAAGAATACAGTAGCAGGGAGTAAATAAATACTAAAATTAATTGCTTTATGACTTAATGGAATAGAGAGGTAATTTATTTCCATTAAAGGCTGTATTTTCAGGTAAGCAGTACTGAAAAAGCTGGTGCACTAAAAGCCGTTTTAAGGGCACAGTGTGTGTAAAAGCTTGGTAAGACTCCTATTAATAGTGCAGAGACAGAAAGTCTCTGTACTTCCACATGTGAATAGCATTTAATTACCAGAAGACATTCAGACTAAAGAACCGGGGTTCAGTGGCAGTTTAACACATTAGCAGGGTGGTCTGTGAATGAAGCTATCAACAGTAGTTAGACATATGAGATCCACAAGCACCTGATGGGAAAACAGCACTGAGAGAAAATGAACACAATTTAATGGAGATGTTGCCCATCTGTCAGAGTCTGTAAGAAATTAAATGCAGATTATAACCGCTACATCAATTAAACATATTGTTCCCATACCGAGTTTGATAATAAAATAAAATAAAAAGAGGAGGCAATATACTTAAATAATATAAAGAAATCTTCTATATACAATTCAGCATCTGCCACTTGTATTTAAGGTATACTATAGTATGTTTTATTGGATTATTTATTATTTTCACCTATATTGAGTGCCATTATAAAGGACTTCCTTATACAACCTACACAATAAGCACACAAACTAGCAGCTGCAGCACAAATGTCCACTAACTCACACTCGGAATAAGCAAGGTACGAGTGAAAGTTACTGATAGCATTAGTGACAATGTAATAATTGTAACATTTACAGATCATATGTGTATGATCAGAGAAAAGAAACCCCTGCTGACCACTCTCTCACTTTATAATTCAGCACAGGAATGGCCGCTCCCACAATGGCTATGTGCCATTTGGTTGTTTCTGGATGTTCTGTTTTCCACATCGTCCATCATGCACCTGTGCGCCATATCGCTGGATCGCTACATTGCTATAAAGAAACCTATCCAGGCTAGTCAGTTTAACACCAGAGCAAAAACACTCATCAAGATTGCCGTGGTATGGCTGATTTCAGCAGGTAAGAAGAACAATTTGATCACAATAACACCAGATTAACAAAATTTAGCCAGTTTATAGAATAGACCACACATCCAGTCTCCCATCTGTGCCTAGTGCTGCAGTTCACAATGCCATATTTGTTAACAAACAGTAATTAAGATGCATTGTGGCAATGAAGTGTTTCCGATTGTCTAGAGAAGGTAGCAGTTTTTGTGCAGACGATAGATCACCTATTTTACGCACGCCTACCCAGATGCAAAAAAAGCCTTTTTCTGTTTCAGGAAAAAAAAAAAGTTTTTTCCCATCTCAGTCAGTAAAACATTCCGTTTTATTTTCCAACTGGTAATTCAGGGGTTAAAAATTATATTTATCTGATTAATAATAAACTCACTGAAGTTTACAGGAAAATACTTCCATCACCTGTCAGTGGCATTAAGGTTGAATAACCACTGCCATGGTTTAGAGCAGTATGTATCACATGTACGCTGAACAGGTTTAATCACTGATACGCAGAAGTTCAATTATATATTTCTAACACAGTTTGAGCTGAGCTTATAATCCCGAGGCAGCGGATATATTGGCAACAGGCTGTGCTAGTTAGAGATACTATGACAACCCGCTGATCCTCAATGAATCCCGCAGCTGTGGAGGTGCTCTCCAGAACTGGGACATGCTGAAAAACTATCTGCTGCTTCCCTACTGAAGAGATCACGGACACTTTCTTTTAATTTCTTGTGGTCTGGAATAGCTTACAGTCCGTAATGATGATCAGATTACTTGGGCCCTGCACAATAAAGCTTTGGTAATGAGTCTGCGGCAGCTGTACGACAGAACAGGAAATCAAATTCTCAGAGAGATGTTGCCGGTAAAGACAAATCATGCTTTAAATGGTATGTTTGTGCTGGACATTTATACTCCGATGAAGTTGACCACCGAATACTTAAGTCAAAATTATTCCAGCTGCAATATACCATCAGTTTAAGGAAACTAGCTTTTAAAGTCACATTTTCACATTATTTGAGCTTTTAAAAAGGGCACCAGTGGTTCAGGGTATTCAAAAGGCATTAGCAAAATACATGGAGATTATATTCAGAGAAGTGCTAAGAAATAAACATCTCCAGTGCAGTGCTTAAAAAGAATCTGTACAAGTTTATATAAGCAGTAAATGATCTGTGCTCTCTTTCAGGCATTGCTGTTCCGATTCCAATCCAAGGCCTCCTCAACCCCAACACAATCTTCAGCATAAACAAAACCTGCTTGGTTCGGACAGAACACTTCAAGTATTTCATCATTTATGGATCCATGGCTGCTTTCTTTGTGCCGTTTGGGATCATGGTGGTGATTTATTTTCTTACCATTCACTTACTAAGGAAGAAGGCCTATCTCATTAAGAACAAGCCACCTCAGCGCCTAAACTGGTCCACTGTGTCTACAGTTTTCCAGAGGGATATAACTCCTGGGTCTTCACCTGAAAAAGTGGCAATGCTGGAAAGGAGAGATAGGTCAATGGCTATTACCAGTGATGAATTTCCCATTCGCAGGCTGTCGAGTGTAGGGAAAAAGTCCATGCAGACAATTACTAATGAGCAACGAGCTTCTAAAGTCCTGGGAATAGTCTTCTTTCTTTTTGTTTTTATGTGGTGTCCATTTTTCCTCACCAATGTGGCTTCAGTACTGTGTGGCCCAAGTGACTGTGACCCAAATATAATTAAGATGCTGATGGAGATCTTTGTCTGGATAGGATATATATCCTCTGGTGTCAACCCACTGGTGTACACACTCTTTAATAAGACTTTCCGGGATGCCTTTGGACGATACATCACCTGTAACTTTCGTGGTATGAGATCTGTGCAGATCCTGCGAAACTGCTCAAGTCGCATCTCATTCCGGAATTCCATGGCTGAGAATTCCAAACTGATCATGAAGCACGGAATGAGGAACGGGATTAATCCGGTCATGTACCAAAGCCCACTGAGAATGTGCAACTCTCAGCTAGAATCCTCAGCTATATTGCTTGATACATTACTACTGACTGAAAACGAAGCTGGGAAAACTGAGGAGCAAGTCAGCTATGTGTGAATTGGAAACATCAACAGTATTTACCGGTCCAAACTGCAAAAAATGGTCATTACACTATAGGGAATAATGCCTATTCATGCCATTATTTATAAATATCTATTCAGAATGACCTAAAAGTTACAATTTATTTCAACAGTCTGCAAAACACTACATTAAAGAACATCTGAAGTCATCAAGATGGGTCTATGAAATGTGGATATTACAGGTAGCTGATGGCTATGGAGTATGGAGAAAGAAATATTTACACAAAGGCGGTTTAGAAAAAGCTAACGGCTAAATTAACAGCACCAACCTAAAAGGAATATGACTCAGAGGTGGTGACTGTATTAACAAACAATTAGCTTCTGTGATGGAGGTTTTGGCTGTATAAGAGCTGCTCTGTGAAAGACAGTACCGCAAAACTGTTGCCAGGATTGCCAAACTCTTTGTTGCATCCAAAATCTGCACTGACAAATCTTCTCTATTATAACATGTAAGGGTTAATATATGTTTTTGAACAGGGTTAAACCTACACGTCCTGTCCAAGCACACACATTGATTTGTCATATACAGTGACTGCAATTAGAAATGGGGCAGGATGTGACAGCACAGGGTCACTTTGGCAGGTCCCACCTGCTTACTTTGTTGTGGTTATTCTTGTTAGTTTATGATGACAAAAGGACAATAAACCTATGTAAGGTTTTAAAGTCAAACTTGTATCTTTCAACATATTTTCCATACACACACATGCAACAGGGAAAAAGCAAACATGGATGTGTGCCTAGTTATATCCTATTTCTTCACTGCTAAGACCTGAAAAAAAGAGAGATTTAGCGGAAGAGATACTTTATGGTAAAGACAATAAAAGGTATGAAATTCACTGCCTAAAGAGGTGGCGCTAGCAAATAAATTAGATGTCTTTAAAAGAGGCCTAGATACTTTAAAGAAGCAGAACATAGAGGGCTATGTATGTTAGTAAATATATTAGGATTTATTTACTTAGTGTTTGTTGTCCAAGCAGTAATTGGATTGCCATTTGGAGTCCACATTTTCCCCATTGAAAGCAGAATTCACAAACTGCCTTCTTTTAGATCAACAGCAGTAAAACATGAATAGGAAAAGGGTTGAACTTGATGGATGCAAGTCTATTTTTCAAACTAAACTACTATATGTAACTGGGAGACCTAGATGGACAAAGCTCTGTAGAATTTGCATTTATTTTGTGTTGTACTTTGTGTAGTACACTGGTTATACACACTGTTTAGTACAAACCTTGTCCTTTTCAAAGAGAACAAAAACCTTGTAATTTCCTAATGTAGCGTAAACTAAGTTTAACATGGAAACAAACGTGTCAACTACATGGCATGAAACTAAGTGCAAGGCATGAATCTAGAGGTCATTAACAAGGAGGGTTCGCTACAGAAATCTAAACTGTAGCTGATAAACTGAGTAATATTTTCTTGATCACAAAAAACCCAACCCAGAAACCAATACTGACCTCTTTTTACAGTGGCTTGGATATATCCCAGGGACTATAACGTTCAGACAAGACCACCTGTCCTGCCCAACAGAATTATGTACAGAATGTTAGGAGGGAGCCAGAAAAGCTCCAGTGCTCACTCCTACACCCCCATACTGTGTAAATGTTTGTTTTATGAAACCAGCACTAAATAAACACTGTTTTACTAGCCAGTCTTGAAAAGCTGGCCAGGATAGAACATTTTAGAAGGTACCAAAAGACACGAGGCAGACAAGGAGATTAATTTTCACCGTGAAGTAAAGGACTGTAATCAGAGTAAGAGGGGTGCTGCTCTGTGTGCATCAGAATTATCTGGAAATCCTCACTATTCAGAATTTGTCGCTGGTACATTAATGTTGAAAAATGTTATTTTGGATTACAAAAAAAACTGGAAAGACTTCATGAGTCCCTCAAAAAGTCTAATTATTTGAAAACCTTGAACCCTTTTCTGTTGTAGTAAAAACATGTAATTGAATCTGGTAATGGCATGAGACATGATGACACTTTTAAATAACATATGGGCTTACTTAAAGTTCAAAACAAAATTATATATAATAAAGAAAGCAGTTCTAAAGTAAATTTGAGGAATCAAAACAGATTACAAATCCACCAAATCCATGTATGTTGTCATATTCTATGTTTCTACGGATGAGCATGCTATAAATGCACATTTAATATTCATAGATCCTTTTCATGACAACTGTATCTATAAGTCTAAATAAGACAGCACCGGTGGAATCTGCAAATACGAAACGCTACCTCCCCATCACTATTCATATGACAAAAGAGAAAGGAGGTGCTGGTAGAATGCTCAGGGAAATTCCCTTTACTCAGTGTGTGATCTAGATTTGGACATCCTCAGTTCTGTGAAAAAGTTTACATTCTTAAATCAAAATTATAATATGGAGATTATATAATATAAAGCCTACTACATTATCCTTCGTTATACCTGACAGCTGTAATGGTTATGCCCAGTCTTTAGAGTACCAATACAGCTGTGTGATTCTCTTGTGCACTGATGCCAATCTCCTTGCCACAAACAATATGCAGTGCTCGTTCAGCCTTTGTGGCCTTTCTGCATTTCTTACTTGCTTGGTAAATGACGTATTTACATAAAATGTGATTTACGGCAGTTTTATCTCACGGCTCATCTATCACCAACAATATCTCAGCCCTTTTTTGGATGCAAGAGACCCTGTTCAAGCTTTTGGAAGGCGCTAGTGTTTAATTCCTTGGACCATCGCATAGGTGCATTTACTTAAGGGATTGATTCATTGCTTTTTCATCTAAGCAGAGAGAAAAACAAAAGAGCTCAGACTTCGAGTGCCAAAGGAAGTGAGCAATTCCACCTGACCTTACCCTGGCTAGTACTTCCATATTACTAGCAGTGAATGAGCTTCAGGGCAGAACTAGCTGAATTTTGTTTTTGTGAGAGCGAAGCCAAACAGAGACACCAAATGTGAATGTAAAAATGTTCAGAGTAAACATAAAAGTATTAGAAGTATGAAATGATTGTCAGGGTGGATGTGTTGAGCTTTCACTGTCTGGGTGGGCTGAAGAATTCTTACCAGTTACAAATCATGTGTAATGTTGCACGTCTTTTATGTACAAAGAGTTAATAGGCTGGGATGCCTATGTATTTAACTCACTATATATACTGTATGGACGACTGGCACAACAGCGGCCTCTGTTAATTCTCCAGGACTAGCCCAACTACACTGCCCCACATGATTTAACAGACCTGACAAAGTGAATCATGGACCTGGCACAATCACTGCTTTGCCATTATACAGCTAACTGCTTCTAATTAGCCAGCTTACTCCCTCCTTTCTGCAAACATTTCACAGAGGTCCAGAAGAAGAATTCTAACATAGCCAGCCAGTATGACAGATTGATCTGCATAAAGTAGATTCCTTTTTTCTGTGTTGGCAAACAAAAGAACAGTGATCAATTAGGCTGGAGTTCTAAGCTATGCTTACAGTGGTGACAAACTAGAAGTGCACAAATTTAGGGACAGAAAATGTTCATTTAACAAAATAAAAACAACATTTAAAAAGGAAAAGCTGGTAAGCTACATGTTCAAAACAAAGAAAGATATATTAACCCCTTCCTGCTTGTAGGACGTTCCATGCCGTCCTACTTCTTAGTGCCTAGAGGCTAGTAGGACGGCATAGGACGTCCTACATTAAACAGCTCATCGCAGCGGGTGTCTATACAGAGTCTAGAGAGACCCCGATCGGGTCTCTGGCTCCGATCACTGCATGATCAGCAGCCTGGAACACAAAGATGCTGTAGGGGAAGGGGATAATATAGGAATTAAGGAAGGGGGTTTTTTTACAACTGGTTGCAATCAGACTTGGGTTCTTAAAGGGACACTCCCAGCAAAAAATGAAAAGGGTTTATTTTTAATTATTTTGCATTGTTGATTTCAGATATGGTTTTTGTTATAAATGCGAGTTTATTTTATGAAATATTTTACTAAACAAGGGTGACTGGACGGCGCCATTTTGTGAAATCTAGTGTTTTTGGGTGCCAACCCCCAGAGACTTTACAGCACTAGTATCGCACTATAGAGCTGGAGACACAGAATGCAGTCTATAAGTCAGAATTCTGATCATAGACTTGTATTAAATGGGAGGGTACTTATTACATAACAAGGGGGCAGAGTTTTAATCCTACTAGATCACGTCAATCAACTGTCTGTGTTGCAAGGCAAGTAAAAAAAGTTGTACACAGGAGCCAGTAAGAGAACAGGGGTGTATCTTATGACAGGGCTCGACAAATACTGGGCGCCAGGTCGCCATTGGCAACTAGATTCTGGCTCCTGGCGCCTGGAATACTCTTTAAGCAGAGTAAACTGCAAAGTCCTGGTCCCACACTCTGCTATCCCTTACCTACCGATCAGATAAGGAGCAGAGTGTGGGAGAAGCAGCACAGAACAGCCTGCCGATTAGCTCCTCCCCCCGGCTTCCTGTTCCTGCTTCTCACGGGGCTGTAGCAGTGAGGAGATGCGTGTGAGAGCTGATGGAAACTCCTCCTGCTGCCTCAAAATGGAGGGAAAACTTTAAGCTGCCCGGTTCAGCAGTGATACAGGGTCTGTCTCCAACTTCCCACTGTAAGTCTAGTAAGTAAATAGTGTGTGTATTAGAATGTGTGTTAGCATGTATGTGTTGGTTCAGCAACTGTTTTTATGAATGTGTCAGAATCTGTGTGACAGCATGTTAGTGTGTATGTATGTATTTGTGTCTGCATGTGTTTGTGTGTGTATCAGCATATTTGAGTGTGTATATAATAGTGACAGCATGTGTTAGTGTATCTCAGTGTGTGTGTGTGTGTGTGTGTGTGTGTGTGTGTGTGTGTGTGTTGGCATTTAAGTGGATATGAATGTGTTTGTGCATGTATATAGGAGTAAAATCATGTGTTAGTGTGTATGTATTTATGTCTGCATGTGTTAGTGTATGTATTTGTGTCTGCATGTGTTAGTGTGTGTGTGTGTGTATGTATGTATGTATGTATGTATTTGTGTCTGCAGGTGTTAGTGTGTGTGTGTATGTATGTATGTATGTAATTATGTCTGCATGTGTTAGTGTGTGTATCAGGATATTAGTGTGTATGTATTTGTGTCTGCATGTGTTAGTGTGTGTGTGTATGTATGTATGTATGTATTTGCGTCTACATGTGTTAGTGTGTGTATCAGCATATTAGTGTGTATGTATGTATGTATGTATTTGTGTCTGCATGTGTTAGTGTATCTCAGTGTGAGTGTGTGTGACCAGTGTATGTGTGTTGGCATTTAAGTGGATATTAATGTGTTTGTGGATGTATGTAAGAGTGAAATCATGTGTTAGTGTGTGCCAGAATTTAGGTATGTGTGTGTATTTGTGGGTGAGCAAGTGTTTTGTGCATGTATGTGTGTTAGCTTGTGTGTGTATTAGTATGTGTGAAAATGGTGTGTATCCATAAGTGTATGTCATTTATGTTTGTTTATGGACTGGGACCCAAGCATTTTTCTTTGTGACACAGCGTTTGGTACTGGCTCCTAAAGTTTTCAGCTGGCTCCTAGATTTAAATCTAATTTGTCACGCCCTGTCTTATGATATCATCATGCAGGCTTTGGCCACAGTTGTA
This sequence comes from Pelodytes ibericus, assembly GCA_036172795.1. NCBI lineage: Eukaryota > Metazoa > Chordata > Amphibia > Anura > Pelodytidae > Pelodytes > Pelodytes ibericus. Next base: position 132,939,845 of record CM069861.1, on the reverse strand, counting down.
AAGTGAGACTTGCTAGAATAATTTGGAGAATGTTGTATCATCGGTACAATTCTAAAAATGGATGCTGGAGATATAATTTTATTTTTACTATTTGCAATTAATTCAAAAATAGAAGAAAAAAAACAGAGGCAAATGTCCTATATGTGTGTTTGTTTTAAATGCACAGATAGTCTAGTTACATTTCATGTAAGTGGTAGTATCCCTTTAAACTACCACCAGGCAGTAATAAATAAATAAAAAATATAATTACAAACCAACTGGCCCACTCTGTCTTCAATGAAGAATGCTTAAATGTATTTCTTCTATAGGAATCATTATGCATATCACATGCATTTTTTTAATTAACTTTTAATACTTCCACTGGAAGGTCATTCTAGGTAAGTACTACTCTTCCTGCAAAATAATCAGTGCTTCCAGATCACAATACTAAATGTTCAAGTCAATATGATAGTGTAGAACCACAGAAAAGAATATGTATTCACACTGAGGCAGTAAACTGTACACAAGATGAGCAAAATCGCTGAAGGAGCAAGTGACAGGAGCATTGTGACAACACAGCACTACGAAAGGAAAGCAGTACCGCAGGTTCTGCTTACAAGACTGTGTTGTAGAAGGCGCGTGTGGAATTTTCCCTGTGTATACATAGTGATGGGAGAATAATCAATCAGTGCTGCCAAGTCTGTCATGGACAGAAATGCGCCATCTGCTGGAGGACTGAAGTAAACAGTGAAAACCATAGGATGAAAAATGTGAGGGATTTAGCAATGACTTTATATAATGTAATTTATTTATACAGCATTTTACACTTAGAGGGTCGACTAACTGGATGGGACAATAAACTAAAATTATATATATATATATATATACACACACACACATTACAGTTTAGCTGTAATTTTCTTCTCTCCCATTTACAATAACCAAACAAATTATATACTTGATTATTTACTGCCTGAGGGCTGTTAGCAAACATTGATCGCAAGGCATGTCCTACGCCAGCAACAGAGTTTCTGCCTGTCACGCCCAATGTTGCGACAGAGTTAATGTTATCTAGTGTGCACCTTGGATGTGTGTGATCTACGATATAATTTATCAAAGGAATATACTGTGAAACTTGCTGGTGGCCAAAGTAACTTAGTTGTATATGCCTGGAGAACAAGAAGGATGGGGAGTTTAAACGTGGATGGGAGTGTTTGCCTTTTAGCTGATGATCTAAACGTTAAAATGTTAAGAGAACAGTAATAAAATAATAGAAGAGAGACTGTGCAAACAAAACAAATGAATCTATTTCCCTAAATACTGGAGATCCAGTGTTTAGCGCTGCACTTAAGTGTATCATCCCATTAATTCATCTTATTCCACAAGAACAGACCATCTTTGTTAACTTGGACTAAAGCCTGGAAAGTAAACCTTGGTAATCAGAATGAAGAATGATGGGAGTGAAAGAATTACACACAAACACATCAACCCTAGAGGAGTTTTCCAGTGGAATGTGTATGGATCTTCACTGTGCTGGATGAAAAAAATTCAGAGTGTAACTAAATTTTCCTGCTAAATATAAATCCAATTTAAAAGTGTCTAGTACGTCCTCATTCATTGTCTTGAGGCCACCTATAGCAGTGAAAGTGTTACAAGACATTAAAGAACAACTTAACTTTTTTTTAATATAGGAACACAAGTTAAATGTTTGTTGTCTCTGGTGCGTGCCAGTTTATCCTCTGAAAGCAGTTGCCATGCTTCCAAAGGAAGCAGGCAGCGCAGTCTGGGCGGCAACTGGCTCTGAGGTAGCAGACCCCCATCAGACGAGCCCCTGCCCTGATTGGCTGTGTGCACGCTGACAGAGTCAGTGCGTGTCAGCCTCCAGACCTGCTGTATCACAGCTGTCCGATACATCAGAGAGTAAACCCAAGTGTATCTATTAAGATAGACTTCTGGTTTACTTGGAAATGTTATTAAATTTTAAGTTTAATTGTCCTGTAAGATGCACCATTACCAAGGTTGTCTGTATAGGACTCCTAGCTCAACCCCAGCCTGCATCACATCGCAGGAGATCTGTCACCAACGTCAGATTTACTTGGGGGATGCAAGAAATGTTTTTTAACCCTTGCTTCCTTCTAGGTTGTCTGTATAAGACTCCAAGCCCAACCCCAGCCAGAATCACATCCCAGGACATCAGTCACCGTATAACCCTATATATAAACACCAGTTTCCCATCAATGAGTTCACTGAATACAGAGCTTGTTCCAGACAGTACTTGCTATGCATTATGAAAACAACAGAACTAGGAGCAAGGATGGCTATGCAGCAAATATGCAATGCTACAATATAGCATTTAGACATAATAGCCACATAGGAACATAGCCTTTACAATAGCATCTTAGGAAAATACCAAATAGACCTTTTGGTCTTATGGATGTCTGGAAAGATGTATAACATCCTCAGGCAGGATTGACCTTTGTTGCTTATAGAGCATCACATTCTTTACTTGGAGACACATTTGGACAAAGGAAAGTGAGAGAAAGGCATTGGACTGTGTCGTGATTCCAGTCCCTAGAATATATATGACGACAACACGACACACGATATCAAAGGACTGACCAAAAACAGCGAACCTCATTGTGGAAATCCACAGCATTAAAAGATAAAATCTAGTCTGGATTGTAACATTTACAAAACCATCACGGCGTGACAGAAGTATTCTCACGCGTTTCACCATCCAGGCTTATTCATAGTTTCGCCACAAGATTCATATTTTATGAAGGCTAAATTAATGCGCTCAAACAACAAAGCACTAACAAAAACTACCATCTGCAACGCAACAGGAAGTCTATTAATTCATATATGTAAATCAAGTGCAGAATTATTGGGAATAGCTTGATTGATTCCATTAATGTCTATGCCAAAATTCGATTGTGTGTTATGGAGGGGAAAAAAAAGGAAAACCAAACAATGCATGATTTGTGCATATATTGAACAAGCATACATACGTGGTCTAAACCAAACTATCGTTATTTATGAATTCCAACTTACTTTAATAATAGCATGACAGCCACCGGCTGGCTACCCACATCTAAAGCAATATTACCATTAAAAAAGTATTACATAATAATGTAAAATTACTCTGTTATTATTGTAATAAAAGGGGAACAGGAAAGACAGAGACATAACTAACCTGAACAAGATGAAACCGAGAGACTCCACAGCTGCCCTTCTGACATCATCATTCACATCACTCACCTGACACAACAAAGAAACATGGCATTTTATAATCCTACTACAGATCTCCCCTTCCAGCCAAACTTACAAATAAGGCTGAATGGATTTTCACACCCATTTAATCCTATTGCTTTCACTCTTCCATCCTATAGCATAACCCAACATAATTAATCAGTATTAAATTATCTCATATATCACCAAAATATTTCCAATTTTTATACACACAGCTACATTTTATATTATAAATATTTATACACACACATATCGTATATACTCGAGTATAAGCCGAGTTTTTCAGCACATTTTTTTTTCTGAAAAATGCCCCCCTCGGCTTATACTCGAGTCGGTGTCGGAAAGAAGAAAAAAAAAATCTAAAACTTACCTCGTTCCTGCTCCGTCTCCCGGTGCTCTGAAGGTCCGTGGCTGTGAGGGAAGCGTTGTGCGCTCCCCTCCAGCCGCGCGGTCAACAAAGTGTGTTTTTTTTAAACAAACTTTATTGAACCGCGCGCTGGAGGGGAGCTCACAACGCTTCCCTCACAGCCACGGACCTTCAGAGCACCGGGAGACGGAGCAGGAAAGAGGTAAGTACTGGGGTCTGGGGAAGGGGGGGAGGAGGGTGGCATAACGAGCATACTAAGGGGCAATATCCAGGAATATTAAATGGCATACTGGGGGCAATATCCTGGCATATTAAAATGGCATATTGGGGGCAACATCCTGGCATATTAAATGGCATATTGGGGGCAACATCCTGGCATATTAAAATGGCATATTGGGGGCAACATCCTGGCATATTAAATGGCATATTGGGGGCAATATCCTGGCATATTAAATGACATATTGGGGGCAAAATCCTGCAATATTAAATGGCAGATTGGGGGCAATATTTACCAGTAGCTTTGTGGTAAAATTAGGTGCCTCGGCTTATATTCGGGTCGGCTTATACTCTAGTATAAACGGTATGTATTATACATACACATACATGTGCATATAGAAACAGATAAGCCTTAAATGTATATATTTAAGGCAATGGTCACATGAGCTCTACATATATATGCACTCCCAAAGTTTTCTCTGATTGCAAGTTAATGTACCCACCCTAAATCTGTTTTCAATCCTTTATTTTGCCTTTTTACTGTGGATGAGCATTATATTCAGGTACATTTACCTTTGCAGTTCTGGCACACTTCAACTGGTCTTACAGACCACAACCACAATAACATACCTCCCAACTGTCCTGTTTTAGGCGGGACAGACCCTTATTTGGGGTGCTGTCCCGCCTAGATAGACCTGTCTCCCGATTTTCAGACTTCTCTGACAGTGACAGAAAGCACTGGCAGAGAGAGAAGACGGAGAGATGAGTCTATGCCAATCAGCAGTCACAGTACTGTAAGCAAATCGGCAGGCAGTACGGTAAGCCAATCAGCAGTCACAGTACTATAAGCCAATAGTGTGGAGCAACGTGATAAAAGCTGCTAGACAGTTCTCTTGCACAACGAGCCACCCTAGAATTCTTTACCCTTCCTGTTGCCTTGAATTTCCCTGGTATGAGTGATATTATATTGCCAGGTTTAACAGTATTGTTGTTGGATTTAATTTAAATATATATGTGCATAATTATTTATATATTTTCTAATAAATATGTTTTGTTCATTTGAATTCATGAGCTGGTTATTTTTAGTATGCATGTCTGTGTTGACAAAAATGATGCGTGTTTTACGTGGCGATGCATGTGAGACATTGTAAGGTGTTAGGCTAGAGCTATTAAATAAAAAAAAATTTAAAAAGTGTCCCACTTTCACAAGTTGAAATGTTGGGAGGTATGCAATAATATATACTGATAATGACATACAAACCATTACACAGCAAATCATCATATACTCACAGCCACATGCAGCAAGCGCCTGATGGCCTTGTTGTTACCAGATCCACAATAAGCCATAGCTACAGTATACATGCCAGAACGGCGTAGAATTGGATCCTGGAAATGAGGAAAAAAATCTGAAATTTACACCAAGACAAGAAAAATGCTTGCAAAGAGAAATGTGACTCAGCACAGTCCTTCCTTCTGGTATTACATGTATGCTGAGTATTATACACACGATTGCCATATGTGCAAGCCATGTTTGTAGCGTACAGTTCGATCCTTTCATAACAATTCTAATTGGATTATAAATTGTGCGACTGCCACATGTTTTAGAATCTTATTAAAAATCCAGACATGTCTGCTGCAGGGAGGTAAAGCAGACACATCCTGTAGAACCGTATTAAGTTTGAATAAAGAACTGTAATATGCTAGCCACCTGCTTTACATTATTCAGGTGAGGGGGCCAAGTGCACAATATCAACTTGAAGACACAGCATTATATATTTTTTTATTATTTATATATACACACACACACACACACATATATATATATATATATATATATATATATATAATATTTACAATTATAACCGCATCACAAGATTTTTTGTCTATTGTGATCTATTCCCTACGGCAGGACTTGACAAATTTAATTTGATTTTAGGAACCACACAATCTCGCAAACATAAAAACGCAATTTTAACATATACACATATATCAAAACACCTCACACACACCTACTTTATATATACACATATATACAAACATCTCACATACACCTACTTTACATATACACATATATACAAACCCCTCACACACACCTACTTTACATATACACATATATACAAACCCCTCACACACACACCTACTTTACATATACACATATATACAAACCCCTCACACACACCTACTTTACATATACACATATATACAAACCCCTCACACACACCTACTTTACATATACACATATATACAAACCCCTCACACACACCTACTTTACATATACACATATATACAAACCCCTCACACACACCTACTTTACATATACACATATATACAAACCCCTCACACACACCTACTTTACATATACACATATATACAAACCCCTCACACACACCTACTTTACATATATCCAAACACCTCACACACACACCTACTTTACAATATTTACAAACACACATCCACCTCACAGTCTTTTCTTGGGGGGGGCTTTTCTTGCTGCTTTACCTCACTGCAGGGGAGGGGGACATTCGTGCTGCAGCTGAGCTCCGTTGGTCGGCCTGCTGAGTGCCAGGATGTCACGTGACGACACCCGGCACTCAGACACGCATTGCGCGAGGGGACGGAGCTTGCAACCCCCTCGCGCTGTGGAAAAATCGGATGGCAGCGGCAAGGGGACCATGAGGCTGACAGGACCCAGGCGCCAGGTCTAATTTCCTGCTCGCCATGGCGACCTGGGGGTTGTCGAGCCCTGCCCTACGGGTGTTCCTATAGTCCTACCTTATCTCTGCACAGACTCTCAATCAATGCGTCAGCCTCCTCCATGCGACCATACATGACCAGGGCGATGCCTACAGCCAAGCCCCGCAGGATTTTTTCATGCTGTGTTTCCTGCGCATAGCCCACCATATCTTCAATGGCCTGAGCGTTTTTAGATCCAAGCATCACTAATCCAAGAGCCAAACCTGCGGCCTCTCCTAAAAAAAGAACAAAAAAAACAGCCAGTATGAGTTTAGCACAGATGATTCTTTACAAGATTGCTCAAAGAAGAAACCAACTTTTATATAGCATTTCCCAAAAAAAATACTAAAATGACCACAAAAAGTCACTTGCTCCTCACCTGTGACTGCGTCATCCTGGTAAAGGTTTGTTTTCAGAAGGTCATAAACATCCTGGCGTGCAGTACCCATGGCAGCCAAACCAAGTCCAAGGCAACCACCATGACGCACAATCTGAGGAGTAAAAGCATCAGAAGGCGGAGTTAGTCATCCAATATAGTGTCCATTAGGTCTGAAATGAAACATCTCTCAAAAACAGGCTTTCTCCTGGGCATTGATCTTCCCACAATGACATTTCTAGCTCTATGCAAAAATAGGTGCACTCAGCATCTGCTGGGATAGGGATTATCACCAGCACAAACATGCAGATGTAAGTGAGGTCACCAGTGACATCACACAACAGACCCCTTCCCCAATGATTGCAAAACAAAAAAACTCTGCTTGAATGAATCTAGTTTCTGCACATGCTCAAATTCTCCTGCAATGTACACAAAAGCAAAATGTAAAACACATGGGAAACATATAACCCCTAACGCATATGGACGTTTATATACGTCCTGAAAAGCTATGTCCTCCGTTTTCATGTAGCGTTGCGCTCCTTACATGCCTGCAGCTACTCTCAGAGGCTGCTTCGGATCCGAAGCAGCCTCTTAGAGTGCTATCAACCCCCCCTCGTCCCCCCGTGCGCATACGATCAAATGTGATCATATGCGCTTTAACACACATAGGCAGAGAAAGCTGATCACTGTCTATGTGTGTAAAGTGTTGCAATGATGCCGAGGCATCATGCAACACCTTCTGTGCCCCCCTGGGCATGCTCCTCCAATACAGCATGCCCAAAAAAAAATCTCTTCCGTCGCTCTGAAACCGCTGCTTGACTGCCCCTAGAGGCAGTGAGCAATACTACAGTTATAAAGAGAAAATAAATTAAATAAATAAAATAAATAAATGGAAACAGCTAACCTTTGATCTACTAAACCTAGATCTACGGTTAGGGTCATAATTAGGGTTATAATTAAGGTTACAGGGGGGTTCGGGTGAGAAACAAGGGCTAGATTAAGGGGTGGGGGTAGATTTAGGGTTAGGGTGAATTTAGAGTTGGGGTTAAAAGGTCACTGTAGAAGAAAATGGTTAGAAAACAAAAAAATAAAAAACACAAATATTGTTTATTGCCCTATTAGCTGAAATAAAACAGACAAACATGGAAACATTGGTATTTCTAAATTCAGGACAAATAGTAGAAATATGTAGACGAGGTCTTTTTTACCATTTGTAATTGTTTAAAAAATAAATCAGGTCAAAGTTTTTTATGGCATATTTTCATTATATTTTAGATTTTTTTTTAATAGTGAATTATATCATATGATGAAAATAATAGTATCAAATGAAAGCCCTATCCGTCCTTTAAAAAATGATATTTAATTTGTGTGGGTGGACTGAACACAAAGAAAGAAATTCACAGTTCAGTAAACATATGACAAAAATAATGAAATTCTGGTCTTCAAGGTACATCAAATGCAGCATAGCACTCGGTCATTAAGGGGATAAAGAGATAGCTAAGGATTCCTTGCATACACACCTGTAACGATGTAACTTAGCTTGATGACTGGAATCTCTTTTTAAATGAATGGCCCAGTAAATTGTATTTTAAGCCAGATGTGGCCGAACATTTAACCATTGTATAACTAAGTGTACAGTAGACTGCTGAGCAAGGCATATGCTCTTTCGCCATGTGGCTGCATGCTAGTATATCAAAAGCATAAAGTCTTTGCCATGGCAGTATTTCTAACTAGTGCAAAGGGTTCCATCTGCATAGAAGGATTATTTAAAAAGAAAACATCTCACATCGTTGCTGGCATTCTTCAGCTGGTTCAGCAGATAATCTATTATGTCACCACCATGATTAGCGTGAATTAGTCCCAAGGCATAGAGACCTCCTCCTTCCTGGTATGCAGAGCCAGGTGATGTGTCTTTTGGTAGGTAAGTTGCCATAAGCTGGAGTGCCTCCTTCTCATGTCCCTGGGAACAAACATGAAAATGAACACTCTATAAAGCAATATATTGTAAAGAGGTCAAGATCAGTGTTATTATGCCTATCCAGAAACAGGAAAAACACGTAAAGTGGTTCACTGGGCCAGAATAAAAGGGAAAGTTCAATTGATTTGTGCTTGGAAATTGTGCCTGACAAGTATATCATTATTAAACAAGGAATATCACTGTCAACCTTCCATAATGGTCATCACAACCAGATATGATTAATGCACGCTTGACGCATACCAAGAACTACCACATTCAAGAAAGTAATGTTACAAAACACGTTTCAGAATATTTGGATTTATTACTTTAAAATTATCCTGAAAAAATACCAACCAGTTTTCAAAAATGTGGTTATCTGGTTCACAATGATGCAGCAATAGAAGAATATTGTTGGCATTTCTAAATACTTGCACAGATTACTGGTTTCCATAAAAGAAACCAACATATTTTTTTCTAAACATTCCTAAATCATATAACTCCAGTATGATACTTGTTACATAACACTCACCTTATGAATTACTCCTAGACTGGCTGTAGCTGTGAACTTGGCCCAGTTTGTGGCTCTAGCCAACCACTCCAAATTATCTCTGAGGACAGACACAGACACACGTCAGCTTTGCATTCCACAAATACAACCATCAAAATCTCCACAGAGAAACTACTGCCAAAAAAACTGGCTGATTAACATTTTGGGATTGTTTTCATAATTTCTCCTTCAGCTTTACCTAGTACGTACATACTTCACCTGCACTCTTGAAATAAAATACAAATAACCTTATCCCAGAAGATCAGATCACATTTTGTGAGGCCATACGTTTGTCTAACTAATGCAAAAGTTCAATTTGTATTAAATTGTTAATTTAAAGAGTTCTGCTGTCAGACTAGCCAGCTAACAAGCGGTCATGCAAATTAAAAGGCTAAATAACACTAATTGTGTGGCTGTAGGAAAGAGGATATGTGCATCAGGAAGGCTGTAAAAAGGTATAGGCTTAGTAATAGGGCAGCAGAAATGAGAGGGGTGATCTCACCTGAGAAACTGGTCACTGGTGGTGCCACAATGCATGAAAGAATTTGCAATGACAGTAGCCGTATGACAAACTGAATTCCTCACTGCATCCTGTGAAATAAAAAGAAAGGGTTGCTCAGTTATAAAACCAAGCACAGAAAGAGATCTACCCATTTCTGACCATAAAGGGGATTAAGAAACACAAAAATAAACTCTGCTGAGCAAACATGTAATACCAACTGAGAATGCAGGCACTCGCTTTGACAGCTATAAACACCCGGTCATTATGATTTGCCGTCACAGTGACCAGGTGTTACGGGGGTGGGACTTGCATGTCCAGGTGACAGGAATTGCGCATCCCCATATTTACTCAGTGTCATGGTCAATGCTCTTCATTCTGACCCCTCCTTCTCGCATTGTCACATGGTTCTGACTTTTTCGAACTGCTATCCCACTCAGCATTTTACAACCATCATCAGCCCTTAAGGTGGTACTAAACTTTTTTTTTATGCTTCTGCTATAGAATTACACAAGTGAAAAAAAAAAATAGTTGCCCTTGTGTAAGGATAAACTGGCATGTACTTTTTAATGTAAATGCCAGTTTACCCTGACTGGCAGCACCAATACATACAAAATGTATGTTATCTGTGTATTCCCCATCAATTAAAATAGGAGGACTGCAAGGAACGCACAATTCTGTCAGTACATCTGTACGCTCAGTCTCCAAAACCTAGCTAATGGATGGATCATGCTTGAATATTATACACTATGTATATTTGAGAATGCATTATTTAATGCAAAGAATACTGTGGTTAATAGGGTCCCTGAAGAAAGTTGTAAGATGTGGTCAACATATTTAACTGGAATCTAGAAAATACCAAAATAAAGTACCTTCAGATAATAAGCAAGCTCTTATCGAGACACTTGGCAAAAGCAAAAAATAAATAAAAAAATCAGGCTGTACTTACTTTAGTGTTTTTTAGAATCATCAAATCTGTATTGTTGTTTCGTATCAAAAATTGCAAATGCAACTCTATTGCCATCTCTCCGCTGAGAATTTTTATCATCTTAGAGATCTGATCTTTTGGCTCTGGGTTCTAAATAAGTAAACAAAGACAAACATGATAAACACCTGGAACAAATGTATTATTCAAACAAAATCTTATCTGTATAATGCATTATGGTAGTTGATATTTAAGTTGTAAAATGCAGTCTTTTGCACAGCACTGTAGAACATGCTTATCTGCCTCTCTGCCTATCGGTCTAGTCATGCACTGACTACCAATACATAAGACCTCAAATTCAACTCTTCACACACACGTTCACTAATCTGCACCTCTCTTGGCATTTTGGCAATTTCTTTAGATTCATCCTACAAAGCTTTTCTTCTGTATTTTTCCTTATGTTATGGTATTTTCTGTTTTGCTCCAATATATAATGTAACTACAAACACTTGAAGCCCCATCTGCATGAATTAGGTTTTTGATGTTGTAATTTCCCTGTAAGAAATACGTACAAGCATGCAGATTTTCTAAGCATCTTCTAGCTCACTCAAACAGTAACTCTACATGAGCTGTACAAGGTGCATTGGTGGTGTCACAATGCAGCTGGTCACCATTCCTTACCGGTTCGGTACGTTTTTGCCCTTCAGAATGAGTTAACATTTAAGAAAGTGCTTAGTTATTAAATAGGTAGAATTTACTTGTTGACCAAGTTTCCTTTAAATGTAGTATTACGTGACGCGTGTAAATATATTTACAACTCACCGCTTCAGGAGACTTGCTAACCACTGAACTACTGGACTTGTCTTCAGATTCCATGGCTTCACTGCAAGCAAATAGAACACAATTCATTTCTACACATAACACATCTGTTCCCACACTGCTGCCAATAAAAATTATGTTTACATTCACCCACAAGAACACAAAGAGGAAAGTATAGAACTATCAAACTTATTATCAGTTTATTATTTTAATTTATACATAACATCCTTGAATAAAAGGGGAAGGGAAGAGAAAGCATTGCTCTCAATTGGCCTCATTTAATCATGGATTCAGAAGGTTCCCAGTCACATTGGGGGATTATGTATGAATACTCCTACACACTGACAAGAAAAAAAAACTAATTTAAATTTTATATTATATATTTATTTTTTTTGAAATGTGGTTCTTCAATTAGCTGAAACCTAGCTGGTGGAGCATAAAACATTATGGAAGTCATATTTCTTTTTTAGGAAATTTCAATTACCCAAACCTCTCCCACCAAAATATTGTCATTTGTATTTTGACCACAAATACAGTGTAATATTTATTTTACTAAGGTTTTGGATATATATATATATATACTGTATATAAAACATCCGAACACCTTTGTGTGTGCTTTAGCATTTGGTCGAGGTCCTACAACACAGACTTCTTGGGAGTTCTTGCAAACAGAGAAAGTGCCCAGTGCTGGAGCTATCTGTGTGCACCGTGTATATAATTAACCACCTTTGTGTTGGAATTAGATATTTCCCATCCCCTTTGGACCCAAAATTATTTAGAAATGCTACACTGTAGTATGGTCCAAATACAAATGACAATATTTTGTCATTTGTATTTTGACCATACTACAGTATAATATTGGAAGGAAGGGTTTGGGTTCAGATCGGACTTTCAGAAAAATGAAATATGGCTTCCATAATGTTTGACGCTCCACCAACCAGGTTTCAGGTAATGGAAGAACCACATAAGGCTTGACACATTTCTGTAGACTTTAAGAGCCAGACAAAACAATTTAGGAGCCAGTCTGGTTATTTTTACGAGCCAGGGAAATGGAACTTCTATAGAGCTATATGTAAAAAAATAAAAAATAAAAGTTAGGAGCCAGCAGTACAATTTTTTTTCTAGGAGACCTTGCTCCCGGGAGTTGCCAAGCCATGTTATAAAGTATTATTGCTTGTCAGGCCTACATAAACCATTACAAGATAATACTGCATAACAGAGCATGATTGTGAAGTGTTGTCCTACACAATCTAAACTTATTTTAGGTTTTATAGTTGTTAAAGCCACTATGAACTGAAACCATGTGCCCTTCTGAATACTTCCAAATGAAGTGCATGTCCCCTCAGTGTATTACAGTACTCATCAGGTGATCCTACCTGTCTGCTGCTGCCACTGGCACTGTTCCTGTGTTAGTGGAACCGGGTACTGATGGAATGGGAGCTCCAACTGTACGTAAGTTCTGTATTACTGAGGACAGAAATTGCTGGCTAGCACTCTCATACAAGTCAAAGCAAATCTGATAAGCCATCAGCAGGTTATCTTCTTTCACCAGTTTCTCCAAGATGTCACTCACAGCTTGTGGGTCATCCAAGAAGATCAAACACTGTGAAGACAAATGTACAAGAAAATGTGAGAAGACAAATGAAAAAGAAAATGTGAGAATACAAACTGAAATCTAAAACAGGAAATGGTGAAACTGAGCTTTTGTGTCTGAAATAACACAATCTAATGTGGCTTGACCTTCTGTCTGTGTTATTTAGGGTTACCTGGCACACATTAATGAAGTCTGGTTTCTCCAGGTTCATGTAGATTTTGACCAAGACACGAAGGACTTTATTCCTGAATTGTTTATTCTGCATTAGAGACATGCAGACTTTCAGGCTGTAGGCCAGCATTCCAGAGACATCATTCTGTAAGAGGAAAGACACTGGTTCAGGCAAAAATTCACACTCGGGAACAAGGTAATTGACAGAGTATTGGGATAAGTGCAGAACAAACATGAGCAACAGCTAACACATCTTTGCTACTCACTGTTGTACTAAGCTGTATAGGGACGCTATCACGAAGGTTTTAAAAAACACTTTGGCTTCATAGCTGACAGTTACATTGAAGCACTGTACTTTTATGTTTCAAAAAAATAAATAAAGGCCACTTGTACCCATGTAGGGAAAATAATTGGGGTTTTAGTTTATGTTTTCTTAGAGGTCAATGGGTATTCACTGGTCAAGATAATAGCACAAAAAAAAAATAGAATAGCAGATATTAATACTGACCTCAGAACCAGTTTACAACACTAAAGCTGGGTTTGAACATAATAAAAATGAAACAACATGCATTAAACAATTACTTAAAGAATTAATAAAAAGGCTCACCGATTCCAATACTGTTTTCTGGAAGACATCCAGTCTGCGTGTTTCTAGTGCAATACCGATGGCCTGCTTGTATTTGTGATCATCTAAACAGCGCTGGAACATCTTGTTTACAATCCCTTCTAAGCGCTCGTCCACTGGCTTCTTTTCACCTTCAGGGAGCTCTGCATTCTCAACACACTGCTTGGTGTAGTGATCAATGCACTTGGCTATATAAACAAGAGAATATTCCTGAAGATGTAATAGGAGCTACAATGTATTGACTTTAAATGTATACACAAAACAGAATTGTGTTAGCAAAGCTGCATGCTACACAGAAATTCTTCTGTGTATACCATGTGGGATGTGAAGGCACACAGTAATATTTTAATTAAAAAAGGAAGTATATGTTGCCTTTAATTAAAGAGGTTCACTTAAGAAGTAATTATACTGTATAGTGTAGTGACACATTAGGATAAGCAAGGGTATAGTTTCACCATAATGGGAAAAGCGTACCCATGGCAAGTGGGCCTAAGAGGTTCTAATTCTCAGTAGCTCAAGGAAGTTTAAAGGGGGACACGTATCAAAAAATTAAAAGGGTTTATTTTTTTTATTTTGCATGGTTGATTTCACATATGTCTTATTTTTGTTATCAGAGTTTATTTTATGAAATATTTTAGTAAACAAGTGTGACTGGGCGTCTAATATTATATTTTAAGATTTTATTATAATTATAAATATTTTGTGAAATAAAGTGTTTTTGAGTGCCACACCCCCAGAGACTTTACAGCAGTATCTCAGTTCGGGACTGGGGGTCAAAGAATGCATTTTATAAGTCATAATTCTGATCATAGACTTGCATTGAATGGGAGGGTAATGTAACTATTACAACACAAGGAGTTATGATCCTGTGTGATCAGGTCAATCTACTCTCTGTGTTGGAAAGCAGGTAAAAACAGTTGTATACAGCCACCTAGTCTTGCCCACTATGATACACAGGAGTCAGTAAGAGAGCAGGGCAGTATCTTATAACATCATCATGCAGGCTTTGGCCACAGTTGTAAAGTGAGACCTGCTGGACGAATTTGGAGAATGTTGCATCATGGGTAAAATCCTCAAAATGGATGCAGGAGATAGACACCTAATTTTATTTTACTTTTATATGAAATTAATTCAAACATAGAAGAAGAAGAAAAACACTGCATCTGTCTTATATATGTTTTTGTTTTAGATGCACAGGTAATCTAGTTACATCTTACGTCAGGGCTCGACAAACCCCGGGCGCCAGGTCGCCATGGCGACCAGGAAATCAGACCTGGCGCCCAGGTATCGTGAGCCCCGCGAGGTGTCCTCGGCTATGGGATCGGGTTTTTTTTTCTTTCTATTTCAGCAGCGGTGCGCGAGAGAGCAGAGTGAGTGCACCGGCTGCACAGACTTCCTGCTCCGCCCCCTCGCGCACCGCGTTCTAGCGCTGATCCAGTACTGGGGAGCATAGCCTGGAAGCTGCTCTGAGCCACCGGGCTGCAATGGAAACCGCGCCCCCCCCCCCCCCCCCCCCTCTGCATTGAGGTGTAATCGCAGGGAGGGGGGACACTTTTCTTTTAAAAAAAACGACAACCAAAAAAAAAAAACCCTGCTGTCTTGTGTATGTCTGCGTGGATGTGTTTGTGTGTATATATGTGTGTGACTGGATGTGTTTGTGTGTGTGTATATATGTGTGTGACTGGATGTGTTTGTGTGTGTGTGTATATGTGTGTGACTGGATGTGTTTGTGTGTGTGTGTATATGTGTGTGACTGGATGTGTTTGTGTGTGTGTGTATATGTGTGTGACTGGATGTGTTTGTGTGTGTGTGTATATGTGTGTGACTGGATGTGTTTGTGTGTGTGTGTATATGTGTGTGACTGGATGTGTTTGTGTGTGTGTGTATATGTGTGTGACTGGATGTGTTTGTGTGTGTGTGTGTGTGTATATGTGTGTGACTGGATGTGTTTGTGTGTGTGTGTGTGTATATGTGTGTGACTGGATGTGTTTGTGTGTGTGTGTATATGTGTGTGACTGGATGTGTTTGTGTGTGTGTGTGACTGGATGTGTTTGTGTGTGTGTGTATATGTGTGTGACTGGATGTGTTTGTGTGTGTGTGTATATGTGTGTGACTGGATGTGTTTGTGTGTGTGTGTATATGTGTGTGACTGGATGTGTTTGTGTGTGTGTGTATATGTGTGTGCCTGGATGTGTATATGTGTGTGCCTGGATGTGTATATGTGTGTGCCTGGATGTGTATATGTGTGTGCCTGGATGTGTATATGTGTGTGCCTGGATGTGTATATGTGTGTGTGTGTGTGTATATGTGTGTGCCTGGATGCGTTTTGTGTGTGTATATATGTGTGTGACTGGATGCGTTTTGTGTGTGTATATATGTGTGTGACTGGATGCGTTTTGTGTGTGTATATATGTGCCTGACTGGATGTGTTTGTGTGTGTGTGTGTATATGTGTGTGACTGGATGTGTTTGTGTGTGTGTGTATATGTGTGTGACTGGATGTGTTTGTGTGTGTGTGTATATGTGTGTGACTGGATGTGTTTGTGTGTGTGTGTATATGTGTGTGACTGGATGTGTTTGTGTGTGTGTGTATATGTGTGTGACTGGATGTGTTTGTGTGTGTGTGTATATGTGTGTGACTGGATGTGTTTGTGTGTGTGTGTATATGTGTGTGACTGGATGTGTTTGTGTGTGTGTGTATATGTGTGTGACTGGATGTGTTTGTGTGTGTGTGTGTATATGTGTGTGACTGGATGTGTTTGTGTGTGTGTGTGTATATGTGTGTGACTGGATGTGTTTGTGTGTGTGTGTGTATATGTGTGTGACTGGATGTGTTTGTGTGTGTGTGTATATGTGTGACTGGATGTGTTTGTGTATATGTGTGTGTGTGACTGGATGTGTTTGTGTATATGTGTGTGTGTGTGACTGGATGTGTTTGTGTATATGTGTGTGTGTGTGACTGGATGTGTTTGTGTATATGTGTGTGTGTGTGACTGGATGTGTTTGTGTAAATGTGTGTGTGTGACTGGATGTGTTTGTGTATGTGTGTGCCTGGATGTGTATATGTGTGTGCCTGGATGTGTATATGTGTGTGCCTGGATGTGTATATGTGTGTGCCTGGATGTGTATATGTGTGTGCCTGGATGTGTATATGTGTGTGCCTGGATGTGTATATGTGTGTGCCTGGATGTGTATATGTGTGTGCCTGGATGTGTTTGTGTGTGTGTGTATATGTGTGTGCCTGGATGCGTTTTGTGTGTGTATATATGTGTGTGACTGGATGCGTTTTGTGTGTGTGTATATATGTGTGTGACTGGATGCGTTTTGTGTGTGTATATATGTGTGTGACTGGATGCGTTTTGTGTGTGTATATATGTGTGTGACTGGATGCGTTTTGTGTGTGTATATATGTGTCTGACTGGATGCATTTTGTGTGTGTATATATGTGTCTGACTGGATGCGTTTTGTGTGTGTGTGTGTATATGTGTCTGACTGGATGCGTTTGTGTGTGTGTGTATATATGTGTCTGACTGGATGTGTTTGTGTGTGTGTGTATATATGTGTCTGACTGGATGTGTTTGTGTGTATGTATGTGTCTGACTGGATGTGTTTGTGTGTATGTATGTGTCTGACTGGATGTGTTTGTGTGTATGTATGTGTCTGACTGGATGTGTTTGTGTGTATATATGTGTCTGACTGGATGTGTTTGTGTGTATGTATGTGTCTGACTGGATGTGTTTGTGTGTATGTATGTGTGACTGGATGTTTGGGTGGGGGGGTGTTTTGCGTTCAGAAGTGGAGGGTGCACTTTCACCCTAGTCCTCCAAATCAGAATAAAGGATCCTTTATTGTGTATGTATATGTGACAGACTATGTGACTGCGTGTGTTTGTGTTTATGTGCCGTTGTCTGGCTCCTAGATTTTTTAGCTGGCTCCTAAAACTCAGATAAATTTGTCAAGCCCTGTCTTACGTAAATGGTAGTGTCCCTATAAATTGTGCGTGACGTCCTTTACCTGACATATGCACCAAAATAGAGTTCTGAGGCCAATGGGTGACCTGTAACCTAACTAGTACTTACAGAAACAGTGCATACAAGGAAGTTGAAAGGGTTAAATTGATGTTGAGAAGCCCCCCTTGCTTGACCAAGTTCAGATAAAGGTCACAGTCCCTGAGGAAGTCAGATGAGACATAATGGTTTATGTAAGAATGTCTTAGACTACAAAAAGAGGAACTAATGTTGTAGCAAGTTTCAACTGTCTTTTCTGCTGACTGACTATATTGAGATTTATTTTAGCTTTTCTGCCTAGTGACAATATATGTACCCATTGTCCACCCCCCCTTGTGACATGTATACGCCGTCTCTCATGTACTTGATGCTATGTTTGTGCAAAACCTATAACCAATCAATACACAGGACAACGCCTAGATTTGTGTATAAATACCAATGTGTAATAAACTATATTCAGAGCTGAGGATAAAGAAACACGTGCCTCTGTGTATTTTGTTTTCCGCCTTCACAGCTCTCCAGATATCTGCTAACCTGCCACACATCAACGGCCTTAGAAGTAACTGATCAAGGAACAGAGACCGGCCGTTCCTTTCAATTTGGTGTCAGAAGTGGGATTCGGACATACAGGGTGAGTACAAGTTGTGCATGGTTGTATTTTATACTTCTATGCTGTGCTCCCTTGTCTCTCCGAATCCCGTACCTACAAATTTAGTGGCTTAAGTAAAGCCGTGGGTTGTTGTTAAACACTTGTCACTGGGACGAGATAATATTGTGTTTCTGGTACACAATTTAAAATAATCTATTGATCTATGGTACTTGTCACTGGGACGAGAAAATATTAAGATTTCACTGGGAAATCGCTGAAGCACAAATAATAGATATAGATATTAAGATTTCACTGGGAAATCGCTGAAGTGCAAATAATAGATATAGATATTAAGATTTCACTGGGAAATCGCTGAAGTGCGTGACACTGGGTCGCGGCACAGTTTAACAAAACCTACTAAGAGATATATATGTATATATGTAGATAAATATATACAAGCAATTTGTAATTAGGAAGTGTTACTTTCTAAACTGTCGTTGGTGTGTCAAAGGTTATTTGTACATATGTTAAAGTATAAGATAAGAATTGTACATTAAGTTGTGTGAACTGCATAAAATTATCTGTTCATAATGGGACAAAAGTTAAGTAATTTAGCAATTACAAGTTTTATATCAGGTAAAAGGAATGATGTCCCTTTGTATGGAATCCCCATTATTATATTTAAATTTATGTGACCGCAGTATGTAGTTCAGGTATGATAATGTCATAATAAATAAACCCTAAAGGAAGAGAAAATTAACAAGGGTAAATCTAAATACCGTAAGAGTCCTGTCCCACAGAAAGCTAAGACAGAGTCGCTGTATCCAGCACTTCCTGTTTGCTCAGAGCCCACACAGTAGAGCACACAATGCACATTGTCAGATAAGGAATTAACTGCTTTGTCTGTGACCATAAGGTATGTTTGATTTGTCTCCCTGCAGTACACAGTGTTTTATGTATATAGTAGAAATTTTATGTATAAAGTATAAGAATATTATAACATTGCATTGTTAAACAGAATTATAAGTGTTAAGTATTTCTAGTCTGGCTGGGACACATGTACAAGTAAGAAGATAATAGTTCTGAACTGAAGTTATGTAACAGAGGATACAGATCCTTCTGTAAAACATATTGAAGATTAGAGTCTCGTGTCTGTAACTCCCAAGTACACGGTATCTTGGTGTTTTGGATATGTTAGCTGTGCAAGTTGATAAGACCATAGAAGCTGTGGCATAATTATGTTTAATGTTGTCATTAGGAGAATTGTCATTATTGTTTAAATATTTGTATAAGTAATTTTTGCAACTGCTATTTTTAAGATATAATTGTATTTTTATATGTGATGTCTGCGCAAATGGGCAATAGTGTTACAGTAAAAGTCTTTAATATTTTACCACAAGAGTAGAGACATGTCCTAGTTTCATGTCAACAGCCCCAAAGTAGCAGTCGTGTTTTATAGAGATGTAACAAAAGCAGGTGTTTTATATTTAGTGGAGTACAGAAGACGTATCTTATGGATCACTCAAAGAGCGCTCACAAAAAAAAAAATACGGCATTTTCAGCCTTTTAGTATAATTTTGAATGATTCATGAGTGAAGGTCTTCTGGGTTATATTCATCAGTGTGACAAGAAGTTTTATAATAAATTAGTTTTAGCAGGAAATTAACAATAGTCACTGTAGTTGTGTTATTTTGGGTAAGCAGAGTTGTTTTATTTTGGCATAGTCGGTAATTTTATTACTGTCATTAATTTGCTACTGCGCTTGCGTAACTGTATCTTTAAGTAAGAAAAATTAAAATATGTGTGTAAAACAGTAAGAGTCATATATTATTCAAGGTCTCTCTTGGACATCATGTTATATATACGTGATCAATCCAGTGGATAGTATAACAGCTGTTTTATTTCATAAATGCCATTATTTGATTTTTATTAAGGTTTATTTTGATTCAATCTATATATTCAGTGGCATCATGTAAAATTATGAGGGTAAAAAGAAATCTAATATTTGTTTAAAAATTCTAAATATTTAACAGGTTTCACATGTTACCTATTAGAAATGTTTATTTGTTTAGGGTACATTTTTCCTTTTTGTATTTAGGTTTTGACAAGTATATAATTTTATGTAGGTTGGAAGGATTTTTGTATTTGAATTTTTAGTGTATGTTGAAGATGGGTTTTGATTCTTCCCAACATAAGATATCACATTTTCCAACACTTTAGATAAAATAGATAAGAGAAGATGTCTTAATTTTAAGATATTTGTAGGTACTGATATATTTTAGATTTAAGTACAATTTCAGAGTTGATACTAGAGAAAGACTTAAGTAACGTTTATTTGTAAAATGTTGAGAAGTGGGGGATTTTTGTGTTAAGCCGTTGAAGGCTTTGTGGGCCATGGAAATGGCAATTGATAAAGATAAAAGGTTTTTGTATGTTGTAGAAGGTGAGAGGTCATGTTGCAAATATGTATAAAGAGAAGATGTTATGGACTAAGAATATAACAGTTAGGATTTAAAAGTGAATATTAATTTGAAAGGAAAGACATAAGTAATAATGTGTATGGTATATACCAATAAGAGGTAGAACTTTTGGTTTATACTGAAAAGTATTGATCAGTGTTTTTAAATAAACTCCCTGCCCATCCAATATAATTTTTAGTAACTTGCATTTACCGTAATTGTTTTATTTTTGTGGTGTGATCAGAATTATTTTTACAGTGCTACAGCGCTATTTACATTGTTGGTGATATATGAATATCATTTTCAAACTATAGGAACGTCAGATTACCAGCTGGAGAGCAATGCATATTTAATTTAAATACAGAGCTAGCATGTTTATATACAGTAAATAAACACACACACACACACACACACATCTGTAATGCTAAAAATATTTATTTGTTGAATTTTAGTGTTTGTTATAATTAAGGCAAAGTACCCCATGTGATACAGTGGGAGAGATTATTAAGCTGTTGTTTAAAATTTTAGATACAAGTTAAATTTTAATTTATGAGAATGTACATCTGTTAGTGATTGGTGGAAAGAAATAGCAAGTGTCATGTTCTTAAACATGCTGTGGTGTTGGAGGTGAAAGAGTTAATTATATAAATTCAGATAGTTTTTGTTGTATATGAAAGAGAGAAAAAGTCCCCCCAGAAACCCCCCCTTCATTTCCCCTTCTATCTGTTTGTCTAATTGCAGATAAGAGAGTTGTAGCAGTGGCTGCAAAAGTAATTTTTTTTTTTTTTTTTTTTGTGTGTGTGTGAAGGGAGGGGGAATGGGCCAAAGTTGTGTTCTGTGCTGTGGTCATGTTGATAGTATATTGATAATGGTCAAGAGATATATTTTGTTGTCAATAATTTTGATGAAGTATATGTAGCAATTGTGAATTTTTATAAAATATTTTTTTTTTGACAGGTCACGTCTGTTAGTTTTATTGAAGTAGCTCCAGTCTATGTAGATGTTGTTTCAGAGTTTACTAATAAGGACCAGCAAACCTAGATTATTACTGATGCAGTTCCAGTAAGAGGTCTTAATCACTAATGAAGAGCTAATGATTATTAATAGTGAGTGATTATTATTATCAGTTGTATATTACACTCATCATGCTCAGTCAGGAGATTCATAAAAAGAATAATAATATTTTTAAGAACAAAAGAGTGGTCTAGTTATTTTGAGACATGAGCTAAGAGTAATAATATTTTTAATGATATTTTAATGTAAAGCAAATAAGCCAAAATGTTTAATGAAATATTGCATGTTACTAATTGGAATATTTTGAGTTTTATTTCCATATAGATTAAAGCTGTACAGCCAACAAAAGACAAGTTCACAGTGCACCAACGAATCTATTGCTGATAAAAGATTATTTCTAAAGAAAGAAAAAGTTCATTTTAAAAGAAGAAATACTTACAATACAAGTAAAGAAAGGATCCTAACAAAGTCTACTGGAATAGTGTTGTGAAAATTGTTCAAATTAACTCCTGGATCCACGTTATTTGCATAAATCACATTCCTGTACTGACAAACAGGCCAACAAAGGAGCAGCAATTTAATGTTTTGATGGGCATAATAATCCCTGACCACTAGTCAACATAAGCAGAGTCATCACCCTAGGGTAACTCGCAAAGATTACACCCAGGAGTCTGCAACAGATACAACAGTATACAAAAGATCATCATTGTTGGGAAGTATATTTTCATATGTACAAATGTATACAATTGTTATTGAAGGCTTGTAATTTTTGTAGTAGAGATTTGTTTAATTGTGATATTACAGGTATGTTTAGAGTATAGTGAATTTTTGCAGACTGACTCTACCAAACACAATGAGTCGACCCATAAGAAACTGTATTTTGATAATATGTTTGTGGAATTTTATGTAGACAGTATATAAAATCTCAGGAAATGTATCTGATATTTTAAATAGGTTAGTTTGTTTTTGTAAGAGAGACTAATCAAGAAGGATTATGGATTTAAGGAATAGGTTAAAAAGTGTCCACAAGTAATCCGTGAGATCCCCTGGGACTGGGAAATTGGCTAGGATCACTTGGAGCGAAACTTGTAAGTGGTTTAGCATGTGTGAGATCAGTGTTGCTAATTGTTTATGTTGTTTGTTTCAAGGGTCTCATCCTCAAGTGCATCCTGACCACTGACATCATGCCCCTACGAGAAGACTGGAAGACACTGCTCAGATATTCCCCATTATGGAAGCTTACAGTGCAACTAAGCTGGATGACCAACCAATGTGTGAAATCGAGGAAGTGTGCCTTATCATCTTGGATACAATGATTATGTTGACCAGGCAACTCCTGATGGTTATCCTTAAAAACAGACAATGTCAATTTCTAAGAATAAAAGGGGAGAACAGTATGAATATTATATGGACTGTAGGGGCCTCTGGAGTCACGTCGTGGATGGGAGACCATATTGTTTTGTCTGCTGCCATTTCATCTGACTGCCGCTTTGTGTTCTGAATGCATGCCATGTTGTGTGTTCTGAATGCATGATGTCAGTTTTGCTTCAAGTTATTTTAAAGTATTCTGCAAATGACTCAGTCCTTGGGAATTCCAAACTCCGGAATAATATGTTTGATTTTTACATAGATCTATTGGTTGTAGAGAAGGGTTTTATTAGGCAGGGTAACAGGAGCAATCAACAATAGATAATTCATTTAGTTTTGTGTCCATCATGTGTTTTTGTTGGTCATGCCATTATGTAACATATTTAGATAGTTATGTTAGGCCTTCCATATTTAAGAGAGAGATACTGGGAATTTTCACAGGTCCAATATCTCTCTGCAGAGCGAAACCAAGGTCTGCTCAGTCGTCAGAGGTCTATACCTAATCTCAAAGGTTATTAAAGTTAAAGTTAATGTTAGATGTCAGTATTGTCCAGAGGCAGTCCGGTAAAACAGGAAAGCCATAGTCGGTTAGTAAAGTTTAAATATGGATGTGAAGAATTTTGATTCAATATGTTGTTTTAATTGATCAGACCACTCCAATTTTATCCAATGGTATTTAAATAATATAAGAGATGTCGACACAAATATCAAGTGAGCCACAGGTTTTGATCAGATATTCGAAATATGCTTGTGGTTAGGAGATAATTAAGTGTTTTGTTTTAATAATAGCAATAATCGGTGCTTTTTATATAATTGTGAGGTGTGATAAATGTATTATTGCTAAAGCTGTTAAACCAGCTCCAAAACTCCAATACCACACGAAATATTACATTATTTATGCTAGAGCTTCTCAACAGCAATATTAAGATTGTTCAGCAAGTGAACAAAAGAGTGGAACTGAAAGGGTTAAATTGATGTTGAGAAGCCCCCCTTGCTTGACCAAGTTCAGATAAAGGTCACAGTCCCTGAGGAAGTCAGATGAGACATAATGGTTTATGTAAGAATGTCTTAGACTACAAAAAGAGGAACTAATGTTGTAGCAAGTTTCAACTGTCTTTTCTGCTGACTGACTATATTGAGATTTATTTTAGCTTTTCTGCCTAGTGACAATATATGTACCCATTGTCCACCCCCCCTTGTGACATGTATACGCCGTCTCTCATGTACTTGATGCTATGTTTGTGCAAAACCTATAACCAATCAATACACAGGACAACGCCTAGATTTGTGTATAAATACCAATGTGTAATAAACTATATTCAGAGCTGAGGATAAAGAAACACGTGCCTCTGTGTATTTTGTTTTCCGCCTTCACAGCTCTCCAGATATCTGCTAACCTGCCACACATCAACGGCCTTAGAAGTAACTGATCAAGGAACAGAGACCGGCCGTTCCTTTCAGAAGTTATACATCGTGATGGCAGAATTTGAAGTAAATGCACAGATTAGAAGGAAATGTGCAGCACCATTTATCTTTGCAATTGCCCGTTAAGGTTATCATCTTGTGGCACCATGTGCAAATCACAGGTTCCACTGTGATCATTTGTATATTGTGGCAGAATGCAATGTCCTAAACACATCTTTATCTATGTATTTACTTGCAAGTCTTCAAACACAATCCTATTGTATGTTGCACATTCAAACGACAAATACTATTTAGGTAACAGAGTCCCTCTGACAGCCGTGTAAATAAAATATTCCAGGGCTTGACAAATCCATTTCCCTGGCTCTTAAAAATTACCAGGCTGGCTCCTGAATTGGTCTGTCTGGCCCCTGCAGAAAATTGCTCAAGCTCTGCAATTTTCGGAAGACATTAAGTCTACAACAATTCCTCTTCCATCAACAATCATCCTTCTACTTACCTATAATGGTCTCTACATATTCAGAGTTGTCATTAACATTAAACAGATCTCCAGCTCCAAGAGCATAGTTCAGAGACTCTTCAAAAGCCCCGAGATGGTAGAACACCTTGGAGGCCACAAGTGCAGCAAACTGCCTGCTCCTGAAACTCTCATCTTCATAAAGCACTTCACTGAAAAACAAGTAGACACAGATCAATAATCCTTCAGCATCGACACATACAATGTATTTTGGAAACACACAGCAGGGGTGATTAACAAAGAGGCTATAAAAAATTGAGATATACATTTATATAATACTCCTTATGTACTCCTACTTGATGTCATATGTTCCATCAATGAATTAAAAGATAACAAATAGAAGTTAATAATACAGTGCCAGTTGTCTGCCTCTGAGCACAAACAGAGCTAAAATGGCTGCAAGTGTGTGCTGCTAATGTCTGTAAAATGCAGAATGGTTCCCTGCTTCTGCTAGATGACTAGTTTGGATCCCCTCTGCTGGTTAGATATACAAATTAAGGTATCTCACTCCTATAAAAGTGACACCGCAAGAAGAAAAAGGAATATTTTATAGGCATAGCCCACTGTAGTCCCTCAACTTAGTGGGGATCACAAAGTCAAAAATGGTAACTATAAGCCAACTGCACGGTAAGTGTATAATATTCTAATTAATTAGATTTAAAAGAAGAGATAAGCACCATGTGAAAAGGGGTTTTAATGTGAAAAAGGGTGATTATTCCCCAAAATGTCTGTGCGCTGGACTGCTCTTGTATATGTAATACATTTTTATATGATTTGTGCTTTGATTTTTCAACATTTTCGACTCTTGCTGTTCCAGTAACAACACCAGACAACATGTGTGGTAAAGAAACATGGCTGCTGATCACAGAATAAAATGGCATTCTTAAAAAAAAAAAAAAAGGGTCACTATTTTTCACTTGTGCTTCACAAATAGAAGCTCAAGTGAAAGAAAAAGTTTTGTGATTCTTTAACGTGAAAACAAGCTACCAGAAAAAGGAGAATTACAACAAATTATTTCACATAATTTCATGATATTGTGCATTAAGATGCAGGCATTCCTTTAGCATTAGGTGGAACACAATGGAGGTAGTAGTAATAGCAATACTATAGTATTGAACCCCCAGGAAAAAAAAAAGATCATGGGCCCAATGATCTTTTTGTGCAAGTCACACCTTTATAGAAGCCCTGCCCACATGTGCATGGCTTCTATGTTACAGAATGTATTTCTCCAAATTATTTTCAATATAAATCTTTTAAAACGTTAAGAAAATATAGAAAACATATATACATCAAAGTGTAAAAAATACATTGAGTCAAAAACATTTATTGCATACAAGCAGGCTTAACATGTGGTATCGCATTCAGAATATAAAAATGCCACACACAGGAACCCATTAAAAGGTTACAAGACATGCCAATCTGCCCTGGAGAAGGAGCCAACTTTCCGTCCTGAGTAAGACAACATCCGAGATGATCGAGTCAAACTCGTGAGCCGGGGATGAAAAGATCTAAATTTTTAGCTCTATAGTGCTTGCTTCGTACATCGACGCAGTTTTCGAAGGAAGGGGAATTTTAAACCCCCAATCCCGCATGCGCACCCAGCGGAGGACCAACTGCTAGGTATAGTCCCAGTCGGCAGCAGGCTTGCCGGGCTGCTGGGCTATGCCCAACCTGTCAATTTGCCCCTGAGCAGTAGCATAGGAAGCAATGGAGCAAACATGTGCTGGCATTCCAATGTAATATATCTTGTAGACCTTGTGGAGCAAGGGTCAGCAACCTATGGTCCAACTCTGGCCTGCAGTTCCAACATACGCAAAGATATTTACACGGATAAATACTCTTTCCTGTCTTCCCACCAGATTTGACAGAAAGTCTGTCTTATTTGGGTACAAGTTTCCTGAAAGACTTGCTGGTATTTTAATGTGTGTCTGTTAGTTACAGATTATAGAATATTGCACAATAGATGTGGCCCATCATCACCTCACATATTTTGCTTCTGGTCCCTCGAGTCGAAAAAGTTTCTGACCCATCGCAGAGCATGAGGCCCAGAGACCTTGATCATGCTTAGTGCCAAAGAGCCAGCAAGTCAATATTCCTAATATTTTTGTATATAAGTATTAGCAGAACATCGCCTAATAGGACAAAAATGCTACACTGTGCACATAAATAATCCTCAAACTAGACAATAAAAAGTAAACATGTGAGAATAACAATTTCTTACTAAAGATCTTGTATTAAGTGGAGAAGTACGCAAAGGGGCTCCAAGTTAGCGTTAACTATAACCCATCAACCACACACTTGTAACTAACTTCAAGTGTCTCCTTTCTTATCCCAATAACACCCCAACCTGTAGCAATGGCTTACATTTTATCCACTGATTCAGAGATCTCTGCCCAGAAATCATTGACGACAGCATTTAATTTATGCAATGCAAATTCCTGAAAGAAAGGTTAGTGAACAGTTAGTCTCACATAAAGTGTACATTTGAAAATATTATGCAGTGCTTACAATTCTATTGCTATTCACTAAAAGGCGAGTTGTAGGTGAGATGAGGGGAATCAGGTGAGATGAACATTTTATCTCACCAATTTAACTATACATTGTGCAGGGACAAACATGATGATTTTCCCCTGTTAAGCAAACTCACCAGGTTTGTCCCTGGACAACAAATAGTTTAATTAGTGAGATGAAATGTCCGTCTCACCTCAGCACACCTTCTAGTGAATAGCCCCCATAGAGTAATTTGCATCTCAAATTATTGCAATGTAATTATCACCTTATGAGATGCAAACGTAAATTTACAAGTTACTACTATCCACAAAGCACAGTTGTCTAATCTGTCAAATGAAGCCCACCAAGTAGAAGATAAATACTTCAATAAAATTGCAATATATTCGGTATAGCACATCACCAAAAAAACTTTTTTTTTTCATCTAACTTTAAGTTTGGATATTTAGCAGATTAAAGTTTACAGTTGGACAAATTAGCATACCTTCAACTGAGGTTCATCTTCATCCAAAAGGGAAAGGATTCCAGCTATGAACATTTGAAGAAAGAAATATATTTAATGTGAATACATTGGTTCAGTACCTGGCAAATCCAATGAGACATGCAGTCTTGACATAGTACTAGTGCATAAGTTTTTACATTATACAGAAATCTATGCATTTAGCTCTGTCAATCTAAACATTGCTTATGTTTTGAATGTAGAGAATAAAATGATGAAAATTGTATCAATACATTATTCTAGCAAAAGTGCAAGTAAATACATAAAATAAGAGAAATATGTTTTTAAAGTATCTGGCATCACATTGGATTGATATGCAAATGAACTATTTTTAAATGAGGAATGTGTAATTTACATAGAAAGCCACAAGGTGATGTTATAAACAGGAGGCACCACAGACACTTTTATACAACTTGTTTCTTATTTTATGCAATTCTACCAACACAAATGTACAAATCACTGTTTATTCTCTACAGTCACAGTAGAAGGAGAGTTTAGGAGCCAGACATAAAGGAACTCTGTTAACCTAAACTTTACAACACCTTATCAACCATCATCTTGGTCCACTAAAAGCATTACTACCCTAAGAAAGGACATTTATCTATTGTACATCAGTAAACCATCTTGAACAGTTTAACAAACCAACATTTTACATTTAAACTATTCAAAATAGGAGTCAGCAGTAACATTTTTAATCTAGAAAAAGACTTGTTCTATATTAAAGAAACCCAAAGGAATAACTTATCACGGAACACATGGGTGGCTCAGACAAACACAAAAATTGTGAGGTATCTGACTAATGCCATTTAATTCAGTGCCAGATACTGTTACTCCTAAATATATTCTAAAAGTTATCACTGTCTGTCTCCTCCAACTCTAATTAAAGCAAGCAACTGTAGGTGCAGTTTATTTTTGTAATAATTTGACGCTGCATTGAATGTAACCAGCTCTCACCTTAAGCGCTAGTATCTTTTAGTTTTTAGTGCGGGGATGTACGTAGAACTGCTCCAGTTATACAATGTAAAAATCAACTTTTCTTCAGAAGATCACAGAATGCCAACACAAAAAATAGTCCGGCGCGTTTCGCCCATGTAGCCAGAATTAATACATCCTAATACAGGGCTCGACAAATACCAGGCACCAGGTCGCCATGGCGACTAGAATCTGGCGCCTGAAATACTCTTTGAACAGAGTGAAGTGCACTGTCCAGGTCCCACACTCTGCTGCCCGTTCCTAACAATCAGATAACGAGCAGAGTGTGGGAGAAGCAGCACAGAGCAGCTGGCAGATTAGCTCCTCCCCCCCGGCTTCCTGTTCCTGCTGCTCACCAGGCAGCAGCTGCATGTGAGGAGTGATGGGAGCTCCTTCTACAGCTGCCTCAAAATGTCCAGCATTGATACAGGGTCTGTCTCCAACTTCCCAGTGTAAGTCTAGTATGTAAATAGCGTGTGTAATAGCATGTGTGAATGTGTTAGCATGTATGTGTGGGTTCAGCACCTGTTTTTATGAATGTGTATCAGAATCTCTGTTTGAAAGCATGTTAGTGAGGGTATGTGTGTGTCTGTGTCAGCATTTGTTTGTGTATGTATAAGCATATTAGAGTGTGTGTGTGTGTGTGTGTGTGTGTGTGACCTGTGTAAGTGTGTGTTGGCATTTAAGTGGATATTAATGTGTTTGTGCATGTATGTAAGAGTGAAATCATGTGTTAGTGTGTGTCAGCATTTAAGTATGTGTGTGTATTTGTGGGTGAGCAAGTGTTTTGTTCATGTATGTGTGTTAGCTTGTGTGTGTATTAGTATGTGTGGATGGTGTGTATCCATAAGTGTATGTCATTTATGTTTGTTTATGGACTGGGACCCACGCATTTTTATTTGTGACAGCATTTGGTCCTGGCTCCTAAAGTTTTCAGCTGGCTCCAAGATTTAAATCAAATTTGTCAAGCCCTGTCCTAATATCATACATCATATACCTGGAGCAGTTCTACGTTCATTTGCCGGACTAATATAAAACTTTGTCGTTTCTGCTGGATATTATGAAGGTCAGACTGGTGATCTGTATCTGGAGTGTACAGCATGCATAAAAGGTACTACTTATTCCGCGTTCAATTGTTCTGTGTTATTTTATTAAAGGACAACTAAACTTAATCACTGTGGAGACCAAGTCAGATTTGTGACCCAACCAATCATGTCTGGTGTACCAAAACCTTGACAAAGTGTATAATAACAGTTCCTCAAGTCCCCCATGCCCTCCCACTTTAGCTATGTCAAGATTTTGGAACCCATTCTGGTCACCTACTGCTGCTGTGGTGCTTCAGCCTCCAGCAGTTAGGAGCAACAGGGTAGACAAGCAGAGAAATACAAGATAACTGCCTCTATAATCATGCACTTGCACGCACGTGTCATTCAACTTAATTATTCATTCACTCTTGGGAACTACATATCCCATGAGTCTGAGGAAATTGGCAACGTGTGAGAAAAAAATGTGGGGGAGCATCCAAACTGGTCAGTGCTCCACATAGCAGAGGAGCAAGATGAACCAAGATGGTGGCATGACCACATTTGGTGTCCAAGTGAGGTACACAGCACCTAACAGTAAGAAAGATTGAGATTCAATGTAAAAAATTATCTTTCTAAATGGATTATGTTAAGGAACTTTGTTGAAATATAGATCAGAAATAAGGTTTAGTTATCCTTTAAAGCACTACTTTTTAAAATGCCTACACAATGCAATCTTTCAACTAAATATAACCTATTTTTGTTGACAGCTGTCTTTTAGGCTGCTTTTACAGTTGAAACTGCACCAAGGAGCAGAAATGTTTTAAATACCTGGAAAACTATTTAAATATTTTAAGAGCATACTTGGTGTGATTAAATGTCTAGTGTTAATTCTGAGGCATTCCATTACACCATGACTTGGCTTAATAATATTTTTTCATTTACAGATCAGAGCTACATAAAGTGAACAGCTAAAATCTGTTATTAATAGCACCACTTAGTTATTAAAGTCTAATATTGATTGCCAGTTAATTTTTTGTGAATAGCTCCCTTATGGCAGTTTTTTGTAAATTGCTGAATGATGATAGGACTCTAGTTATTTAAACAATAGGAGTGATTTGCTTAAGTGACATGTTATGATTCCTCTACAGCTGCTGGTCGCAAATAAACAGTTAATTTTACTTGAGTAATGAATACTGCAAGCTTTTTCTTTATAGAAAAAAATGCTATCGCCTTCTTTCGTTAATAGTCTTATTATACAACATTAGGTTATTAAGTATTTCTACTAGTGTCTTATTATTGCTATTTATTCGTAACCCCTAGTATGTTTACATGAGTCATTTCCACACTTGCACGAAATATGCTGATTGATGCAGCAGCTGAGCTACTAATAGTAATAATCCACATGCATGAATCCAGCTAGTGACACTAGAGAATCACGTTAGGGCCTCCATCGGCCGGTGACTCAGCATGCTTCTTAAGTACCCTTTTCATCTATCCCAGGTGGCAATCTTCATTCCCACAATGGGACCTAAGACTACTTTATCTGCAACCCATCATTCTCTCCTTAGCTATATTATTCAGGTTTTTCCCATCTCCCAAGCGCCGGCATCACTCGACCACCAGCCCAGGTCGCCCGGAGCAGCCATGACTCGGCGGATAACGAGTGATGCTATAAATTGTTTCCCTCTCAAACATCTCTCCCTCTAAGATCGATGTTTCTCACCCGCCGAAGTAATCATGATTTCAGTCCCCTTTTCGTAGTTTCTCGAGACCCCGGTTCTGTACTCCCGGCAAGAACCTGTATCAATATGCTACTTCCGGCGCGCAATACACGTCACACAATAGAACCGGTAGTTGCTGATAGTAAGCTTGAACATACATCGAGGGATCACAGAGTTCCATTTTGGATTTGGGCAAATTATTTATATCCATATCTTTTTTTCCTTACATTCGTGGTTACTTTCACATTTCAATTTTGCGCTTTTACATGTGTAAATGAATAATATGTCTTGCTTATTAACATTGATTTCTCCCTAAAAGCTCTGGATAAATTGTTAGTTTTCCAAATAAGAGCAATTGCTGTTTCAAACTTAACTGCTTAAAGGGACTCTGTCAACCTAAAAAAATGGTTGTACATTAAATGTGCAGAATAAAAAATGAACTATACATTGGGTTAGTAGAATTGTGACAATGCATAAAATAAGAGCAGACACATTTTTATCTCCTGCTTGTGTCATCACATTGTGGCCTGATGAGCAAATTACACACTTCCCATTGCAAATTAGTACATTCGCCCATAGAGCCACAGGTAATTTTCAATTTGCATATCAAGCCCAAAGGTTGATGGAATAAGCAATAGGCATTTTAAAATAAATATTTCTCTTATTTTATGAATTTGCTTGCTGACGACACAATGTATAGATCATTTTTCATCACTTGTTATTCTTTGTTTTGTTGGTCCTTAACGACCAAAGCACCATTGGCATCTTTTTCCTCCTGGGCGCCGATCATTTTGTGATCGGCAGCCAGGAACATCCAGGAAGGCACCCGATCAGGGTCTCTAAAGACCCTGTCAGTCCCTGCTGACATCCCACGATACTTTGTGATGTCACAGAGGCGTGCCCGAACCCGGCAGTTTGGGCACGCCGGGTATAGTTTGGGAAACTACACCTGAGCCTGTTTCCTCTTCAACGTTCCTGGGTCAGAAAACTCATCAGTCTATTCTTGTTCCAAGAGATAAAAGCTATTCCAATGCGAGAAATTGTCATGAAACTGAAGATTTCATACAATGCTATGTATTACTCACAAAACAGCACAAACTGTCTCTAACCAGAATAGAAAGAGTATTTGGAGGCCCCAGTGCACAACTGAGCAAGAGGACATTAGTTTGTCTAGTTTGAGAAACTTAAGGGTTTCTCTACCTCATGTATCTTCACTGAAGGAACCCTCACAGTACCTCCCTCTCAATGAGCCCCCCCCCCCCCCCCCCTCTGGATCTGGGTTTCAAAGGAAAGCGGTCGTGAAAGAAACGAAGAAGAGTTGGGATATGGACATTGGGGCCTGGGACCCATAAGCGTTCTTCTGGACCGTAGCTTTTCCATTGGACCAAGTATTGAATCTGCCCCTGAACACACATGAATAAATGATGCTCATTCCTCATGGTTATCAACTGAGACGTGGCACCAAGGTGGTATAGCGGTTACACCGCAAGGGTTTCAAAAGCAAAACATGGAATACAATCGAGATCCGCATGCGCCTACTCAAAGCCTCGCTCCACGCAGCACAATCCCGACGGCTTGATCTCTTGACTTACAGAGTGCTATCTTGCCATACGGAGGCCTATTCCATACGGCAGCGCCATTTTGCTGTATGGAACTTTACTATAGTTTAAATGAACTTTACCTTTTTCTTAGCTTAGCCTATATTTTGAAGGGATATTTAAAGGCTCATTCTGCTTAGAACGTTTTCCTGTGATAGTGCCTTGAGCCTATTTGTGGTATTATTATCGGAAATTTGCTATTAAAGATGATTAAATCTTGAAAGGAAGAGAGCCCACCTAGCCTCCCAAGGGGCAGTGACGTCCCGAGGGGTTGTGGACCTCACCGGGTGACACCCACACAGGGGGGTGACACCCATGCTGCTGCTATCCCCCTGCAGCGCATCTCACTGCTAAACTATTTTTTTTTCTATCAGCCGCTAGATTCGGCTGCCGGAATAAATAAATGCAACCGGATGTGACATTACATCACATCCGATGGCTGTGTTTCCCTCCTCCGTGCAGGAGGGAAGTCTGCCGGAGACACGGAGCAGCAAATAAGGTAAGTACTGGGGGAGGAGGGTGGTATAAAACTAGCAAAATAATGGCATATTGAGGGGTTAAAGACTGCAATATTGCATTGCAAAATTCTGCCATATTGAGGGGTTAAATGATGTGATATTGAATGGCAAATTTCTGGCATATTGATGGGTTAAATGCTGGAATATTACATGGCAACATTCTGGCATATTGAGGGGTTAAATGCTGGAATATTGCATGGCAAAATTTTGGCATGTTGAGGGGTTAAATGCTGTAATATTGAATGGCGAAAATCTGGCATATTCAGGGGTTAAATGCTGGAATATTGAATGGCAAAAATCTGGCATATTGAGGGGTTAAATGCTGCAATATTAAGTGACAAAATAATCGCATATTGAGGGGTTAAATGCTGCAATATATAATGGCATATTGAATGACAAAATTCTGGCATATTGAGGGGTTAAATGCTGCAATATTGAATGGCAAAATTATAGCATTTTGAGGGGTTAAATGCTGCAATATTTTATGGCATATTGAGGGGTTAAATGCTGCAATACTGAATGGCAATATTCTGGCATATTGAGGGGTTAAATGCTGGAATATTGAATTGCAACATAATGGCATCTTGAGGGGTTAAATGCTGCAATTTTGAATGGCAAAATTCTGGCATATGCAGGGCCGGACTGGGAACAAAAACCAGCCCTGGAAAAAATTTGAATACTAGCCCAATAGCATAAAATGTTTAAACCAGCCCCATAGCATAATATAATACATATTTCTGTATTGTCTCTCTCTCATTTCTGTAGCGTCTCTCATTTCGGTAGCGTCTCTCTCTTGCATATCTGTAGCGTCTCTCTCTCTCTTTCTCGCATATCTGTAGCGTCTCTCTCTTGCAGTGACACACAGAGACACACTTACCACTTACACACACACACCCTTACACAGACACAGTGACACACTTACACACACCCATACACAGAAAGTGACACACTTACACACACCCTTACCACTTACACACACACAGTGACACACATAACCTGAAACACACTATTTTGCCACTCAATATGCCAGTATTTAGCCACTCAATATGCCATTTAATATGCCAATATTTGATTCTAGGACACTTGTTCGCTGTATCTTCATCGCTGACAGTTCAGCGCGGAACTGTCAGCAATGAAGAATAACGCTGCTGTTTCATTGCCGCCGCGGCTATGTAAGAGCTGACAGTTCAGCGCTGAACTGTCAGCTCTTACAAATGTAAAAGTAAAACTAAAATAACCCCCCCCCCCCATAAATGATTCCCAATACTAAAAATAACCCCCGACCCCTAATACTAACCCCCGACCGCTAATACTTACCCCCGAAACCCTAATACTAACCCCCGACCCCTAATACTAACCCCTTAAACCCTAATACTAAAATTAACCCCTTAAACCCTAATACTAAAATTAACCCCGTACCCTAATACTAAAATTAACCCCCTAAACCCTAATTCTAACCACCCTTAAACTAAAATAGGTCAAATACTTACCGAAGAAATGTCCCGCAATGAAATCTCCAGCGACGATCTGTCTTGTACTACAGAGTCGGCGGTGAAGTGGCTGCGCGGAAGCAGCTGCGATGAAGAGTCCCATCCCCAATATTTTGCCCCTCAATATGTCAGGATTTTGCCCCTCAATATGTCAGGATTGTGCCCCTCAATATGCCAGGATTTTACCACTTAAAATGCCAGGATATTGCCATTTAATATGCCAGGACATTGCCAATTAATATGCCAGGATATTGCCAATTAATATGCCAGAATATTGCCACTTAATATGCCAGGATATTGCAACTTAATATGCCTGGATATTGCCATTTAATATGCCTAGATATTGCCACTTAATATGCCAGGATATTGCTAATTAATATGCCAGGATATAGCCAATTAATATGCCAGGATATTGCCAATTAATATGCCAGGATATTGCCACTTAATATGCCAGTATATTGCCAATTAATATGCCAGTATATTGCCAATTAATATGCCAGGATATAGTCAATTAATATGCCAGGATATAGTTATTTAATATGCCAGGATATAGCCAATTAATATGCCAGGATATTGCCAATTAATGTGCCAGGATACAGCCAATTAATATGCCAGGATATTGCCACTTAATATGCCAGGGTATAGCCACTTAATATGCCAGGATATTGCCAATTAATATGACAGGATATTGCCAATTAATATGCCAGGATATAGCCAATTAATATGCCAGGATAATGCCAATTAATATACCAGGATATAGCCACTTAATATGCCAGGGTATTGCCAATTAATATGCCAGGATATTGCCACTTAATATACTAGGATATTGCCATTTAATATGCCAAGATATTGCCATTTAATATGCCTAGATATTGCCACTTAATATGCCAGGATATTGCTAATTAATATGCCAGGATATAGTTATTTAATATGCCAGGATATAGCCACTTAATATGCCAGGATATAGCCAATTAATATGCCAGGATATTGCCAATTAATATGCCAGGGTATTGCCAATTAATATGCCAGGATATTGCCACTTAATATGCCAGGATATTGCCAATTAATATGCCAGGATATAGCCAATTAATATGCCAGGATATAGTTATTTAATATGCCAGGATATAGCCAATTAATGTGCCAGGATATTGCCAATTAATGTGCCAGGATACAGCCAATTAATATGCCAGGATATTGCCACTTAATATGCCATGATATAGTTATTTAATATGCCAGGATATAGCCACTTAATATGCCAGGGTATTGCCAATTAATATGCCAGGATATTGCCACTTAATATGCCAGGATATTGCCAATTAATATGCCAGTATATAGCCAATTAATATGCCAGGATATAGTTATTTAATATGCCAGGATATAGCCAATTAATATGCCAGGATATTGCGAATTAATGTGCCAGGATATTGCCACTTAATATGCCAGGATATAGTTATTTAATATGCCAGGATATAGCCACTTAATATGCCAGGG
Organism: Pelodytes ibericus; assembly: GCA_036172795.1. Taxonomy (NCBI): domain Eukaryota; kingdom Metazoa; phylum Chordata; class Amphibia; order Anura; family Pelodytidae; genus Pelodytes; species Pelodytes ibericus. The sequence continues at coordinate 132,902,591 of CM069861.1, read as the reverse complement.
TATAGCCACTTAATATGCCGTGATATTGCCAATTAATATGACAGGATATTGCCAATTAATATGCCAGGATATAGCCAATTAATATACCAGGATATAGCCACTTAATATGCCAGGATATTGAATATGCCAGGATAAAAGAAAGTGCTGCTCGGCTCCCCATGCCTGCATTAAGCATGGGGAGCCGAGCAGCACTTTCTTTTGCTGCCCACAGCTCCCCGTGAAGCAGGAGCTTCTCTGCTTCACAGGGTGGGGGCGGAGATACGCCGCTCAGCCGGTTAGCTCCGCCCCTTCCCTGATCAACATTTGCAGGCAAGGGGGGGGGGAAGAGGCAGACTGAACAAGGGGAGAGAGAGACAGACAGAACGGGGAGAGGGAGAGAGAGAGACAGAGACAGACAGAACAAGAAGAGAGAGAGTCAGACAGAACAGGGGGAGAGAGAGAGACAGAACAGGGGGGGAGAGAGAGAGACAGAATGGGGGGAGTGAGATACAGAACAGGGGGAGAGAGAGACAGACAGAACAGGGGGAGAGAGAGACAGACAGAACAGGGGGAGAGAGAGACAGACAGAACAGGGGGAGAGAGAGACAGAACGGGGGGGAGAGAGAGAGACAGAGTCAGACAGAACAGGGGGAGAGAGAGAGAGACAGAACAGGGGGGGAGAGAGAGAGAGAGACAGAATGGGGGGAGTGAGAGACAGAACAGGGGGAGAGAGAGACAGACAGAACAGGGGGAGAGAGAGACAGACAGAACAGGGGGAGAAAGAGACAGAACACGGGTGTCTGGGGGGGGAGACAGAACACGGGTGGGGGAGAGAGACAACGGGGGGGACAGAACAGGGGGAGGGGGGAGAGAGACAGAACACGGGGGTCTGGGGGGGAAAGACAGAACAGAGGGAGAGAGAGAAAACAGGTATGGAGGAGTTAGAGCGAGACAGACGTGGCAAGGAAGAGGGAAGGGACACATACATAGGGGGGGGGAGACGGGGGGCGCCACGGGGGAAGCCCGCACAGGGCGCTGGGACACTTAAGGCCGGCCCTGGCTGTGTGTATAGATACGTATTGTTTTAGAATTGTACAATTGTCACCTCGTGGGGCCCCTGTGTGTCGCATAATTAATGGCGGTCTCGTTTGTGTGGCATAACTATGGGGCAATATTTTAAACAAATTAAACCTCAGTAAGGAAACCTATTGTGCAGCAAATGTAAATGCCAGACTATGGAGCTGTTGTGTACGCTTCTGGCCAGCAGACTCATCTCGGTAAACTCAACACACTGTACAATGCATTGTGTCATTTGGCACTACGGTGCGATTATAACATACATCACTGTAAAATGTTAAAAGAGTTAAACTGGCTGAAGCTTGCCTCCAGGCACACTCTCCATCTAGCTTGCTTAGTGCATAACCACTTTTCTGGAAAGCTCCCCCACTACCTGAGCAGCATGCTCACTCTTTCTCCCTGCACATCCTACAATCTCAGATCCTGCACCAATCCTTCACTAGCGATCCCTCACTTCAAAAATGGAGCAGGTCGAGGTGCATTCTCTTTCAGAGCTCCTCATATGTGGAATAGCCTTCCTGTTTCTGCCAAATGCTCCTCTAGTCTAAAATCCCTGAAAATGTGTGTTCCCAAATCCTCAAAACAGATTGCACCGGTTATTCATTTACAAAATCTTTTGTATACTTTACATGTTGTTCCTTTTTTGTATCAATAATGATTTACTCTGTATGTTCTCCAACTTGTTTAAATATGTTTATGTATTTATGTGTTTTCTACTTTTAAATGTGTAAACTATGTTTCCATTCTGGACTGGGTCCCCAGGACATACTTTAAAACGCGAGAAATCTCAATGTATTCATCCTGGTAAAACACTTTCTAAATAAATAAATAATTGAGAGCTAGAATTATAGCTACGAGTTCTCTATCACCAATCTGCCAGGCTCGATTTTGTCGAGAAATACACGCACAAATGCATGGAGCTCTCTGGGTTAGGATGTTGAGACAGGAGGGCTCCTACTCCCGTCTCAGATGCATCAACTTTGAGAACAATAGTGCAGACATCCTCCATGCTGCCCAACACTTCTGTCTATTATGATGGCTGCCCCCACTAGCCACCAGGGAGCGAGAGACAAGATGAGGGGGAGGGAGGGGGGCAGAGAGAGACAAGGGGAGGGAGGGGGGAGAGAGAGACAAGGTGGGGGGGAGAGAGAGAAAAGTAGGGAGGGAGGTGGAGAGAGAAAGAACATTTTGGGGGGAGGGAGCAACAACGTGGGAGGGAGGGGGAGAGAAATAACACTGGAGGAGAGAGAGACAACACTGGGGGAAGGGGGGGAGAGAGAGAGAGAGGCAACACTGGGGGAAGGGGGGGAGAGAGAGACAAAGCTGGGGAGAGGGGGAGAGAGAGGCAGCATTTGCACATAAAAGGAAATAAAAACACAAAATGCATTTTTTTAATATCATAATTTTTATTAAATAATAAAAAGCAATTTACATGTGAATATATACAAGTTAAACTTTTTTCCTATATGGTAGTCTTATATTCAGGCTTTTAGTTTTTTTCCTAAAGGAATATCCAAAGTTTGGGGGGGTCGTCTTACATTCAAGCAAATACAGTGTTAATATAAAAACCCTGAACCCAGACAAGATGAATAAAACTCTGACTACCGTCTCACTCTCCTCTTCCTCCACCCCCTTCTCTTCTCCAATTCCCCTATAGATCTAAGTGACCATAGAATTTTATTCTCTCCCTAGCTTCTTCTCTTTATTTTGAAGCAGGGAATTATCAAATAAACTATGAAATAATGCGCTTTAACCCTCTCTCGGATTTTCGGACCAGGAAGGTCTCTATACCGATTCGTGCTTTAGAGCTAATAAGGAGGGCACAAACCCAGACACGCAAGGAGGGCTTAGCGGATCAAGGGTATTTTATGTTGTAAAAAAAAAAGGAGAATTCCCAAAGGGAAATCATATCATATGTGGTCTAATCGATTACAAAGTATCACATAATTATACATTCATGCACGAAAATAACTGTGAATTAGAGTCCCCATTCAATTGACCTATTCGTATGAATGGGGACACTCTTACACACATTTACTTCATTTTGCAGCCCTCTAGCCCTTTCCAGGACTTTTTTAGAGGCATTTTAGTGACCAAAAGTTCGTGTCCCCATTGACTTCATTATTATTATTATTATTATTATTATTCTTGGTTTGTCAGGGATGATTTCCTTCAAGATATCATCTTTTTTCAAAATAGACCAATGTTTATTCATAATTTTCCTTAGCTGCTTGTTCTTCTTGTTATAATCTAAAATTATTGGTAGGGAGATTTATTTTTCCTGTTTATCCCTATATTGAAGAAGGGAGTCCCTATCTAATGATCTTACTTCGTTAAATGCTCTTTCTACACTTTGTTCCGAGTAATCTCTACCCAGGAAGCGTTTTTTAAGCAGATCTAATTGTTCATCAAACACTGTATTCTCTGTACAATTTCGTGTTAGTCTGATGGCCTGATTCTTTGGGATGTTTTCTAGCCAAGGTGAGTGATGCCCACTGTCTCTTCCTATAAAACTATTAACATCCACTTTCTTAAAGAAGGTTTTAGTTTTAATACTCATATTTTCTATGTATATTTCCAAGTCCAGGAAATGTACCTTTTGGCTATCAAACTCAGTATTTAGTTTAATACCCCAGTCACTATTATTTAGGTGGGTTAAGAATTTCATCAATTGCAAGTTCGACCCCCAGCCATGCTCTGAACACACAAACTCTCGTTCCCACTCTGCCATAAACAGATTGGCATAACTGGGGGCGAACTTGGTCCCCATTGCTGTACCTCATTTCTGTAAGACGAAACCTTCCCCAAATCAAAAAAAGTTATTATGGAGTATCAGATCTATTCCGGACACTACAAACTTCACAAAGTCTTCTTCAAGGAGTTTACTCTCTGTTAGTGCTTTCTCTATAGCTCTACAGCCTCTGGTGTGGTCAATGATTGTATACAAGGATGTTACATCACTCGTGACCAGCACCATCCCTTCTTCCCATATAATTGTTTTCAGAATATTCAAAATACTTACAGTGTCTTTTAGTAATGAGGGGACCCTTTTCACAAAAGGCTGCAGGATTAAATCTATATATTCTGAGAGGTTACAGTATAGCGATCCCACCCAACAATCGGTCTCCCTGGTGGATTCTGTACATCCTTATGTATCTTGGGGAGGAAGTAAAAGACTGGGATAATCGGATGAACATTATTAATATAATCAAATTCCTCCTTCCCTAAAAAAAACCTTTTTTCCCCTTCATCTAAGAATCTTGTTAACTTTTTCTTTTGATCCAAAGTAGGGTCGCTCTTGAGGCGTGTATACACATCCGTATCATTTAGCTGCCGATATGCCTCCTTCAAGTAAAATTCCTTGGACATGATTACAATCCCCCCCCCCCCCCCCTTTATTTGCTGGCTTGATAACCAAGGGCTCATCTTTTCTCAGGGTTCTCAAGGCCTCCCTCTCTGCCTTAGTGGAATTAGTGTGGTCAAATTTATGTTTTTTTACCTTTTCTATATCTTCCACAACCAGCTTTTCAAAAACTTCCAGTGGGCCAGATTTACAGGCGGTCAGGTAAAAAGTAGACCGATTCTTAAGGGAAGTTCTATTCACTATAACCGGAGTTCTACTGGTCTCCCTAATGGAGTTCAGGTTTCTTTGTTGCTTCCCTATAAAAAACCTCTTTAATGTCGCTTTCCTCACAAATCTGTTAATGTCTATAAAGGTGTCAAAATTGTGTCAACGCACATTAAATAAATTTGACACTTTTATAGACATTAACAGATTTGTGAGGAAAGCGACATTAAAGAGGTTTTTTAAAGGGAAGCAACAAAGAAACCTGAACTCCATTAGGGAGACCAGTGACGTCACATCCGGTGCCTGTGTTTCCCTCCTCCGTGCAGGAGGGAACACTGCACAGAGACGTGCGGCCAGGAACACGGAGCAGCAGCCAGGCGGTAAGTAGTGGGGAAGGGGGAGGAGGGAGGAATAACGAGTATTGGAACTTTAATCTGTGCCATCTGAATGACACAATATTACTGGCATCTGAATGGCACAATATTCCTGGTATCTGGCACAATATTACTGGGCTCTGAATGGCACAATATTACTGGTATCTGAATGGCACAATATTACTGGTATCTGAATGGCACAATATTACTGGTATCTGAATGGCACAATTTTACTGGGCTCTGCATGGCACAATATTACTGGCATCTGAATGGCATAATATTACTGGGCTCTGAATGGCACAATATTCCTGGCATCTGAATGGCACAATATTACTGGTATTTGAATGGTACAATATTCCTGGTATCTGAATGGCACAATATTACTGCTATTTGAATGGCACAATATATCTAGGATAGCCTTATACCTATCCCATGCACGCTTAAACTCCTTCACTGTATTAACCTCTATCACTTCTGCTGGCAAACTATTCCATGCATCCACTACCTTCTCTGTAAAGTGAGACAGTCACACGGGCAGCAGGGGCCCACGGGGCAGCTGCCTTGGGCCCCAAGAATGAATGGGCCCTGGGCAGCTGCCCTGTTTGCCCACACTTTTTTAAAAACTTTTTTTGTGTGCAGGGATCGCAGGGTGGCCGGGCCCCTGGAGTGACAGGCCCGGTCGCAGCTGTGACCCCTGCACTAATGGTAGGAACGCCACTGATGTGCTGGATGAATGTGCGAGTAAGAATGTGTGTATACATGTGCTGTGTGTAAGTGTGAGTAAGTATGTGTGTATACATGTGCTGTATGAGGTTGTGTATACATGTCCGGTATGTATGTGTGATTGTGTGTATACATGTTCTGTATGTATGTGTCGGGACCAGGGCCCGCCGCGGCCCCTTCCGCAGGATCTCCTACCTTACTCTGCCGCTTCCCAGCTCCAGGCGCCCAGCGGGAGGGCCGCGCGAGCTCAAGGTAGGCCGCATCCCTGGTCTGTAGTAACTCGCGCCCCGCGATTCACGGGCACGAGTACTGGACTACCATCAAGGGGGCATGTCCTGCGCTTGGATAGCGCACCATCATTGGACAGAACAAAGAGGAGTGTATAACAGGCAGGAGCTAGGTCCCAGGTGGGAGGAGCTAGGTACTGGCAGGCTATAAAACAGGCAGGCACTGTTCATTCAGTGCTTGCTCGTTTTCAAGCTGCAGTACTTAGTATTGTTCCCTCTGAAAGTTTCCCTATCCCTGCTACAGTTCCTGATTCCTCCTCCTTATTGAATTCCCGGCTATTGACCTGTTTCTGGACCTCACCTGTTTTTTGTCGACCTCTCCTCTGATTGTGACCCCGGCTTGGACTATTGTGACCCTTCTCTGCCTTCCCTGACCTCTGGAACGTCCCTGACTATTCTCTTGCCTACTCCTCAGATACCATTTTTTCTGGACTGCATTGTTTGGTGGCCCTTCGCCTTCAGCGGTGATCCCTGCGCTGTGCTCCCTGTCTTACCAACCCGGACCGAACCCGAAAGTATGTGTATGTTTATATAAATGTGAAGTATGTAGTATGTGGGAATACATACGCTGTATGTATGTGTATATACATGTGAAGTATGTGGTTATTCATGTGCTGTATGTGTGTGTACATGTGCTGCATGTAAACATGTGCTGTATGTATGTGTGAATCAAATTTGTTTGTGTATTCATATCTGTGACGTTTCCAAATAAATGTTGATTCCTGTTCCACTCCTATACTGATGTGTGTCCATTCCTGCGGCAGAGTCTGTCAGCATTGAGCTTATCACTTGGCTGCCTTTGTAAAGGCTGCACTTGGAGGCAGAGGGGTCGATACCTGCTTCCCTCTCCAGTGGGTAGAGGACTGCCCTGGCTTTGGTCACAGTATGCAACCGCCCCTTCAGCCTCACTTGTCAAAGTCCCTCTACTGAGAACAGCATCCTGGGGGAGAGATAGTCACTGACTTGACACCAGTCTCAGCAACCTTCCCCTCAGGGAGATACACCAAGGGGAGAGGCTGCTCTAGAGTTAAGTCTCTAAGGTTGTCCTTAAGATTTATATACTCCCGAGATGGTCCTATATATTCTGTATGATCCCTATGCAAGTTCCCCCCTCGTGGCTTGAGATGGTCCAGTTCTCTTTTAATCATTTTGTATGGAGAGGTAAAAGACCCCGTATTGGATCTCAAACATTATCCAAGAATATTAACTGGGGGGATTGGGTTTCCCAAAATTAAACACCAGCACGAGACACATATTCTATTCAGTATATATATAAAATGCGGAAACGGACAGGGCTAAAGTAAGCAACTTAACATCGCTGACCTGGAGCACCGAAGGCACAGCTAAAAACCGTAAAGGTAATCATCAGAATCAAACATTAAATCAGCTAATTCCAGTCTGGCAAAAATTGAGAAAGAAATGGGGATTATCTAACAAGGTTATAAGGTCACACTGGAAATCATAGAATATAATATGAAGAATATCTGTATTAAGGAATGGAAAGAAAATATAAGTACTATTGATGCCCTAATGGTGGGGGACAAACTAAAACGTTTGAACAACTGAAACATGAAGGTCTGATCACTAAGAGTGAAACACTACCTACAGAAACATCTTGAGCCAAATAGGCATAATCAGATCAGATAACTGGCAGAACTATTTGTAAACAAACAATTAAAAAACGGTCTCCAAATGCCTTCACATCAGGCGACATTCCTCTAGAGTCAGATACCGTATTTTCCGGTGTATAAGACGACTAGGCGTATAAGACGACCCCCCAACTTTTGAGAAGATTTTATTGGGTTAAAGTCATCTTATACGCCGGAAAATAGTATCTATATTTTAACTTTTGAGGTTAAAATATAGAGTTTGCCACCCTCCTCCCCCCCTTCCCCAGTACTTACCTACTTTCTGCTCTGTCTCCCCCTGTTAAGTCGGTCCGTGGCTGTGAGGGAGGCGTTGTAAGCTCCCCTTCAGTTGCGCGGTCGATAAAGTTTGTTTAAAAAAAAGTTTAAACAAACTTTATTGACCGCGCGGCTGGAGGGGAGCTCACAACGCTTCCCTCACAGCCACGGACCGGCTAAACAGCGGGAGAGGAGACAGAGCAGAAAGTAGGTAAGTTAACCCTTAGCACCGGGCGTAGAAGACGACCCCCCAACTTTTGAAAAGATTTTCCTGGGTTAAAAAGTTGTCTTATACGCCGTAAAATACGGTAATTAACAAATGGGAAAAATCTCTAAAACCTACTACTGCACAGGAAGAGTGGATTAGAGCTTGGAATAATGCTAGAAAATTGGAGGATTTTGTTAAGTCATGACATAAAGTCATGATTTATAAAGACACTGAGACGAGTATTTATGCTTATCTCTTTCCATTTATTTCCCTCAGCAGCAAAGCTAAAACACAGTGAAAACCAAGAAAAAACAACCAATCACAATCTACATAACCCTTGCCCCTCCCCCTATATAAGTCCCAACCGACGCCAGTTCTTCCTCTTTCTTTGATGCGAAACTGACGTAAAAATCCAACTCAGAATAAAAAACCTCTTCTTAACTATAGGGATAACCGCTTGACGATGACTTCAAAACAAAAACAAACGAACTTCGATCCAACCATCTGAAGGTATTGTAGAACAGAACAACGGAAGAACAGCCAGGATGCCGGACTGGATCTCTGAAAAATTTCTATACTGAAATAGAGGGAGAGACGAGAAATTGAGTTAACACTCAATAAAACATTTAATGTAATGCCAGGAAACAAAAACTCGAAAAAATATAAGCAATATAAGGTTAAATATTTTCTATAATACTTAAACGTAAACTAAACAGAAAAACTGATAATACAAAGGGAGGGAATGCAGAGGAAATAACCACGGTGGGTAAATACTCGTCTCCGTGTCTTTATAAATCATGACTTTATGTCATGACTTAACAAAATCCTCCAATTTATAAAGACACAGAGCCTCGTATTTATGCAAGTTCAAAGTTGGTCTAAAACCACTGTTGAAAAATGTGTTACTGGTTTAAAATAAAATTCCTTAAACGTAGATTCCCTCGACCAGTCAGCTGCCTTCATAATGTCCTCCAATCTGCAGCCCAATGATGAATAGCAGTACATCTCTTAGGCCATGAATGCCTTCCATCTTGAAGTGATGGTAACGTACGAAAGCGTTGAGTGGGTGAAGATTGATGACGGGTCTGGTCCCGCCACCTTTCTTGGCCACTAGAAACAGGTTGCTTATGAACCCTTTTGACTTGTCGTGCACTGGAAAAACTGTTTTTTTCTGGCGTGAAGGTAAGAACCTCCTGATCTATTGATTCTTGATCCGAGACTGAGAAGGTTATGGGTCGGGGCCATGACCCTTGTACCAGGAAAGAAACAAAATCTATGAGATAGCCCTGTATCGTGTTGAGGACCCACGAGTCTGAAGTGATCGTTGTCCATGATTGGATGAAGAACCTGAGTCGATCCCCCACCTCTGATGGGAAAAAAGGGTGAAAGTAAATTGGACTTACCATAGCCTCGTCTGTTCTACAGTGCACCCCTAACGCCCCTTGATTGCCAGGGTCGTCCCCTCTGCGGAAAAAAGGCGGGGTTCTGTGTTCTATACTCCTGGAAATGTTTTCTGTTCTGTGAGAGGCCTCGGGATTGACCCCTGAAGGAGCGGCCGGCCAGACAGCCTCTAGCTCTACCGGCCCCGACGAAAACCTTTTGAATGAATACTCTTCCCATGTTAGACTGCGCCTTATCCAAGGCTGTAAATGTTTGCACGAATGCACCTAACTCCTTCACAAAGGAGTCCCCAAACAACAGGCCTTTAGCTTTGGGACCTGGTTCTGATATGGCCATATTGACCAATTTAGGTTTGATTTTTAGCAAGATGGCTTTCCTGCGTTCTGTAGCTAACGCGGAGTTCGCGTTTCCAAGCAAACAAATAGCCCTCTGGGCCCAACCTCGAAGGCAGTCGGGATTCACAGAGGTACCCTCTACTATGGCCGCTTCCGCTAGCTCAAATATTTTCGTAATGGGGCCTAATATGTCTAGGATTTAATCCTGACAATTTCTCAGGGAAAAATCAAGCCCTTTACGGGTTTTCCATACTGTTTTACCCAAGAACTGAGCAATCTTGGGGTCTACTTCTGGTGTGACACAGACTGCGTTAGCCACTGTGGGCCTTGGGCATTCAGCCCGTAATTTATTTCTAGGTTGCCCTAAGGGTTTGCGGACTCTAGAAGCTAGATACTCCGCAATATGTGCCATAGGGGCCCATTCTAGGGATCGGGGATGCTGAAGATCCTCTGGTGAGAATAGGGGTTCACCCTTAGGGTCCATAGGCACAGTTGAATCAGACATGGCCTGTAACGGCTCAGAAGAGGTACCCTCTTCGTGGTCAATGGGGTCATTGCATGGCACTGGTTTGTCTTGATCTGATAAATCGGACCCATCTATCTCCCCTTCTGACTCTGATGAGGAATCATATTGTGACCAGGTCTTTGCTCTTTTCCATCTGCGCACCGATTTTGCCCGGTGCTGGGCTCTTTTGCGCGGTAACATAGCGCCCTCTTTGACATGACGTAGCATGTTCGGACTGTCATTTTGGGGGATATGCTTAGTTTTAGAGGTGGCTATCCGGCCACCAATTGCCTTTTGCAGGGAAGCTCGCAGAGCTGAGGTAATAGATAATGCCAGATTTGCAAACAAAGTGCGAAAATCATCGGGGTTACGAGGATCAGGTATCTGGTCACCCCTTTCTAGCATAAAAACATTAGATTGGGCAGGAGTTGCCTGCAATGAGTCTTGAACACCTGGTTTAGCCAACTCCTTGGAGGTAGGCATTTTATATTTTTGTAATTGCAAAAATAGGGCAAACTAATATATATACAAATATATGTACAAACTATGTACAATGCGCATGCACGGCAACCGAAGATTTCCAGATAAAACCTTCGGGCGCTAAGGGGAAGATGTTCGCCCTTCGGTTTCTGCAAGGCACGAATTAAAACCGAAAGTAAAACGAAACCGCACGAGATCGGCTGAACGAAGGCTCCGTCGGCCGAATAGAGGTCACGACGGAGCTCCGATCCAGTCAATTTAAACAGGGCATACACAGGTAAAATATATCTTTTCTGGAACTTACCTGCCTGGTGAAAGGATCTTTAACCCCTTAACGACAGATGACGTGCCAGGCACGTCACGGCAAATCGAGGACTTGCCGACAGGTGACGTGCCTGGCACGTCATGCACTAAACTGAGTAAAGAAAGCGACCAGCGGTCGCTTTCTTTACTCTAACGGTGTTGCTACAATGCCTCTAGGTAGAGGCATTGTGCAACACCCCCCAAATGTGCAGGGGCGCGCTACGATCACTCCACGGAGTGATCGTAGCAGCCATTTAAAAATGGCTGCGCCGGCTGCACACATGTGCTTAGAAAGCGAACGATCGTTCGCTTTCTAAGCATCTCCGGTGTTGTTAAAGTGCCTCGCCAGCGAGGCACTTAACAACACCTTCAGCTGCCCCAGAGCCGATGGTGGTCGCTCTCCTGAGCGACCCCATCGGCTCAGTAGAAGGGAACGCTGCCTATACAGGCAGCGCTTCCCTTCTAATGGCAAGAGCATCGGAAGTGAAAGTATTTCACTTCCGATGCTCTAGGGGGAGCCAATCGATGCCTGCACAACAGATCTATGTGATCTGTGTGCAGGCATGTATGGTAAGTGCTCTGATGAGCACTTATCATACTGTCAAAGGCAATATTAGCAAATATTGCCTTTGACAAGTATTGATCTGCCTCCCTCACCTTACTAGTTTTAGTAAGGGAGAGAGACAGATCAGATAAAGTAAAAAAATAAAATAAAATAATAAAACAAATATTTAATAAAATTTTAAACACCAAGGGCTTTTATAAAAGCCATTTAACCCCTTCCCTGCCATTGATCGCTGTGTACGCAGTGATCATACACAGCAGCACATTTTTTGCTGTCTGTGCATTTTTTAGGGGTTAATTTTTTTTACTGTAATTCATTACAGTATAAAAAAAAAGCTCTTTTAAGAGAGATTAACCCCTTTCTTGCTGTAGATCACTGCCTAAGCAGAGATCTGACGCAAATGCAGCAATCTTGCTGCAGAAGCATTTTTAATTTTTTTAAAACTTTTTTATTACACCCGTCACGTGTTAATTATACCCGCTAGGGGACTACGTTTAACGTAATTTTTTTTTTAAATAAGAGCTATTAACCCCTTCCTTGCCGTATATCACTTCCTAAGCAGCACATATGGTCACTGCCTAAGCAGTGCATATGGTCACTGCCTAAGCAGCGCATATGGAGCAATCTAGTCGCAGAAGGATTTTTTTTTTGCTATCAGCATTTTTTTTGTCAGACTCGCTAGGGGTTAATTATACCCACTAGGGGATTACGTGTATTCCTTTTGAAGCTGTCTGAACACGTGTATAGCGATCAGTAACAGCCGATCAGTGGCAAAGGTGGTTTGGTGATTTCTCAGATGGGCATCACCATTCGTCTGGTTCGATCAATATTGGTAAATATTGTTCTGACCCATATGGATCTGCCTCCCTCTCCTCACTTGAGTTTTAGTGAGGGAAAGAGACAGATCTGTATAACATAATTTTTTAATTGTAATAAATTAAATAAAATGTTAAAAAAATTGTGAGTCCCAAGGGCTTTTATAAAAGCCATACCCTTTGTATAGTGTAGTGTATTAACCCCTTCCCTGCCACTGATCACTGCACAGCAGAAATTTTTTTCTTGTCTGTGCATTTTTAGGGGTTAATTTTTTTGTACAGTACTACAAAGGCTCTTATAAGAGCTATTAACCCCTTCCTTGCTCTACATGTTCAAATTCCAAGTTTGAAAATCAAAAAGCGCACCTCTCAAATGTAGCCTTTCAACACCCAACAAAGCTGACAAAGCTATGCATGGGTGGTATCCCTGTGCTCGGGAGATGTTGCTGAACATATATTGTGGTATTGTTTGTCAGTGACACATACCGAAATATGTGAATTTGTGTCTAAAGTACAATGTATGTGGGAAAAAATACACAATAAAATGACTACCACAAATTTTGACAAAGGCTGGTGGTAGAATTGGTGCATGGAAAGTGTTAAAATAACACCATTTAAAATAGCCTAGGGTGTCTACTTTTACAAAATATATACTTTTTGGGGTAAAATACACTGTCCTACTTTAAAAAAAAGTCCCAAATGAAAGATGGGCTCAGGCTGGCTACACGTCAATATTCCAAGTTGAAAATGCGCACCTTCACAATGTGGCCCTTTTAGCCCCCAAACAACCCAACAAACCTATGCATGGGTGGTATCCCTGTACTCAAGAGAGGTTGCTGAACACTTATTGGGGTGTTATTAGGCAGTGACACATACCAAAATCTGTAAATTCATGTCTGAAGTACAAGGTTTGTGAAAAAAAAACACAAAAAAATGACTACCACAAACTTTGACAAAGGCTGGTGGTAGAATTAGTGCATGGAAAGTGTAAAAATACCACCATTTGAGATAGCCTAGGGTGTCTACTTTAAAAAAATATATGGGTTGATGTGGTAAAATACACTGGCTGGTTTCAAATATGTCCCAAATGGGACATGGGTGCAGGCTGTCTGCATGTCAAAATTTCAAATTGGAAAACCAAAAACTTCACCTCCCAAATTTGGCCTTTTACCCCCCAAACAATCCAACAAACCTATGCATGGGGGGTATCCCTGTACTCAAGAGATGTTGCTGAACACTTATTGGGGTGTTATTTGGCAGTGACACATACCAAAATCTGTAAATTCATGTCTGAAGTACAAGGTTTGTGAAAAAAAAACACAAAAAAATTACTACCACAAACTTTGACAAAGGCTGGTGGTAGAATTAGTGCATGGAAAGTGTAAAAATACCACCATTTGAGATAGCCTAGGGTGTCTACTTTTAAAAAATATATGGGTTGATGGGGTAAAATACACTGGCTGGTTTCAAATATGTCCCAAATGGGACATGGGTGCAGGCTGTCTGCATGTAAAAATTTCAAGTTGGAAAACAAAAAACTGCACCTCACAAATTTGGCATTTTAGCCCCCAAACAACCCAACAAACCTATGCATGGGTGGTATCCCTGTACTCAGGAGAAATAGTAGAATCTATTTAGCATGTTTTTTCGTTCGCTATTGTCGATGAGGAGAAGTTGTTTCAAATAAAAACAAAGAAATTTGTGTATTTTTTTTTTTTTTACCATATTTTATTATTTTTTTTTAATAATATGATAAGATATGATCAAAAATATGGCATCCATAGAAAGCCCTTTTTGTCCCGATAAAAACAATATATAATATGTGTGGGTACAGCAAATGACGAAGAAGAAAATTACTGCTAAACACAAACAGCACAGAAATGTTAAAATAGCCATTGTCCAGAAAGGACAAAAATGTTTCAAAGGCTCTGTCCTTAAGGGGTTAAACAATGTGAACAGACAAATATAATGTAATATAGATAAGTTTACCAAACTAAAAGCAGTGTAAACAAAAAGCCTAAAAGTTCCAGGGACACAACCGCCCCATGGTACTAGGACAAACAAACACAAACAGAAACAATGCAAGAATGAATAATATTGGAATAACTAACTGCCGAGAGAGCAGCAAAGAAAGAGGAAGAACTGGTGTCAGTTGGGACTTATATAGGGGGAGGGGCAAGGGTTATGTAGATTGTGATTGGTTGTTTTTTCTTGGTTTTCACTGCTGCTGAGGGAAATAAATGGAAATAGATAAGCATAAATACGAGGCTCCGTGTCTTTATAAATTAGTACATGACTACTACTTTAAGGTGATTTACAAATGGTATATATACCCCACAAGGTTAGAGCATATTTTTCCTCAAGCATCTAGGCAATGTTGGAACTGTAATTCGACAGAGGGATCATATCTCCACATGTGGGGGAGCTGCAAAAAAGGGAGGGATATTTGGACAAGGGCCTTCGACTTTATAGAAAAAATAGGAAAAGTTAAGGTAGAAAGATCTCCGAAGACAGCTCTCCTACATGTAGGCTGGCCAAATATGGATCAGATTCAAAACATTATGGTAACCCATATGTTCGCTGCTTGTAAGATCCTAATCGATAGAACCTGGAAACAATCCCAGTCCCTTACCTGGTCACAAGTTAAAAATCAATTAGTATTCCAACTCAAATTGGAGAATGAAACTAGATGGATTGGAAACCATTATTCAAAACAGGGCCATAAATGTAATATTTGACTAGATAGTGTGGAAGAAACAATTTTTATACCCGAGATAGACCTTGAGACATGACTTGCAGATACCTTTAAATGGCAGAGCCTCTTTAGGGCGTGGGTGCACCTCTCTCCAGATATTGTATAGGTTTTGGGGGGGGGGGGGGTTATGCCACATCGGTGAGTATAAAAGTAGCAGATAATGTGTTCTTATCTATATATGAAATTGATGATTTTATGTTTGTCAACGCCATGGTAATGAAGACTTTTTGCAGTCCTTGGCAATGAAGATCCATGTGTTAACTTGGTGTTAAAGCAGGTTGACTTTTTTTATATTGTTTTTTTTTTATGTGATGTATTTATGTAGACTTTATATTTTGTTTAAAAAAATAAAGAGATTTTTTAAAACAGAGAATATTATTTGGAAAATAATGGAACAAAAACATGTAAAAATATTCATCTTTTATATGTATTTTTTTTATACTAATTTGTGGATTATTTTTTTGTATAGGATATCAAAGGAAAGCTCTAACTGTCCTTTAAAAACCAACATATAACTTGTATGGGTGCGTTAAATGACAGAGAAAAATAAATTTAAACAACCACATATCAAAAATTGATAACTGCTGTGGTCACTGGCCCAGAAAATCCCTGGTGCTTATGGGGTTAAATATAAGCTCCTCCTTTACTGTGTTGATTCCCCATTCATTGACATCCAATACGGTTTTGGCCAACTTTGGCATAAGTAGCTGTACACAGGGTTTTTACATTTTCATCAAATAAATACCGGCCATGTTAAGCCTTAACCACTTATTTGCTGATTTAGCTTTGTTACAAAGGATAGCTTCCTTAACCCCTTCCCGACCTTATGACGAGTTAACTCGTCATAAGAGCCGCAGCGTTAGCGACCTTATGACGAGTTAACTCGTCATGCAGTCTAGCCGGCGGTGCGCTCCGTGGGCACCGCCAGCTAGTCTGCAACGGGTCCAGGACTAAGCCTCGCACCCGAGGCAAAGCTCCTGGACCCGATCGGTCAGTTTCCGGGCATGTGATCGCGGTGATTTAGTCATCACCGCGATAACATGCAAATTAGATGGCAAAGTCAGTGTGTTCACACACTGACTTTGCCTCTAATTCACTCCCTGTGCTTCACATTCTTATAGTGAAGCACAGAGAGTGACCTGTAAGTAAAAATAAATTAATTATACACACATAGGTAAAAAAAAAAAAAAAAAAAATTAACCCTTTCATTGCTGATCACAGTTTTTAACTGTGATCAGTTTCCTTGCACTTTATGGCCCTCATTTAGTTTTTTTTTTAACAGATTTTTTTTTTTTTACAATTTATAAAGTTTTTTTGAATAAATAAAGGTAATTTTAATATATTTATTTAATAAAATTTAACCCCTGCATGCCTGTTGCATGATTTTTACTGATCTGACATCGCACTCTTCAGAGTTTTTTTCTGTCTTTTTTGTTATGGGGGGTTTGGGAACCAATATTTTTCTTTTTTATTAGTTAGTTAATTAGGGGGGATAAGTGGGTTAGTGTTGCACTAGTTATGTAGCTTATTATTGGGAAAATAATGGGGAAAAACTTTTTTTTCCTCAAAAATTTCCTCTTTTATATGTATTTTTTAATACTAAAATGTAAATCATTTTTATGTATAGGGTATCAAAAGAAAGCTCTAACTGTCCTCTAAAAAACAAAATATAACTTGTATGGGTACGTTAAATGAGAGAGAGGAAATTTGTGTTTCAAAAACCGCGTATTAAAAATTGAAAAACGCTCTGGTCCTTGGCCCAGGAAAATCCCTGGTCCTTAAAGGGTTAACAATACTAAACACCAACAATCCACATTTGAAGGCGTGGTTATATTACGTCAATACTAAGGGCAAACCCTATTACTTCTTCAAACATGGCCGCATTTTGTTTGATACGTACGTCCAAATGCGCGCACGCACGCCTGACACCCGTATAACGTCTGGTGATGTAAGCAGGTCGCCAAATAGCGGTTTAGGGCCTTGATGCGGAATATTCGGTTGAACACTTCTTGTAGCGTGGTCCGGGAAACTACGGTGAAGTGCGAGTAACAAATCGTGACGGGAGCTGCTAAAAGGGCTATAGGAGAAGACTAGTATGGTACCGCACAAACCGTACATGTCCGATAACATGGACAAGATCGACATGTCCCTCGGTGAGATGAACGAGGGTTGAACGGGCTACGAGGATACAGTATGAGCCGTGGTGTTTAGGCAGTTCCCCCAAGCCGGCTCATGTCACTGTTTGATGGGTGTATGTAACCAACTGGGTACCGACCCCGGTGGTGGGAGGGTGGAGGGCGAGTGCTATGTAAACACCTGACTGACCATCACTGTCATTTAGGTTTGATGAACAAAATAGTCAACCTTTAGCATCCCAGTAGTTGTGAACAAGGACAAAAGATTGGCTGAGCGTACTGGGAGCTGCTCATACTGGGAGCTGCCGTCTACAGCAGAAGGGTTGTTGAATGTCTAGTTTACAGTTGGAAAGCACTGGCAGCCGTATTTCAAAATAAACCCTCCCCCACTGATCTGTTTGATAACCTAAGGCTGTCATTTCAGTATCGTTGTAAAATCATGTTTGAGGCTAGTTAGATGCATTTTGTTTTATTAGATTTGGTGTGAATATACTGTTTTTTTTTATGTTACAATAATTTATTTGTGGTCTTTGCTGAAATGTGCAACAGATATTTAACTCTGCATAGTTTAAGTGGGAATGCTTAATCTGATCATATACACTAGTCGTTTTTTTTTTTTTATCCACAAATATGTTGTGTATGTATGCTCCTCCTTGTTCTTTTTGTCCTAAAGTCTTAATGTACCACTACCAACTGGTTTTTAATTTTTGTATTTATAAAAAAAAAAAACTAGTAGCGTTGTAATCCGCGTATTATTATTCAAGTACACATTTTTAACAAATCTAAACCAGTATTTTATTTTTACAAAAATTAAATCTCTATGTTATAAAACTGGCGTTGCATAAATATGCTTCACTCACCATTTATGCATATATTTAAAAAATTGTGATGACACTAAATTTCATTTAGCAGGTAACATCCTAGCACAGGTTGGTTGAATTTTGTCTTTTTACAGATTAATCACTTGATATTATTTTAATACGGTACTGCAACTGCTCCTAACAGGAGCATCTGTTTAAATACCTTATTATAATCATGTCAAAGAAGCTTGGTGAAGCAATTTGTGGATTTTTTTTGTGTGTGCTGAATAACTTTCAATGTGTCAAATTGCTGCTACGTTTACAGTTTTAAGGGGTAGTATGATGCACACTGAAGAGATTCTCAACTCAAATTTACATCTAAAGAAAGACCAGTCAGACCTAAAGTGACCACCCCATGACCAGTATATCAAGCAAACAAGATTACAGAATAGAAGAAGATTTGCATCCACAATTCAAGCCAAACTTACTCAAACTGGCTCTAGTTGTTGTAGTGGACTTGGACTATTTTACGAACTAGTTAGATGTACAATAGACATACCGTATTTTTTGCTCCATAAGACTCACCAAGTTTTTAGAGGAGGAATAAAAGAAAACCACCGGGATGCCAGGATTTATCCACTCAATATGCCAGGATTTTGCTCTTTTTATGCAACCCTCCTCCCCCTTCCGCAGTTCTTACCTCCTTGTTGCTCTCTGGTCATCTCCTCCTTACTGTCTTCCAGAGTTTCCCTCCGTGCAGGAGGGAAGACTGCACGGAGGAGACTACCGGATCTTCGCTCCATAAGGCGCACAGACATTCCCCTTACTTTTGAGGAGGAAAAAAGTGCGTCTTATGGAGCGAAAAATACGGTAATCCTCAATTCTCTTACCTGAACTGTAAAACACCCTCCAATAATTAGGAAATTGAAAAATGTTATGTATTTGGCTGGAAATGTTTATTAAATATCCTCATTCAAGTTTTGTATTCATAGTAACTACTTTAAAAGGGAAGTTGAAGTCTACATACATCACCTAATAAAATACACAAAAACAGATGTTTGCCCGGAATGAGCTATGCTTATACCAGTTGGGTTACAATCCAACCAGTGTTTTGCCGGCAAATAATTGCCTTGAAGGCAACGTTAAGTCTATGGAGGCAGTCGTACGGCCAGTGTTCTGACAATATGTCCAGGAATGCAGATCTTGCCATCGTTTGAACCGGCAATATGTGCAGTCACTCAAATCCCTAATTAGACGGCTTGGAGGAAATACAGACTAATGGCTACCACCCATGTATGAGCATTTCAGCATAGCATGAAATTGACAACTACACTTCCCATGATGCCTCCAATGGTATGAAATGTGAGTGATTTTAGAGGGGGGTTAGACTGAAGCTATGGATTGGTGTCAACCCAAAACTTGCCCTCACTCTAACACTAATCCCTGTGGTCTAATCACTCACATTTCATACCGACTGAGGCAGGGGGCATCATGGGCAAGGTAGTTGTTGGCCACTTTTTGTTTGTAGAAAATGTCATTCCTGTATACCAAGAAGATTTTATATTTGTTGTGACTATATTGCTGCTTCATCCAATCAATGAAATTATGATTGACATTTCTTAGGTAAGCTTTCTTGATATACTGAGAATTCTATTGCTTATTATTTTACAGACGATATCATCAAACTGAACAAGCAAGAGCAAAACACCATATTCAATGGAAGATCACAGTCCAGTGCCTACCAGCGTTACAGAAACAACTGGAACAGATGGGGAGTTCCGCACTATCCAGGTATTTTTTTTTTATATTTAGATATATAATTTTTCTTTTTTTTTTTATATATATATATACACCCCCACGATAGTACTGGAAACCATGTTTTGATTTATACAGTTAGAAGTTAATTTAGCTTTTTAAAGAGGCAGTTCCACCTATAGTTCTGCCTCATGTAGACTAAAGAAAGCAAAACATATCCATTTTTTCTTAAAACCTCCTATGCCCTAAAAATGGCAAAAAGTTGTTGCTATAGCAACAGTCCTGACAAGTTCTCCAAACCCTCCTTATTAGATGTCTCTTAAGCTAAAAGACCCATGTGAAATTATTTTCAATGTAAAACTACAGCTTCCCTCCGGATACAGCATGCCAGACACACACATGCTGTCACACAGCTTCTCTTAGTATACAGCATGCCAGAGACGCGATTACAAATTGACAGATACAGACTGTGGTTCTATATAGTTACAATCCGCATAAACTCTGCAATCTGCAGTTGTACATTGTAGTAACATTAAACACAGAGGAAGTGAGAGAATTAACAATGGAATTTCAAACTTAAAGGACAACTGTAGGCAAAAAATAACTTGTTTAATTGAAAGATTACATAAAGTGTTGATGCTTTAATGAAAGTACAAATAATGTACCTTTTTTATTGAGCACTCGTTGCTTCATATAGCTCTTATGGGGCAGACATGTTGTATAGAATCTTGGGTCACATCTGCATTAACCTTCATTCAGACGAATGAAAATCTGCCCCAAGATTCTAAACAATATGTCCACACCTCGATCTTAAATATTCTTATAAGCCTACAATTTATCCCAACCCCCATTCTTTCACCTACCCTTATCAATCATGTAACTGGCTGTACTTCATAAGAAATGCAATCCTTTGCTCCAGCAATTAGCACAGGGGCTGGAAACGCAGCCAGTATTTTAAAACTAGTTTTATTTATCTCTCTGACCAGCCGTGGGTGGCGTAGCAGACTGCACCCCTGCCGATGACACCCCCTACTCCTGGGGCAGCCCACCCTCCCTGCCAGGTATAGCACTGGGTAGAGCTGCTCTTTTAATGCAGTAAAGCTACACGGACCTCGGAGCTCTAGTTCAAAGAAGCCACACCAAAGCAAAAATGATACTTTATAAAAAGAAAATATTCTTTCAGTTGTGCCAGTTATCGGCACCACAGTGTGGACACGAAGAAAGCATATATTTGGTATGATTGGAATTTTAAAAAATAGATTTGAAATCATCCACCTGGTAATATATAGAATAAATTGCATGACCAAACCAAAGGGAGAAAGTCGGCACATTTTCTTTGGCTTTTGGCTTTAAAATGGCTGACTTCTGCAGACATGTCGAATCTATGCAAGTAAACACTAAAGGTTTTGTTTTCCATGCTTGGTTCATAAATAGAAAACCGGGTGCCCATCTACCTTTTGAGTAACTCCGATGTGTATCTTTGTAGATACATGAGTGTTTACTCTGAACTCTGCTTCTCAGCTGAGGCAGATCTCATATGGATGCTGATCGTGTTAGCTCACCCTGCACATCTGATCAGGGTTTCTTTGCTCTAGGATTGCCACCTGGCTGGTATTTTACCAGCAGGCTGGTAAAAAAATTGGCTTGACCCCAAAGTTAAGTCTATGAAGGGGTATTAGCATGGCCGGTATTTTTTTGGAGAGAATGTGGAAACCCTATTTAGCTCTAATGCTCCCTCTACCTTAGTTTTCACTGCCACCACCAGAGGGGGCCTCACTAGCAGTGAGAGACTGTCGTCGACAGCCACAGCTTTGATGCTTATCCGGGGAAAAGTCATGGCTGCTGGTCAGAGGATATGCTTAATTTATCCTCGTATTTGGTCCATTAGTCTTTTCATTTTTAGTGGCTCTTTAAGCTTATTATTTCCTGGTATTCTACTGTCCAGAGAAATGGTGCAAAAACCAAACTTTAGACTTGTTACTAAGCTATTCAGTTTCCACGAACTGCTGAAAAGCTTTCACAATGATCAATACAAGGAATTGGCAGTTGTTTGGTTTCTTTTGAAAACCTTTTTTATAAATGTTTCATTCAATGTGCAAGAGAACATGGTGGACAGACTATATCTAGTATAACATTTATACAACAGATTAGCGAAGAATAGAAAAACAATTGAAAGATCTACAACAAAATATACAGAATGTCAAGATTACCATAATTTAATGAAGACTAAGGCAGGAACATGGCCATAAGGAGGGGTAGCAGATAACAAAATACACAGTCCTCCAGAGGATCACCATCCTGCCCTGATGCCCCAATCATCTCCTAGTAGAGGTAAACTAATTAATTTTATGTGGTACGTTATGATACTCCAGCCTTTCCAGCTGTTGCTAGATGTATATGGGAGGGATACGTAACACTGGATACCTCTGTTGCAGGTGCAAGTTCCAGTAGAACCCAGACCAGGTTCAGCCAAGACCGTCAAAGGTGGATTGCTGAAATCTTAAAACAGTGACTAAAAACTAAATTGAGCAACCGGTAAAATTTACAGCAGAAAGTCAAATGAGTAATCCCAGTCAATCGTTCACTTTAACGTCCGATTTCTTCCCTTCCTCAATCAGTGTGGTCAGTATGTGGTATAGGGTTAAACCCAGCCAGAAGTTGTTCAGAGTACCATGTCGTGTATATGAATGTTTTGCGTATTTTATCTTGGATGGATGGGTCTAATTGCTTAATATAGTTGTTCCAAGTTTTTAAAAAAAAATGCTATGTTATTCTTTGTTCAAAGTCGCATTTAGCCATTCCATATGGAACACATGATGTAGTTTAGATTTAAATACATTAAACGGTGGTGGGTCAGACTGTATCCAATAGTGTAGAATCTTTTTTCTGGCCACTGATGTGATCAGGAAAAGTAATCAAGACGAACGATACCCTTGATTTAATTGCATTCCAAAAATCATCGTCAAAGGAGTCAGGGACGCAAACCTGACGACCTGTTTCCAGAAGTTGTGGATCACTTTGCAGACCCCAAAACTATGGAACAAATCGGTGTCCTCTTGACCACATTTGGGGGAAGCAGATGTTTCTCTGGCCCTCATAGTGAATAACCTTTTGGGAGAGTAATAGGTCCCATGTAAACATTTTTAATTGCATTTCTGGATATGTGGTGTAGGGTGTAAGTTTATATGTCCGTAAGTTGTGGTCTGCCAAAGTTTTCAGATTCAGATCCCAATCGGGGATGAGAGGAACCCATCCTCCACCAGATATTGTTATTGTTCTGATAGAATTTTATATATTGTACTGATAGAATGTTGTCTGCTACTGTTACCGTTCAAGAAGACATCAAAGGTAGAGGATTTAACTGTTTCAGGGATCCCAAACTATTCTTAGGTTGTTTCTTTGACTCCTATTCTCAAGATTGTCGACTTTATCAGACAAAATATGGAGTTTCATGTTTTGTCTTTCTACAGTCTCCTGTAACTAGTTTAATCCTCTAAATTGCTGTGCCGTTGTTCAACTTCATGGAGTCTGGTGGTATGAGATGCAATTTATGCCATAGCTGTGGACAATGAAGATTGTAATTCCTTGAATTTGTGGTAGCCTGAGTAGTTTTGCCACCTCTGATGCATGTGATCCCGTCCATACTAGATATGAGAGATGTGAGAGTTTATTGTAAAGGGTGAGAGAAGGAGTAGGTTTGTTACTGTTGATCGGGCAAGAAACATGGCTGATGTGGATCGGTGAAATTATGGAACGATTAGGAGACTGGTTATCGGGAATAAAGCTGTAAAGGAAGGTGGTAGGAAGGCACTGGCATAGAGAAGAACACAGGGCAATGAAAATAAGAAAGGGCACTTTGTTATTTGAAAATAAATGCCCAATCTTTGGCACTATACAAAGTTAACAATCATGCGCCGTCACTTTACTAAATATTGATACAAAGGACATTTCGGATGAGATGCTTGTCAAGACAATATTCTCACTAAAGTGGAACTTCTCCCTAAACACAAACATGTTCTCTTGTGTTTTGTCTGTAGCTGGCAATATCCAGACACAGGGAATGAAGAGGCGACCGTATGGCGTTAAAACCGGATTGGCAATGCGAAAGATGGCATCTTGGAAGGGCTTCAATTCCACGAACCGTCTTCCACTTGGTGTGAGGGTAAGATGTTAATGATAAATGAAATCTGCCCAGTTTTATGTGATTGAATAATATAATCATAAAAATTAAAAAGAATACTTCATAAATTGTTACCAGGGCTTAGAAATGCAAGGACTAGGCAGTGGCTAAATATCAAAGCTAAGACTGATGACCTATACTTTTCTTTCAGACACAAAGGGGTGAAGTCTTGCCAGTGACCATAGTGTTTCTT
Organism: Pelodytes ibericus; assembly: GCA_036172795.1. Taxonomy (NCBI): domain Eukaryota; kingdom Metazoa; phylum Chordata; class Amphibia; order Anura; family Pelodytidae; genus Pelodytes; species Pelodytes ibericus. Next base: position 132,878,249 of record CM069861.1, on the reverse strand, counting down.
TAATTATATTCACCTAAAAATCCTGACATTGTGGTTCCTTTAAGATTATTGCACACTGAATTAGTGAGTGCTTTATTGACTTGCCATGGTATGGGTAGTATGATTTTGTTCATGCATTCCCTTTGAAGATGCATTTGTTTGGAAAAGCTACAAAACAAAACTGGAACATACTAAATGTAAATATGCTTAGTGTCCACTTTAATGGGGTTTATTTTTATTTATTTATTTATTTTTGTCCTGTTTTGTTCCCCAGACTGCATCTTTAAAGGTTGATACCTTTTGTTATAATTGTACAGTTTAATAAGTGTATTTAATCTGGCTGTACAGCCATCTGTGGCAAGTAAAATTTTGCTTCCCAAATTCTTCCAGCCCTTTTTGTAACTATACAGTAATGCCCCCAGGGATGTAATGAGATTGGCACACGCATGAGCTCATTGCCCCATTTTACTGGAATAATTGGCAGTGTGTAATCACAGATTGTAAGATAATTGTACCATCCTTTTACATTCAACTGACTGACAACCAGTGCTAGAAATGTTTACAGTACTTCTTGTATGTTTTTTTGTTAAATCTGCTAAAGTTATCCTATATTGCCAACCAGTAGGTAGCATTCACAACAATATATTGGGCTGAAAGAGTGAGGCTATGTGTGTATAAAGATACACTATAAAGATTACCAAATATTAACATGTAAAGTTGCATTGTTGTCAACATACAACTTTTTTGATATTTTATTTTTAGGTGAATATTAATGTGTCCTTTTTATTTGTTAAGAATTCATTGGATCAACGGCTGCCTTTTAGGAGGCGGATGAACTATCCAAGACCCCCGGATTTTGAAAATAATCCTTTATCATCTTCCCTGCAAAGGTATTATTTTAGTAGGTAAGACTTACTGCAGCTGTACCTTCTTTCTTTTCCTATCCATGAAGACATGACATCTAGCGAAGCAGTACATACCTAGACTCATGGCAGGCCCATTCTCCATTACCAAGGCTTTACTATTGCTTCTGTAAACCTTCTTCTATATCAATTTCTCTTACAAATAAACCTCCCACCCCTGACACACCTTGCTTGCCAGACCAGTGATTGTTTCTTTTGATGTTACAGCAATTATTCCCAAACAAACTCTTTTAGAAGTGGATTTAGCATGGACCATCAAAGTGAATCTCGACAGGCCACATTCTTCTTCAGAAGGGGCTTGAAGGTAATTTCTGCAACAATGTTCAAAAACATGCACATCTGGAGAACATTCCTTCTTTGGTACAATCGTATCCTGCAGATATGAATTCTAGATGGAGAATTCCATTTCAATCACTAATAACGTGTACATTTTCTAGCCATGGCGGAGTATAACGGGGACAGTTCTGCTTTAAAATGTTTTGCATTCTGTCGATTTTCAGTAGATCTGTAGTATTTTTTAGTTATGCTTTATTCCACCGGTTCTTAAAATGAGCTTGCTCTATATTGATTGTGATAAATATTAAAAGCTTAAGTAATGGATGACTTTTATTTTCAGTACACATTAATAAAACATATTTTCTGAAACCTCTATTGATGAAAGAGCTTGACCAAAAGTTAGTGAGAATAACTGATGGGTGGAATTTAGGGATTTTAATTTCAATAATGTTTTATTGGTGTTTTTTGTTAATTTACAATTATAAACCTACCGGGAAATGTCAGGGGGGGGGGGGGGGGGGTACAGAAAAAGAGAAAAAAGGGGGGGGGGAGGGGAGACGGGGTAGGGCGGTATAAGTGAATGTTGAATTCAAATCATACATTTCATATCAATTTTCCATACATTTGTTTTATACAATATAATATAAAATACATGTTGTGACAGACTGTTGATATCTAACTTGTTCTTCTCATATTCAGGGGAGGGAGGGGCTGCGGCCTATCAGATGGGAGGGGTACCGTCAAATCTACTCGTGGGCCATGGGTATAGAATCATGGTGTATAGCTTCGGGGGGAAGGTTTGGGGAGGACCCAGGGAAGTGCACGACCTCCTCATCCCACATGTGTTAGGAGCGTGGGGGATTTAAGGAATTCCAGCCAGTGGAACCAAATGCCAATATATTTCTCCCTTTCTTCTGGGGAGCGTGGGGATATTTCTGTCATTATGCGTAATTCTTCTACTCTATCCACCCAGTTTTTGATGGAGGGGATGGTGGCAGTCCTCCAATGTAACGGAATTAGGCTGTTAGCGGCAATAATTAAATTCGGCAGTAGTGTCCTTTTTTATATTGAGATGTTTTAAGAGGCGTGTTGTGGAACAAAAGGTTTTCTGGTTTGTACTTAGGTGGTTTGTCGATGAGTAGGGTGATGATGGCATATACTGCTTTCCAGAAAATTTGTATGTGATCGCACTCCCACCACAAGTGAAGAAGAGTGCCTGGGGCTGAAGAACAGCGCCAGCATAAGCCATTGTGTATGGGGGAGATTTTTTGTAGCTTGATTGGAGTTGTATACCACATGGATAGCAATTTATATGCGTTTTCTTGGTATTTAGTAGAGATCGTTGCATGGTGTGCTAGGTACAGTATTTTTTCCCAGCGATTGGGCGTGAATGAGGTGCCAAGTGCATTTTCCCACTTTCCCATGAAAGGGGGGCTAGCTTTGTTAGCCGTCTGGAGAAGTAAATTATACAGTCTGGAGATACCCTTTCTAGGGGGTCCCGTTTGGGTGCATTCTTTTTCGAATTGTGTTAGTTCCCTAGTGATTCTGTGTTTTGGTGTGAGCGACTTGATATAATGGGTCAGTTGGTGGTATCTGAAATTATCCAGGAAAGTGGGGTGGGTATTGTTGATGAGTTGTGTGATAGGGACTACAGATTGCCCTTGTAGAACTTGGTATAAATGTGTGTTGGGGGGGGTCTTCTGCGGGAAACAGCCGACTACCCTTGATTCCTGGAGTGTAGTCTGGGTTATGGTGGAGGGGTGTCATCGGTGATGGGAAGGAGGTCATGTTGTACCTAAGACTGATAGTGTTCCAAATACGCATGGTCGCCTTAATCAGTGTGCTTTGGTAATAGTTGTGTGTTCTTTTTTCTAATGGGAGCCAGACAGATGTGGCTACTGTGTGGTCAGTCATGTCTTGGTCAATCTGTACCCATTGTTTCTTGTCAGCTGAGATCGACCAATCTACTATACGTAAGAGGTGACTGGCTTTATGGTATAGGTTCAGGTCAGGAAGGGCTAGCCCTCCTTGGTTTTTAGGCAGGGTGAGTTGGGAAATCTTCTGTCTCGGGTGTTTCCCTTGCCAAATATATTTGGTAATAGCAGATCGTAGGGTGTTGAAAAAATGTCGTGGGATCGTAATGGGAAGTGTCTGAAAAAGGTATAGGAGACGGGGCAATAGGTTCATTTTCATTACGTTGATTCTTCCTATCCATGTGATATGGGAATAATCCCACGTTTTGAGGTCGGCCTGCAGCCTAGTGAGTATGGGGGCAAAATTAGCTCGATAGAGGTCAGACAGGTCAGGGGTAAGTCTGGTGCCTAAATACGTCAGCTGTCTTGTACACCATTTGTAGGGGTATGTTCTTCGAATCTTATCTGCCTGGTAGGTTGGTGTAGAAATGTTGAGTATCTCTGACTTAGTAGTGTTTATCTTTAGGTTAGTGAGGTGACCGGAACAGGATAGCTCTGACTGGATGGCTGGTAAGGAAACTAGCAGCCGGGATATAGTAAATAGCATGTCGTCAGCAAAGGCCGATACCTTGTATTGCGAACGTCCCACTTGGATGCCATGGACTTTTGTGTTATGTCTGATGGCGTTCAAGAAGGGCTCTAGGGAAAGTACAAATAGGAGGGGTGACACCCCTGTCTTGTCCCATTCGAAATTTGAAAAGATTGTGAGTGAATTCCGTTAACCCTCACTGTAGCGGTGGGGCCAGTGTATAGTGCCTTGATCCACCGTAGAATGTTGTGACCAAAGCCCACTCTATGCAGAGTCTCCATCAAGTACTCCCAGTTCACCCTATCGAACGCCTTTTCCGCGTCCGTTGCTAATAGTAGCATGTCTGTTTTGGTCTTTTGGGCGTGTTCGATAAGGGTGAGGACTTTAGTGGTGTTGTCCCTGGCCTCGCGGCCAGAAACAAAACCGGTCTGGTCTGGGTGGACTAGGTCGGGGATATGGGGGGATAGTCGCATAGCGAGTGTCTTAGCTAAGAGTTTCAGGTCTGTATTTAGCAGTGAAATGGGACGGTAACTGGGACATAGTTCTTTGTCCTTTCCTTCTTTGGGAATGACCGTGATAGTGGCCTGTAGTGTGTGGGGGTGGAGTGAGTCGTTCTGCAAGAGGGCATTGAATAAATCAACTAAATATTTACCGATTATGGGGAAAAATGTGTTATAGTAACTAAGTGGGAGGCCGTCTGGGCCTGGGGCCTTGCCTGTGTGGGAGGCTTGTATTACCGCCGTTAATTCCTCAATAGTAATAGGGTGTTCCAGAGTGCTTGCTGTTTCTGGTGAAAGGGTTTTATGTATGTGCTTTGTTAGATAGTCGTGTATGGAGTGTGACTCCGGTAGCGTGGAGGGTCTAGGGTTGTGTGGGTGTAAATTGTAAAGGGTTTCATAGTAGTCTCGGAATGTGTTAGCTATACCTGTAGGGGTAAGAACCACTTGACCTGTGGTACTTCTAATCTTGGGTACATGAGCCAGGTGGCTGCGTTTCCGTAGCACCCGGGCCAGGTACCTACCACTTTTGTTGCTGTGTTCAAAAAAGAAACGCTTGGTCCTTTGTTGGATGAACTGGTTCTTAGCTCTTAGGAGTTCAGCTAGCTCTCTTCGTTTGGAGAGCAGAATTTGATATGTGGCTGCCTGCTGTGTTGTTTTGTGTGTAGATTCAAGGGAAGAGATTTCCCTGACCAGAGTATCGAGTTTCGTTGTGTGTTCCCTTTTCTTCTTTGTTCCCTGGGCAATGAGATGTCCTCGTACTACGCATTTGTGTGCTTCCCATACTACTGACTGGGGTGTATCGGAAATCGTGTTTTCGGCAAAATATTGCTGAAGCACTGTGGATGTGTCGGCTGCCAGGAGGGGGTCTAATATCAGGGATTCATTAAGTCTCCAAGTGGCTTGTTTCAGTTTGGATAGAGGGGAGGTTAGTTGTATTAGGACTGGGGCATGGTCAGACCAAGTGATTGGCCCTATAGAGGCCTTGGTGAGCGTGTCCAGATCTCTGTGGGCTACACATATATAATCGAGTCTAGAGTACGTTTTATGCGGGGCTGAGTAATAGGTGTAATCTCGTGTGTTATGGTTTAGTGTTCTCCATCCGTCTACTAGCTGGTGTGATGCCAGTAGGGCCTTTATTTTCCTGGGAGTTGTTGTTGGCACTCTGGTGGAGGTGGAGGAGGTGTCTAATTGTGGGTCTAGGGGTACGTTGAAGTCTCCCCCCAATATCAGAGAACCTTCCTGAAAATTGCTTAGATTGCGTAATAATTTTCTTAGGAAGGGGATCTGTTTATTGTTGGGGAAATAGGCGTTGGCAAACGTGTATCTCTTGTTCAATAGGGTTCCTTTCAAGAACAAGTATCTGCCATCTGGGTCAGTCTCAGTCTCAGCTTCAGTTAGGGGTAGGTATTTCGAGAGGAGGATTGCGACTCCTTTTGACTTGTTCAGTCTATTATTACAATAAAATGTCTGGGGGTAGTATTTGTCTGTCAGGGGAGGGTGTTTATTGTCCAAGAAATGTGTTTCTTGGACCATAGCGACAGAGACCTTATGCTTTCTAAGATCTCTCAAGAGGTTAGTTCTCTTTTCAGGGATGTTCAGACCTCTCGTGTTCTGAGTGTATATAATAAGAGGGTTGGGAGTCACTGCCATTGTTGGAGCTGTGCTTGCTACCCCAACTATGGGTAATCGGGGGTGTGTGGGAGGGGAAAAGGGTAATTATGAGTATTGGGGTTCGGAAATGTCAGGGGGGTGGAAATATTGGTGGTAAGGATAGGATTAGAACAGTGGGTAATTGTGTCTGGCACCTTCCACAAATAAGGGGGTGGTGGTGCCGAATTGTGACACTAAATCTCCCTGGAGGGACGCAGGGTGTCAGGGGACACTACAGTATACAGTTAAAATCAATTAGGTTGTAGATATATCAGAACAATACTATACTACACCTCATTACAGTAATAACAATAATACAGTAAAGAAAGTCTATTGAACGACTTTCAAGTAAGTGTAAAATCAGGACCAGGTGGTGCGCTCGCGCCCAACGGTCCCGGTTGACACTTGTAACAGACAGAAATACAATGGGACTGAAATAACCATAACTGGGGATCGGTGTGGATTCTAGGTTTCCGTGGCACAGTGGCGGGAGGGGGGGGGGGGGGGGGGATTGCGTATGACATAACATAACAGTAATGTACTGTGGAGACCATGGCCATCATTCCGGAATTTCTTTGGGGGTTTGGGTTCCCCATATCCTTCATCGGATATGGGTTCCCACTTTACACAATATGCCCTTGGGTAAATTTATAAATGGACCCTTCATGCTAAACAGGTAATGTCCACATGAATATGGTGTGAGGGGGAGTAATATACTCATCTCCTGGAGTGGGAGTCAAGCGTGGTTGTAAAACGTCACGTAACAGCTTGTTCAAGATTGTGGTCAACGAACATCTAGGTCTTCTCTCGGTTGTCTGCTGTTACTGGCAATCCCCAGACGTTCAAGCTCAGGTTGGGTCTCTCCACTGTGCCCGTTTTCATTGTACTATTCTTTACTCCTCACGTGCCCAGCTATTTCTGGGAGACCTGGAACGGGGTGGCGAAATCCTGGGTTGAGGTCTTGGGGGCTGCTCCCTTCGTGGGCGCTGTGGTCTAGGAGGAGGTAGGTAGTTCGGATCCAACCAGTCTGGGATTGTAACACCCGTAATCCCAGCTGCCTCCATGAACGCCGTAGCTTCTGTCGGGTAGCGTATCGTGTGCGCCCTATTTCCCAGGGTGGCGGTAAGACTGAAAGGGAATCCCCATCTATAGGTGATGTGTCTGGCTGTTAGAGCCTGGGTGAGTGGCCGGAGTGCCCTTCGGGTTTGTAGGGTAATCCCTGATAAGTCTTGGAACAACGCCACCTCCTGCCCTTCGAAGGGCCATGTGCGCCTAGTTCTGGCTGCAGTCATGATCTCGTCTTTCAGGCGAAAGCTGGTCAGGCAACAAATGATGTCCTGTGGGGGGCTTCCCGGGGGGCCTGGTTGTCTCAGGGCTCGGTGTGTACGTTCGTATTCTATGCGAGTACCTGTAGGCCTGTTGAGGATACTATTGAATAGGGCGGTGAGAAGTCCTGCCACGTTTTCCGACGGTCCCCCTTCCTGGAGGCCGCGTACTCTGATGTTATTCCTCCTGCCTCTGTTGTCTAGATCTTCCAGAGCTGCTCTTAGCTCCACAAGTTGTTTGGCCTGGAGTGACACAGCCGATTGTGCTGCTGCGGCTTGCTCCTCCGCTCTGGCCACACTCTGTTCCACCACAGAGACCCTGGAGTCAACTTCCGCAATGTCTGCTCTCAGGCCTGCCACATCCGCTCTCACCTCCCTTATTGCCTGTTTTATCTCGGTAGCAAGTGTCGCGAAGTCGTCCTTGGAAGGGATTGACTGAAGGAGGGTGAGTATGTGGTGTGGGATCGCTGGTTGCGGCGAGGCTGCACGTGGTGACTGTGATAGGAGTCTCCGGACTCAGGGGAAAGCGCGGGAGTATCCGCCATGTTGGAGTCCTCGGGTGGCGGCACGTTCGACTGGTGCGGGGTGAAAAAAAATGCCTCACCGAGGATTCGTTTGGTTTCCTTGCCGTCCCGGGCGTTAGGGGGTCTGTGGGGACCCTTTTATTCCGTCCCATCGTCTGTCTGTGCGATTTAAACGCTTATTATGCAGGTCGTCGGCACGGAGCTCCGTGCTTAAGCGGCCATATTGTCTCGTGGCCAGACACGCCCCCGAATTTAGGGATTTTAAACAGAAATTTCAAAGCGTTGAGAAAATTCTCCCATTCAGCTTTATTGGATAATTTTTACAGCTCTGCTGTAATATTGGCCTAAAGTTGGAAATGCCCATCTCAATTCCATGCAATGCCCCTATACAAATGGAATTGCTGCATGGAGTCTAAAAAAAACATATAGTAAAAGCGGCAAACATAGAGTACCACTGCTAGTACAAATTAGAAGATCAAATGCTCAAGTACAGCAGTAACAGAGCAGGGTGCAAATGGGAGAGTGCTAGACTGTATACTATAATATAGTGTGTATATCTGGAAATATAATAATTGAATAGCCCGCAATATACCTGGAGGACAGGTATTACTGATGGCAAGTAGTCCCTAATGCAGGGCTCGACAAACCCCAGGTCGCCATGGCGACCAGGAAATTAGACCTGGCGCCTGGGTGCTGTCAGCCTCTTGATCTCCTTGCCGCTGCCATCCGATTTTTACGCAGTGCGAGGGGTTAAAGTCTGTGCCGATGGCAGAGACTGCAAGGTCCGCCCCCTCGCGCAATGCGTGTCTGAGTGCCGGATGTCGTCACGTGACATCCTGGCACTCAGCACGCCAACCAACGGAGATCATCAGCAGCATGAATGTCCCCCTCCCCTGCAGTGAGGTAAAACAGCAGGCAGGGGGACACATCAAGAAGAAACCCCCAAGAAAAGACTGTGTGAGGTGGGTGGGTGTATGTATATGTATAGTAGGTGTGTGTGAGGTATTTAGATATTTGTGCATATGTAAAGTAGGTGTGTGTGAGGTGTTTGTATATATGGGTATATGTAAAGTAGGTGTGTGTGAGGTGTTTGTATATATGGGTATATGTAAAGTAGGTGTGTGTGAGGTGTTTGTATATTTGTGTATATGTAAAGTAGGTGTGTGTGAGGTGTTTGGATATATGGGTATATGTAAAGTAGGTGTGTGTGAGGTGTTTGTATATTTGTGTATATGTAAAGTAGGTGTGTGTGAGGTGTTTGGATATATGGGTATATGTAAAGTAGGTGTGTGTGAGGTGTTTGTATATTTTGTGTATATGTAAAGTAGGTGTGTGTGAGGTGTTTGGATATATGGGTATATGTATATATGTGTATATGTAAAGTAGGTGTGTGTGAGGTGTTTGTATAAATGGGTATATGTAAAGTAGGTGTGTGTGTGAGGTGTTTGGATATATGGGTATATGTAAAGTTGGTGTGTGTGAGGCGTTTGGATATATGGGTATATGTAAAGTAGGTGTGTGTGAGGTGTTTGTATATATGTGTATATGTATATATGGGTATATGTAAAGTAGGTGTGTGTGAGGTGTTTGTATATATGTGTATATGTATATATGTGTATATGTAAAGTAGGTGTATGTGAGGTGTTTGGATATATGGGTATATGTAAAGTTGGTGTGTGTGAGGCGTTTGGATATATGTGTATATGTAAAGTAGTTGTGTGTGTGTGTGTGTGTGTGTGTGTGAGGTGTTTGGATATATGTGTATATGTAAAGTAGGTGTGTTTGGATATATGTGAAGTAGGCGTGTGTGTTTATGAATTGTGTTTATGTTTGCGTGATTGTCTGGCTCCTAAAAAAAATTTCTGGCTCCTAAAATCAAATTAAATTTGTCAAGCCCTGCCCTAATGCCAGACATCAATCAGGACGAACAGCACCTGCCTATGAACGGCTATGTAATATACACTGAATAGGCTAAAGTCAAAATGAAAATAGAAGTGGTGAACCTCTTCATGACCGATGACAGTCCTGTACCATCATGACAAACATCCCTTGAGAACTGAAGACCGTCCTGGACCTTTATTGTGGTAAAACCTGACATGTCTAAGTGCATTGGTAGTGATGTCACTTCTGCCATGGCTGCTAGACCCCTAAACATTTCCAGCCCTGCCTCTCCCAGAAATATCTGATCGTTGTGACAGTTAATCACAGCAATTGGATGTTTATAGCTGTAGTTTCTCCATGCTCCACATCGTTCATGGGGCGTATAGTAGTATCAGGCCCCAGGCTTTAACAACTAGGGTTAAATAATAAGTAAAAAAAAATAATTATTTATTCCATAGCGTTGAGACTGTCGGTGGTCCTCTGGGGATATTATATCTAAATTAACAAATAACGTTTGCTAGTCAGCCCGGTATTTTTGCACTGCCCCCATCAGAAGATGAACGCCCGCTGCAGCAGTGTAGCAACGATCTGTGCTTCCTACTAATAGACTACATTTGCTATGCTGCTACAATATCTTTTGGCTGGTTGAGCATGATGGGAAATGTAGTGCACTAGCCATACATAAGAATTAGACTTTTCAAAGCTGCAAGGATCTTATCACAAATTTTGCCTTGTACCTGCCACATAACCCTAGCAAACCTATGCATGGTGGGGTACCACTATACTTGAGGAAAGTTGCTGAACATATATTTCGGTGTTGTGTAACACAACAACCACCTGTAAATTCATATCTGAAGTGCAAAGTGGGACACAAAAAATTGCTATGGCAAACATTAGTGGTTACATAGCCCAGGTTTTCTACGTTTGAAAAAATGGGGAAGATTCGTCACGGATATTAATGTTACACGATCACGAACGCTAAGGGTTTATTTTTTGTATAATTTACATGATTAAAATAGTATCTAAAAGTCCTTATGCAATATGTAATTTGTCTGGTTACAGTTAGAGAGCTAAAAACAAATACTGCAGAAGTGCTGTCCTTAATCAGCATGTAACAACAAGGCCAAGAGTGTCTGGTCATGAAGGGATTAAAAATAATAATTCTGTGTTAATCACCTTCATGGATTTGTATTATCTATTTTATTATTTTTTTTTTTATTTATTTATTTTTATTCCTATTTGCTTACCTGATATTCTGTTTTATTTGAAACAACCTACACTTGGTGAATAGTGCAGGAATCGCCTGTCATGGTGCCATCACTACCCTTAAATTTCACAAACCTTTCTTTGCTGTAATTTTCACTATTGGGAAGATATTTGGATTGTCCTTATTGATGCCACACATTTACACAAAATGCATGTTTTTCCAAAGTAGAATATAATTGATGGACAGCATATCTTTTTATAAAGTGTCTATAAAAACATTAAATATTGTAATGCTAAGGCATTGTGTGAATCAGTATATATTTTTATTTTATTATTTTTTTTATTCTAGTTTTGCTATTGTTTGTATCTGTGTCTGCTTTTATGTTCAGTTGAGTTGTCTAGGATACTTTTAAAATCATAAGTTCACATCAGGATATTTTAGTATTTAAAAAAAAAAAAAAAAAAAAAAAAAATTGCCAGTGATATATAAGCTAAGTAAAAAAAAAAAAAAAGTATGTATAGCCTTTAAATGGAAAGAGATATTTAAATTAAAATACATTGTTGTGCACCTTATAGGTTGCATTTTGATTACCATAAAAAATAAAATATTGATCCTCAAGGTCAATTTCTCCACCTGCCTTAAAGATGATATTTTCTCAGGGATTTTAAATTCTATTTATGTAAAATCAAACTGTCCTTGGTAGATAATTCCTAGATCATTTAACACATTTGTCCATGTTTATTCTTCTTCAATGCTTGCAAATCATTAAATATGCAGCTGTTCTATCATCTGACTTGTCTGTTCTCTAATTTTTAAAAAAAAAAAAAAAAAATTTTGTTGGTGACTTCTTGGTACCCAATAGGTCCAGACCCAAATGGAAAGGGATCAGCAGATAGAGGTGCCAGAGATAAACAACACTAATCCGTGAGTATACCATTAAATTATGTTCAGAATTGTCTTTTTCTTTTGCTGCCTGGAATAGTTTGTGGAGTTTATTCTTATCCTTCTAATTCCCAAACCTGTTATTACAAACACAATAGAGCATTAACCATTTCCGATGATGAATGTACACTCAATGTACACTGGACTTGGGGTATTGTAGTAAGGTATGTTAGTTTGGACATGATTGACAAATGCTTTTCCTATGGTTTTTAAAAAAAAAATTGTTATTTTTGTTTTGCATTTTTTTATAGATGGAGAACATCTACGAGTAGTGGAGGAATATTAACTGTTTCTATTGACAATCCAACTGCAGCACCATTACCCAGGCAAGTGAATAGGCAGTGTTTAGGATATGTTTCAAAACTTGAAATACAGAGAAAATAGAAAAGGTTTATACATTTTAAATGCCTTTATTTCAGGATGTATATCTCTCTTTAAATGGTAATTGCTACTTCCCAGATATTAAGAATATGCCTGGTTTGTTGTGCCAGTCATTAGTCATAGAATGCTCATTATGTGCCTTGTTTTATAAACAAGACACACAATCCTTTTTTTTTTTTTTTCTTTTTTTTAAAGCATGTTTGAGATTTAGGAGTTGCCCTGACAGTACAGACACTTGGTGATGGAGTACAAGGATTTTCGTATTTGTTTTTTCAGCTCTTTGGGGACAAGATTGCCTCGACCTCAGCTGCCATTCCTGTTGAAGAAAGAGGGCTCGGAAGTAAAGGTTCCCAAAGGTGTTCCTCTAGACTTTGACATCAACAGTGTAGCAAAACAGGTATATATATTATGCATAATTTAGCTTCTAGTTTTCCTAATTTTTCTTGTGTAAAAACCATGTTCATACTTTTTTTTTTTTTTTTTTTTTTTTTTTTTTGTTTTAGACTGGAATAACATTGAATGAACGCTTCAAGATCCTGAAAGAGCAAAGATTATCCCAAACACTCAGTAAAGGCAGCCGATTTGTCACAGTAGGATGATTCCTCCACGCTGTGTTGTTTTTGTGTTTCTGTTCCTTTTTTCTGAATTTTTTTGTTTTTCCACTTTGACTTTATCAAATTCCTGAGACAAAGATGTCAAGTCTCTTGCAGCACCACTAAACCATTTTGGTTTTTGAGAGAACTACAGTGGAAAACCGTTTTGTATTGTTTTTACTGTGAAATCCACAAAAAGGACCATTTAATTCCTGGAAGGCAAAATGTGACTAGAAATAGTTTGTTCGGGCACTGTTCTGTGCAAAGCATTCTCAACAAAGCCAAGATACCTTTTTATTGGTACATAATGTTCATAGGTTACTTTATTTTCATGTTGTTGGACATGAAAGCCTCAATATTGCAATTACCAGAAGGGTTTTTTTTGTTTGTTTTTCTTCCCCCAACGTCCTGTTTGTTCTTGTACAGTTTTATTGTACAATTTTATTTAAGTTTTACTGACCTATCCCTTTGGAACAGGGATTACTCTTAAGTGCAAGGACCAGATTTATCCAATTTGAGAGGAAGCAGTGGAAACCAGTTTGATGGATTGTAGCTCATGCAAGGGACATGGACTGCGTGTGTTTAAAGCAGCTGCAATGTGTTTTGCAATTTGCCAACTTGAGAAAGTGGCCGTTCCTCTTGGACAGCTGAAAATATCCCACTTTAGTACTACATCCAGCATTTATATTTGTTACTATTTTATTTTATTCTGGAAAACCTTTTTTGAAAACACCTCACTTTTTTTTTTTTTATCCTCATTTGTACCCTTGTCCAAAGTGACCAGTAAATGTAGAAGTGATAGATCCCTGCTTTTGTCTACTAATGAGGTGATGGTTTAGAAATCAGGGACATGCTTTCTAGTTAAAGAACTGATGTGTTGCAGTTCACAGCAAATGTAAGATTCACATGTGGTATTTACGGATTCAGGGAACTGACCAATGGGGCAAAATTTTAAGTTTTCATTTGCACCACAACACACACGCTGATTTAGTAGTGGATACATTTCTGGGCCACAGACATAAGTTGTCTTGCGATTCTTTTTTGCTAAAGTTCTGTTTAATGCGGTTGATAAAACAATGTTGTATACCTTACCTTACATTTTCATAATAAAAGGCTCTGCACTCTTGGTGGTCTTGAAATTTCACTCTGCTGAGGTTTCTGTATCCTGTTATGTACATGGTTTTGTTGCTTTAGAGTAGAGATGTGGTGTAGAGACGGCTCTTCGAATTATACACTTACAACAATTAGATATAAATGTGTTTTATCTAGTAATCCATACAAATAATCCATATACACAGAGATATAAAAAGGGTTTGGTTTTAGTTTGTGTGTGTGTGTGTATTCAGAGATGGCTATGTTTTGTTTTTTTTTCTTTGAAGTACATTGTATGAATTTATTTTATTGAACGTTTTTTTTTTTTTTATCTATGTAGATGTATAATTAGACACACTTTCTGTGTGTGACATCACTGCAGTAAAACGCTAGCGTTTTGACTCTGTAGCACAATCTGGCCCTGAAATGGATTCAGATCAGGTTAGCCAAATTTCCGAAATCTCTAAGATCTGGTTACTCAATATCCCTGAACTCGGGCTGAATACTTTTCAGATACTGAGTGTTTGGGATCTGGACCACTTCACTCTCCCAATATATGCTGAACAGGCTCTGAATTTGGGAAACAAACCTAGACATAATTTGCCCTTTTTAATTCTCAAGATTCAAACTGAAGAATTAATGTAACAAAATGTAAGCACAAATATTTAAATACATTATAATATATTTAGATTTATCTAAGCATTTTTAAATTTCAATACATTTTTTTAATTTACTTTATGTATAGTTGAAAAGAAAAAAATGGTACATTTTTAAAGATTTTTTTTTTTTTTTTTTTTTTTATATTACCCTCCAGGCTATTTTGGGAGGACTTTGGTTATTTCAGCTATGGGCAAATTCCTCACATGGTTTGTTTTTAAGTGTGATGAATTTGGTTGTATTTGTAATAGCCAAGGTACTCCTGAAAGAAGTTAAAGTTCCTCCCATAGAAGTTTTATGGATGGGACCAAGGCTACCACTTTGTTTCGGTGCATTTTGGATGATTTTGGTATCGGGAGATATAGGTGTGGAATTGGCTGGGATTTCCTATTTTGTGGACGTATTTAGAGGCACATTGGAGCTACCGGAGTAGCTCAAAATTCGAGTACTGATGTGATCCGAATGCGTCCGCAATTTGGAGGCATCTTTCGAAACTTCTCTTTATTTGCGAAACTGGAGGGTCCTAGAACTCAGAAACGTAATTGCAATTTAGGTGCTATTGACCAACACGTGTGTGAATAAATAAATAAAAGATCTGAGCAGCAGTTAAGGGAGGTGCAACACTTATCACAGAAAGAAAATACTATTTCAAAGAGGTCCATAGGATTTTAGATGACAAAAACACCTTATTAAACTTAAACAACAGTACAATATGGACAAAAATGAAACAAATTATTTTTGGTTGGTAAAAATATCTTGAATCAGAATGAATATAGCTATTTAAATGCAAAATTTGTTTTTTATTTTGTCAAAAGACCATAAGGATTTAAAACATCCATTAGGCAGTCCTATTATAAGTGGAATTGCTTTATTAACCTCCTAATACCTGCAAATATACATATTATTTTCTACTGGCTCCATCTTAAGTAAAGGATATTAACGATATCCTAACAATAATAAAGGATATCGTTTGGTCATCTGATTTCATTTGGGCTACAGCTATATCTTCCCTATAGATAGTCATTCCCCATGAGGAGGTTGTCCAAACAATTAGAGAAACTTTATTGAGAGAAAGATATTACAAATCCACATGTTCATTTTATTTTAGGGTTTGAGCGCAAATATGTTACTTATGTGGTACCGCCATGGGCACCAGGTGCTCTGGTGCAGAGAAATTAACAGTGTTCTGATTATTTAGCAGTGTTCCAGAGACCATATTGAACAATTTATTTTATTAACACTTATAATTCCCAGATTTTACTATTAATATGACTTAATGTAATTATGTATAATGATATGGAGGCAAGTATTATTTAATAGCTCTTTCTTTTTTCCCACAGCAGCAAAATAAACCAGTGAGAGCATAGTTACATAGCCGTGTGTGTGTGTTAACCACTTCTTCTTTGGTAGCTTGGATAACAAACAGATGATCATTTAGGAAACCATAACAACCATCAATAATCCAACCGATCAGTAATATCAATTTTGGTCAGTCTTGAAGAGGAACAAGATTCAGAAATATTTAATCCAGAAAGTCATGCTAAAGAGGGACAGAAGAAAATTGTGATAATAAACAATACACTTAAGTAATGAAAAATTACATAACCATATGTAAAGTAACATGGAATCTATTGATAAGACAACATATGATGTTAATTATATATAAATATCAAACCCACAAAGATCATTAAATCATGAAAACCTAAAGTGTGAAACATAAGCATTATAGAGGCACTAACGCGTGGGAATAATACTTGCCTCTGTGTCTTTATAAATCGTGACTTTACGTCATATTAATAGTAAAATATGGGAATTTATAAAAACATGGAGGCTCCTTTTATGCACGTTTTTAAAAGCTGAGCTATAACAGGTAACATTTTATTTTAAAGCACAATTATTTTTGTTTTGAACACAAAATATGATTTACAGTTATGTGGCTTGGCTATGGACACCAGTTGCTCTGGCACAGAAACATCAACAATGTTAATACCATTAAAACCCAAATGACCCGTAGAAATAGCTGCATGATATACATTAATTGTACAGTAAGCACAACCATGTTCAAACAGATACATAAGAAAATGTAGTATTTACAGTAGAGTCCAGGCGTCATTCCAAGCATCAGTGATCTCATGTGTTCCAGGCATGATTATAAGATTGTCTGGTTCTGAAAGCCCAACTGCCTTCCAAGAGCCCCAAAGTTAAAGGAATTCCTGGTATACCCCAGGGTCCCCTCAGATGAGCCATGGCAAAAACTGTAACAGACCCTACGCCAACAGAGGGTGTGAATGCCTGTGTCTACGGTCAAGTCCAGATTTGATGGCAGAAGCCTCGAAAGGTCTATGGACTGTTCCATGAGAGTAGGGAAACAAGGCTGAGTCTCTCACCATGGCGTGATCAGCACTATCAAGGATTAAATGGCGTCTGAGATGAATTGGTATTCATGAAATTTGAACAAGGGTAACACGTAATGTCTGCTCGGTGGCCAGATCTGTAGGAAGGCTTCTCTAATTCCGGTTTCAAGCTTAAAAAGAGTGGTAGTTGGGTATTGAGTCTTTAAGCAAACAGATCTATGTTGAACGGACCCCAAAGATTCAAGGGGCAATGAAAAAACGGTACATGTAGTAACTGCAGAACTATAGATAAAGGATGTGTTCTACTTGTACAGAAATGTGTGCTAGGAAAAAAAGTCAGAATTATGTTGCCAGATGGTGGGTCACTAATGTATCCAGTGGTCTGACTGATAACTGGACAAACCCTGCCACCCTTTTTGGGGACAAGAAACCGGTTTCTGACACAGCATGGATAAAACTGTGGGACAGCGGTGAATGTTAATTTTCTCCTCAGGTTTGAAATTTCTTTCAATACTAAACGCCAGTCAGAATCTGAAAAGTGGATTGAGTGAGGGACCTGAGTCTGATAGGGGAGTGTGATAAACTCTATACAGTATCCTGTTACTGTTTACTGGATCAAAGGTTCTGTCAATGTAGCCTCCCAGGCATCTATAAAAGAATGTCTGCCCCATACACCTGGATGGGAAGAAAAGTGTATTAGCTGGGTACTTACCATAGGGACGTTGAGATTGAAAGTACCCGCGAGATGCCTGATTTTGCCATCGTTGGGGAAAGTACCCAGAGTGGGTTGGTCTGCTGTCCTGGTAGGACGCTTCTGGACCCCCCAAAATTCTTAATCATTCTCAGAATCTATCATTTCATGGGTACAGCAAAATGGCTGCCATGAGTGAAATGCAATTATATAGCTAGACAGCTACACCAAGAATTTATGGGAAATCAGGTGAACCGAGTATAGCCTGTGACACCAATATGGCCATCACAATGTCCATACGCGGTGGCCAAAATGCAGGGCAATAAGTGATACAATGAGAAGACAGAGGGAGGGAAGGGGACACAACCAACCCCAACAGTCTCACAAGTGAATTCAATCTCACACTCAATGCGAAAACAACTTGCATAGTAACGCATTTACCACACTCTACTGGCAATTCGTCTGTCACAAGCCTTTATTGGCACTTTCAGTGGCGCAAACCTGGTCCTGGGTGTGTAATGATCTCTGTCCATTCAATATCCATCCTGGGCTCCACTTTCCCTTTAAATAATTAGTAGCTAACACCATGCATGATATGAACTGCTGCTGATCCATCAAGCCAGATGTTCTGCACAGTGCAATTAGATTTTTGGGGTATTTAGTCTAGTAATCACATCTATCTAGCGTATGTGATTTTATCTGGAGCAGCAGGTGCATTTGGACACAAATGCTCGAATATAAGACGACCCTGATTATAAGACGACGATTTGGTTTTTCATATTTAATAAAAATTATGATCTAAAAATGCATTTCCAGAATCCTTTTGCAACCAGACCAGACTGTTTCATACATGTTCCTGAGGTATACAGCCAGAACACATCTAGATTTGTACTTTATATTCATGTCTTTACAATATCTGTATACTATGCTCTCCATTTTATGCAACTTTGAATTTTCTACTGATCTGTCTCACTCTAAATGATATACTTTATCTGTGGTCACTCTCCAGTTGATTTTAATCTCCTCCCACATTGCTCATGTGTTTAATGCGCGCCCCCCGCTTAATTTATTTTATAGGTCTGGTTTATCAGATGATGTGACTTTACCTCTAATCAACCACCTGTCAATCTTTCCCCTTCTGCACATAATTACTAGCAATATGTTAACCACCTCACACATCTTACTGACCTGCAGTCTCCAAACCCATAGCTGCAGTTTGTAGGCTTCCAATGCACCCAACTATTCACCTACTTAGTAACTTCTGGTGTTACTCAGTTCTCATTTACCCCCACACACACTTTCCATTATCACGATCTACTGTTATTTTTACCCCTCCCCTTTTTCTTACTGCCTCACACTCTCCTTGTGTGTCTCATGTTCCCCATTCCCTCTAGAACAGGGGTCCTCAAACTTTTTAAACAGGGTACCAGTTCACTGTCCCTCAGACCGTTGGAGGGCCGGACTATAGTAAAAACAAAAACTATGAACAAATTCCTATGCACACTGCATATATCTTATTTTGAAGTGAAGAAACAAAACGGGAACAAATACAATATTTAACCCCTTGGCGACACAGGACGGACTAGGTCCGTCCTGTGTGCCGAGGCGTTAGTGACACAGGACGGACCTAGTCCGTCCTGTGTCAAAACGAGCACTGAAAGCGGAGTTTTTCCGCTTTCAGTGCTCTAAGGGCATTGTAACGATGCTTCCGTGTGGAAGCATCGTACAATGCTAAAAAAAATGAGAGCGATCGAAATGCCGGTTTTAAAGGCACAGAGCCTTTAAAACGCGGGCATTTAAAAAACGAGCATAGGAAGCGAATTTTTCGCTTCCTATGCTCAGAAAGTGTTTCTGATTGCCTCGCAATTCGAGGCAATCAGAAACACAAAAAAAAAATGCACGATCTTGGTCACTAAGTGACCAAGATGGCGCTGCCCTTCTAAGGGCAAGAGCACAGGAGGCAGGAAGTACCTGCTTCCTGTGCTCTCTGGCTGTCACACGATTGCCTCTTCACAGAGGCAATCAGTGACTGCCAGGCACACTGACAGGCAGTGGGGATGCTCTCCTGAACATCCCCACTGACTGGTCAGATCAATATTAACTCTATATTGATCTGACCAGTTATGATCTGTCTCCCTCTCCTCACATTTTTTTTAGTGAGGGAGAGAGACAGATCAAAGTTCTAAAAGTAAGTAAAAGTTAAAAAAAACAATAAATACACAACACACAAATAATAAAACAATAAAAAAATTTTTATTAAAGCAATTCCCTGCGTTTAACCCCTTCCCTGCCACTGATCTTGCATAAGCAGTGATCGTGCACATCAGCGCATTTATTTTTGCTGTTTGTGCATTTTTTAGGGGTTAATTTTTTTTGTACTGTAATTTATTACAGTACTAAAAAGGCTCTTCTAAGAGTTATTAACCCCTTATTTGCCGTCGATCACTGCTTACGCAATGATATTGACGCCAAAGCAATTTTTATCTGTCTGCATATTTTTTTTTTTTTATGTCACTGTTTTATGGATTAATTTCTTTGTACTGTAATGTATTACAGTACTAGATAGGCTCTTCTAAGAGCTATTAACCCCTTCTATGCTCGAGATCACTTCTTACGCACTGATTCTGAGGCCGCGGACTCAGGGTTCGATTTTGACCCTATTCAGCTTTCTGATACATCATCTAGCGATGTATCGGTGGCTGCTGAGCCCTTGCCACAAGTAGTGATGGGGGTCTACCGATAAAAAAATATATGGTTTGGTGGGGGTAAATTACATTGGCTGGCTTCAAAGATATATCCCATAAAGGACACGGACGCAGGTTGACTACATGTCAAAATTCCAAGTTGGAATTTTGAGATGCGCATCTCACAAATGTTGCCTTCTAGCCAAAAACAAACCAACAAACCTATGCATGGGTGCTATCCCTGTACTCGGGAGATGTTGCTGAACACATATTGGGTTGTTGTTTGGCAGTGACATATACCAGAATCTGTGAATTCATGCCTGAAGTACAATGCATGTGGAAAAAAAACTCCCAAAAAAGTACTACCACAAACTTTTACAAAGGCTGGTGGTAGAATTAGTACCTATACAGTATTAAAATACCACCATTTGAAATACCTTAGGATGTCTATTTTCCAAAAATATATGGTTTGATGGGGTAAAATTCATTGGACGGCTTCAAAAATGTTCCAAATGGAACATGGGCGCAGGCTGACTACATGTCAAAATTCCAGGTTGGAATTGCGCACCCCCTAAATGTGGAATTTTAGACCCAATACAAACCAACAAACCTATGCATGGGGGGTATCCCTGTACTCAGGAGATGTTGCTGAACACATATTGAGGTGTTGTTTGGCACTGACATATAACAGGATCTGTGAATTCATGCCCAAAGTACAATGTATGTGAAAAAAATGACTACCCAAAACATTGACATAGGCTGGTAGTATAATTAGTGCATGGAAAGTGTTAAAAAACTACCATTTGAAATACCCTAGGGTGTCTAGTTTAAAAAAATATATGGTTTTGTGGGGTAGAATACACTTTCTGGCTTCAAAAATGTCCCAAATGGGACATGGGCACAAGTTTTCTGCATGTCAGAATTCCAAGTTGGAAAACCAAAATGAGCACCCCCTAAATGTGGCCTTTTAGCCCCAAAACAAACCAACAAACCTATGCATGGGTGGTATCCCTGTACTCAGGAGATGTTGCTGAACACATATTGAGGTGTTATTTGGAAATACCCCTTCACATTTTAAGGTAATGTTTACCTAAATTGCAATATATGTGAAAAATTAAAAAAAAAGATTTTTTGCTGCAAACTTTGGCATAGATTGGTGGTAAAATGGCTACATGAAATGTGTCAAAATACCCCAAGTTAAATGCCCTGAGTTGTCTAGTTTTCAAAAATATTTACATGTTGGGGGTCATTCATGGATTTAGTACAGAAATCAGTGTTACAATGTCACTATCGCTAATTTTGAAAGAAAGGATTTTAAAATAGCTTTGCACCACTTATAGTTTTGGCCCTGTAACATGAATAAAAAAGCACAAAAACATAAAAACATGGGCTATTTCTGAACTCAGGACATATATTAAAAACTTTTTAGCAGTGTTTTTTTGTTGTCTCTTGTACATGAGTATACGATTTTTCAAATAAAAGTCATAAAAAAATTATTTTTTAAATTTTTTTGCCATATTTTATTATTTTTTTTACATCAAATTATATGCTATTATCAAAATAATGGTATCAAAAGAAAGCCCTTCTTATAACGATAAAAACGATATATAGTTTGTGCGGGTACACTAAATGAGACAGAAATAAATTACAGCAAAACACAAACACCTCAGAAATGTTAAAACAGCCCATGTCACCAAGCGTCGGACAAGCCAAAAAAGTCATGTCACTAAGGGGTTAAAATGAAGTAAAGTTAAATCAACAAACTTACCAGTATTTCAATGGGAATAGTGTGCCAGTCAGAGCCCAGTAATATTATGCCAGTCAGATGCCCAGGAATATTATGCCAGTCAGATGCCCAGGAATATTATGCCAGTCAGAGCCCAGGAATATCATGCCAGTCAGATGCCCAGGAATATTATGCCAGTCAGATGCCCAGGTATATTATGCCAGTCAGAGCCCAGGAAAATTATGCCAGTCAGAGCCCAGGAATATTATGCCAGTCAGAGTCCAGGAATATTATGCCAGTCAGATGCCCAGGAATATGCCAGATGCCCATGAATATTATGCCAGTCAGAGCCAAGGAATATTATGCCAGTCAGATGCCCAGGAATATTGTGCCAGTCAGAGCCCAGGAATATTGTGCCAGTCAGATGCCCAGGAATATTATGCCAGTCAGAGCCCAGGAATATTGTGCCAGTCAGATGCCCAGGAATAGTGTGCTATTCCAGTGCTCGTTATACCTCCCTCCTCCCCCATCACTTACCTCCAGCTGCTGAGTCCCCGGCCGGAACATCTTGCGCAGTGTTCCCTCCTGCACGGAGGAGGGAAACACAGTCACCGGATCCGGATTTGACGTAACGTCACATGCGGTCGCGGTGATTTTTTTTCTTCTTCCTGCAGCCACATCCGCTGCGGCTGGCTGAAAAAAAAAGGTAAACAGCGTGGAGCGGGGCAGCACCCTCCGCGGGCCGTATAAATTTCCTTGGCGGGCCACTTGTGGCCCGCGGGCCGTAGTTTGAGGACCCTTCTCTAGAATGTAAGCTTGCGAGCAGGGCCCTCTACCTCATGTTTTAGTCTGAAAATGTTTTGTCTAAATTTGTTTGTAACTCCCTTCTCATGCTCTGTACCAAGTGCTGCGTAAATTTGTTGGTGCTATATAAATAAAAGGTAATATAATGTATTTTCTTGTTTTTATTTCCTTTTATTTTTCCATCTGCTCCCACAGCCATTTGCCCACCAGACTTAGCCAATGCTGCCCCTACCTCCCAGACTTGCCCAATGCTGCCTCTCCCCCTCCCCCTCCCAATGCTGACTCTCCTCCCCCAATTCTTGCTCTCCCCCTCCCTCCCTCCCCCATATCCAATATCCTTGGTGGCTAGTGGGGGCAGCCAGTGGATGTCATCACATATGTTCCCCCCAGCTCTGCGGGGGACCTGGATCCCAGTATTATAGTCAGACCTCGATTTGAGGTCTAATTATAAAATGAACCTCGAATATAAGACAAGGAGACGTTTTCAGAGCATTTGCTTTGTCTTATAATCGAGCAAATATGGTAATTACTGGTTCTGGGTTGTGTATATGTGCTCATCCCGTCCTTTTTTTTTTATGTTTTACTTGACTTATAATATACATGTAATAAGGATACCATGTAATTGAACAACTGAATCGAATCACGGACCTTTTTTAAACCCTTCAATGGAAGCAGGTGCATTGACTTCTCTAGTTGCAAAAAAAAAACAAATTATGACAATGAAAATAAATTGTACCAATAATATTTTTTAGATCAAAGTAAGACATTAATAAATAGAGACATTATCCATCTGAACTTAAGTTTGGAAGTTTTTTCGGAAAATCAAAAAGTATAGAAATTACTGGATTTTTGAATTACTTACAAAATATTGTGATAGAACCCCCTGTATAAAAATGGTTATAAATAATTGTTGGCCCATATTGAAACAAGACACAAAATCTAAGGACAGTACCTGGTAGACCATGTGTTTTTTTTTTTTTTTTTAAATCTGAGGACCTCAAACAGATTCCTTCAAGTTTCCTTGAAGAATTGATACCACCTGTTCCACAACATTTTTTTGAACATCCAAACCGCAGGATTCCTCAAATGTGGAAAATGCAATGTAGATTTATAGCATTGCTGCGGCGGTATGGCAGTATATAGGGAGAATCACAAAACTAGAACTTTTGATTACTTGGCGAGGATTAGGAACAAAAGTAAAAAAAATAAAAAAATAGCATTCCAATTCATTGTAATACATGTAGAGCATTTACATTTAGAGAGTTCCACATAATAGGAATTGAATCAGTAAAAGCCCATTGAAGAGCCCGAGATCTAACTCGGGCCCTATCAAGAAAAAAAGAGACAGAATGGATTTATAAACTAAAAACCCATGAAAAGGGGGGTTTCAATGACGTTCTAGATGTGTTGGCCGTTATCACATGAAGCCATGTTGTTATAAATTTGTGATGTACTTTTCTTAGCTCTAGGACACTCTAATGTGGTTTTGGTTCGCACTACTATCCGAGTATCCATAAAGGAATCATATGATATATTTACACATACTCTTTACATTTCAGATTCATTCTGGAGTACATCTAATATATAAAATAATATGTCTCTCAATGGGTGTATTTTAGACTTACTGTGATTATAAGGTTCTCCACATGTTATAGCTCGTATTTTATTTTTTTTGTTATTGAGTGACATATTCACGTAAATCAGTACATCGAGAAGTTTTCAAAACGTCACATTATCATATGAACACACAATAGTTTACTCATATCTAGACACTAAATGGATTGACTCATATAGTAAGCAATTCTATTTAAAAGGTTGGCAATGGTGGGGAAGTGTATATAAATCTACCTATAGAAAGAAATTTCCATCACGTAGGACTAGGTGATTGCAACAGGGAATGAGCTAATAATTGCAAGACTGGGGCTCAGTCATCACGGGGTGTCACCAAATAACATTAAAAATTGCATAGGTATGTGAGAAGACCTCCTGAGGTTAAAACAAGAAATCCCTCAGATAAGGGTAAAATATGTAAACCTTTAGAGTAGCTACCAAAAGGAGCCCCCAGCATGAGGGAGATTTTCCAACATAGAGCCCCATATATAAAGCAGTGATGTTAATGGTGTATCTGTATAATCGTGGCTCCCAACATTCTAGATAACTAAAACAAACTAGAATGATCAAACGTCTATCGACAGTTAGCAGAAGAAAGTGTGGGTTACGAGAGAGGAAGAGAGAGAAACGAGAACTAGAATCAGCTGGGAACATAAAATAAAGAGAGAAAACGAAGCAGCCGAAAGCCATAGTGAAAGTGGAGGAGAAAAAAAGATGGAAAAGCAGTAAAGAAAAAGAGAGATAGGAATATAAAAGGCACAAAAAAGATAGAAGAAGGCAGGACGAGAAAGGTAGCCCAAGGAACTAACTACCCGCAGCATGAGAGTATGCCACAGAAGTGGGGTTCATGGGTCAACTTTTGCTGAAGTGACAGCCCTTGCCAGGTACCACAATACTGGAGGATCAGAGAGACTGCAGCAGTGATATCCGGCACGAGTGTCAGGTAGATGCGTAGAGAGAACACAGGTGCTAGTACACGGGTAGTCGGGTGGAATCCAGGTAGGGGAGCCAGAGAGTAGAGAAGACGATAAGCAGGCCGGGTCAGGGAGTCCAGAGAACAGCTAAAAAGAGGAGGAAAGCCAAGGTCAGGGAGCCAGAAAGCGGGAAGTCCAAATAACAAGCCAGGTCAGGAATCCAGAAGAAGGGAAGGTCAGAATACAATCCGGGTCAAACAACAATTGCAGTAGAAAACAAAACACTGGAACAGGTTTTCAAGCAATTTTGAAGAAGGCGAGCTAATGTTTTAAAGGGCCGTAGCCCCGCCCCCGTGATGTGTGAGACACGCGCCGCCCGTTTCCATAGCGACGCTCTGGAGAGAAAAGCTACAGAGTTCTGACGCGCGCGCGAGTAACCAGTGCCGAGCGCGCACCGAGCGAGGGACCCGACTTCTGGGGATGTGGGAGATACTAGGTCCCGATCGTGGGACCCGTCTGGCACCAGGTCTTGCAGGTGGGTGGCGGAGGGTAGCCCTGCGGTCCTTACACCTGCGGGAGAATCCGGGTATAGTCCAGGTATAATCAAAAGGAGGAGGCAGGGTGTCTCTGAGTCAACAGGCAAAATACAGGCGAAGAAGGTAGAGATGCCAAATTAAATTGTGGAGGGTGGAGTTTCCAACATTAAGTTGCTGTCCTTCTGCGGCAGGGTCAACAAGCTGGGCGGTATAGATAAGTTTAACCTGCGAAGAAAAGTGTTTAAATCAGTCATATCCTCAACAAACGGTTGTCAATTGTCCTTTGTAACCGAGAGTGATTGGAGGGGACCCCACTTGTATTTCACTTCCAGCGAAGTTAAGTAGAATGTTGTAGGTGGACAGGTAGGCCAATTTGTCAGGAATTGACCGCAACTTGATCAATATGTCCCTGGGGGCATTCTGAGGCGCCCTTTGGGACTTTTTGACACAGAACATATCAGAGACTACTGGATTTGCTTGAATATAAGACAATCTTGATTATAAGACGACCCCCCCAAACTTTGAATATTCCTTTAGGAAAAAAACTAAAAGCCTGAATATAAGACTGCCCTATAGGAAAGAGTTGTATATATTCACATATAAATTGCCTTTTCATATCTAATAAAAAATTATGATATAAAAAAAATGCAAAAGCAAGTCTTGCCCAATGCTGGCTCTCCCCCCTCCCTCCCCCAATGTTGGCTCCCCCCTCCCCCAACTTTGCCTCTCTCTCCCTGGTGGTTAGTGGGAGCAGCCAGGGGATGTCTCCATGCTCCAAGTGCTGGGCAGCAGTGGAGGATGTCCCCCCGCTACCCCAATCTCCCTGGTGGGTAGCGGGGGCAGTTGGAGAATATCTGCGCGTAACTTCTATGATGAAGCCAGGTCACATGACCGCCCGGCTTCCTTCAAGTCCAGACGGACGTGCCGGCAGCAGCGGAGGATGTCTGTGCGCATTGTGTAGTCATCCACGGCTGCTTGAGAGGGGGATCCAGGTCCCCTGCAGCTCCACAGGGGGACCTGGATCCCAGTCTTATAGTCAGACCTCGATTTGAGATCAGACTATAAGACGACCTCGAATATAAGACTTTTATTCCATTCGTGAGGTCTCCAACAATGTCATCTTAGTATTGATCTTGGCCACATCAAACATTGTGCAGATGTCTGCTTTGGTTGCCAATGTATCGTCAGCTTTCATGGATGTGGTCAATGTGGTTGATATGCTCGCCTGAGTATCCTCGGTGTCATCTGAGGAGCTCTCCGAGTCTGTGTGGCCTAATTGGGTTTTTGAAGCCGGAGTAAAAGTCCTGTTTTTCTTAGTCTTCTTGCCCATCATGTATATTCCCTCTTCGGGAAATTTATAGTGGTTTCTGTATAAATTAGGTTATTTTATCCTTATATGCCTGGAGCTCAGGAAAACACGTCCACTCTCGTCAGACGCTAGCTTCTAGCTAGAAGAGGGGGCCCTCTTCTGAAACAAAAAAATACTGAACTCCACAGTAAGCATTTATATAATTGTATTGCGTGCCTAAATTTGGAGAAAATGTGTCTGTGGAGTCTCCTGTTTATGGCCTATTATGCAAATGTACTGCTTTTTCTAAATGAGAAATGTTATTTGCATATCAGGCCACAGGTGATGTCACACACTTGAGACTCCACACACTCATATAAAACACATTTTCTCCTAATTTTGGAAGTTGCTTGCAACTCTGCCAACACAATGTATAGATCATTTTCATTTTTTTTATCCTCCACATGCACAGTAAAACAATGGTTAAGTGATAGTCACTTTAATAAGTATAAGCAGTATAATCATGTGTCCCACTTCAGAACTTGAACAGATGTGATGAGGCTTTGAATGTATGTAACCATTGGATCAAAATGATTTATAATGCTTGGCAACATCATTTAACTACTGTATATGGATAGCCGCAGACAACATGCACAAAACTCCGAACTAATATAACAGCATTTCCGCATAACTAAGCATGTGCGTCAGGAATCTCGCGCATGCGGACTGAAAGAAGCTCTGGTGGAATCTCGCGCATGCGCAGCGCACACATACCCCGCCCCTGAATCTCGTTTCCCGTCAGCTCGGCTCACGCAGGCGCAGTGTGAAGTCGGTATGATGGCGGCCGCGGTGATGGCCGAGGGTTCAGCGGTGTCCGGTTATTCTGGGATTATTCATAATGGTCACGGAGGCGGAGCGGCTAATGTATCTGCCCCTGGGTTAGGACCCGCTGCATGGAATCGCTCATTGGAGAGGTCTTTGGAGGAAGCAGCGGTGACTGGAGCTCTGAACCTGAGCGGCAGGAAGCTAAGAGAATTCCCGCGGAGCGCGGCCCGACAGGACCTCAGTGACACCACACAGGCCGGTAAGAGACATGCCGAAGAGAGCGGTGACAGATAATGATAATGTCTGGACGGACAACGCTCCAGCTGCTGTGGACTACACTTCCCATGTTGCCCAACGGCAGACTAAGCATAATGGGATGTATAGACCACAACAGCAGAAGTGCCAAAGGTTAGTCATCACTG
Source organism: Pelodytes ibericus (assembly GCA_036172795.1). Lineage (NCBI taxonomy): Eukaryota > Metazoa > Chordata > Amphibia > Anura > Pelodytidae > Pelodytes > Pelodytes ibericus. The sequence goes on along the minus strand of CM069861.1, from coordinate 132,849,962 downwards.
GTATAGGGTGACAACAGGTGAGTAGGTTTGTTTTGGGGAAAGAGGGAGAAGTTTATATGTGACCATGATAACAGGTGCCTGATGATCTAACTTGGGTGACAGCACTACTAGTGCGGGTGTCAAAGGGATGGAGAGAGGGGCAAGTGAATAGACTATTGTAACAGCAATGTCTCCTGAACTGAAAACATATAATCTTAAAATATTTCTCGGTCTGGCAGTTTATTTATAAAGCTGTTCGAATAGGTGTCCCTATTGTTGCTATCGATCCGAAACATGGCAAAAATCTCATATTGAAGTGGTTTCTAATTTTGCCTTAAGAAATGAAAAAACTAAAATAAATTCTTCTTCATTCCAAATGGCCATTTAATTTCTCACTGGACAAGGGTAATGTTTAAAAAATATTTGTAACATTTGAGTAGTAAAACAGGACTCCATGACCTGGCTTGAAACATAGGCTTTGGATGTTGAAGCAGTGTATTAGTGTCAGACTTGTGATTTAAGAAAACTAGGAATTCAGGGTCAGAATATTAATATGGAATTTGGATGTTAATCGTGGAGAGATTGGGTTTGATTTAAGACATGGAATTAGCGTGCTTTGGAATGGTGCAGAATCAGGTTTGAGATGTGAAGTAAGTAGAAATTGAGCGATGCAGGATCAAAATTATGATGAAATGTGAAACTAAATGAGGCAGGACCAGAATTTTGAAATACAGTTGAAGAGCTGGGAGTCCCTGTCAAACCTGTGATATGTGATTTGAAAGTTAGAGAGAGATAGCATCAGATTTGTGATGTGGGACTGGAAAAAAAAGGTAGATGCTTTGTCATCCTAAATATTGCTTATACTGTGAATGTAGAGGACACAATATGCTGCAAAATTGCAAACAATTTGCTAATTTAGGGTAAGATGGGTTTTAAATGTGTCTGTGGAGTCTCCTGTTCATCGCCTTTATGGCTTGATATGCAAATTAACTTAAAATCAATATCTAATGTGTAATTAGCATAGCAAGCCACGAGGTGATGTAATATGCATGAGACACCATAATCCCATTTTAAAACATCTATCATTTTATGAATTTGCATACACTTTTTCTAATACAATGTATAGATCTTTTTAATTTTATTCTTTACATTCACAAAAAGCATTGTTTAGGTTGACAGCGCCTTTAATTTGAGAATACAGACTCATAACAGCAAACATAATAAACATTGTAGATAAATTCGGACGTATTAACTATGAACAATAAACGGGGGGGGGGGGGGGGGGGGGGAATCCAAATGCAAATAACACAGAGTTCCTCTCCACCCCCAGTGTTATACATCAGATTATTTTATTGTTATATTTATTGTTTAGGAAGTCTATATTGCTCTTTTTTGTCAGCCCTTGGCATTATAATTGTGTGTTTTGCGTGATGATATTCCATTAAGATTTATTTTAAAGCTTTGACAAATATTGCAGAAGGGACCAAGGCCCATTCTGAAAGTTTACAGACTAGTGGCTGATTGCAATAGTGAGCTATTTGTTCTATAAAACAGAATTTTATGCTGCAATATTCTGGTCTGCCTCATACATTCTTATCTTTTCATCAGTTGGTGCAAAGTTCAAAATAAATGGAATTATGTTTGAGACTGCTGAAATTCGAACTTGAATTTCTGTTATATTTGAGCATAAGTATGTTGGCAACTTGGTGAATATCTGAATAATTGGATATTATGAGACATAAGGTTCTGTTTTGTGGTTATTTCTGAAACACATTAAACAAATATTCTGTAATGATTGTGCAATATCCCAAATAATTAATGCACGATGATTTTTTTTTTTTTTTTTTAGAAAATTGTACTTCTGCTTTGAACAATATTGTTTAATGCACAAACTGCCTATGCCAGTTATACATAACCCAAATAGTGTTGGTGTTACCACATAGGTTGTTCAAGGCTAAATTGTTTGTCTGGTCAAGTTCTTTCATCTAAGTGTGTTTCTCTTGTATCATACTAAACTGTGACGTTTGGGAATATCCGGTATCTATTTCATAAATACCACGCCACTTGAGCATGTGTAAATCTTTTTTTTTTTTAAACATTTTTTTATCCATTCAGCCATTGAAAATGTAATGTTGACTGTCCTTTATGAAGCAGTCACTGCCATGCTGTAATAGATAAGGTTACAATTTCAGATTCCATATATCTGTAAATTAGTTAGCCAGTAAATCCATTTAAAGGACAACAATCACCATAAAATAAGTTCTGTTTAATTGAAAGATTGCATAAAATGTAGACATTTTAAATAGAAAAGCTCTAATGAAACAATGTAAATTAAAGCACCTTATTGAGCCCTCTGCTTGTATAGTTCAACAAGGGGGCAGACATGTTTAGATTCTTGGGTCAGATGAAGAAGATCTGACCTATCCTATCCAGAAAGCTCGATTAATGTGTGTTTTTTGTGTTCTTTCATTAAAACCTTTGTATTTAAAATAACTATATTTAATGTAATCTTTCAAGTAACCAGGTGTCTTTTTTATTGACATAAATAGCATATGGTGCAGTCAGTAAAAAATAAATTGTAAAATCCATTTTCCATGAGTTAAGAGTTTATTATGAACACTTTTTGTTGTTCAAGCCATGTCACTCTTGTACAAGTTAAAATGCTGCCTGATAAAATGTTTTAAAATTTATTATATTTTACTAGGGAGGACACATTTAGATTTCTCAAATTTTCAAGTATATCCTCAGGATATTGATATTGGGCAACTTAATGGTACTCATTTTATTTACTATGTAGAGATGAAAGGCAGTCGACTCTGCCAGGAAACAAATATTCAACTCTGAACCTGAGGTTGTGTATTACGGTATTAACCAGCAGAACAATCTCTCAATTTCACTGGTGTTAAATAGGTCCTGTGAACTGTCTTCATTTTTTTAATTTTTTTTTTGTCTGAGTCGCTTTGTGGTTTTAAATATTTAAGTAATACTATACATGACCTATTAGAGTCTGTGCTATTATAATTGCATCCAAATACATGCTAAGATCCCAAATCCAAGAATGCAAAAGTGAAAACGCAGAATATCATAAATAGTATGACTTCTGTAAAACCAAATGAAACTATACACCTGTGGCAAACAAATATTTAGCATTTCATTTTAATATGGGTATTTGAAGGGAAAGAAAGAAGAATTTACTGCAAGATATACATTTTAAATAGATGGAAGTGGTTCAGCTAGGAAAGAATGCATTTTTCATGAAGTGAGAAGTATAATTAAAGCCCGATCTGAAATATATCTTGTTTGTTTCAGGGAAATTAGGAAAAGAAACGTTGCTTGGTTTTTATTGTCCATTTCATTGGTTACATACAGTCTTCTTGTCCTGTGGGGAGTTGATGCCAGTAGAGACTTGCCTAATACTGTATTTCCTAACACCTACTTCAGTTATTCCTGCCTTAACAGACAGATTTACTACAGTCAGCAACACATTGATCACACTGTGCACACTAGATGGACCGAATGGTTCTTATCTGCCGACACATTCCATGTTTAATTTCAGTGGAATATTTGATAAAATCTGTCTTTTCTGAGTACTGGAGTTTTGTATACATTGACTGATTTACGGAGATCACTGTACCTGCATTATACTGGTACTTGTGTCAAAGGACAGTAGACAATGTTTCTGCAGATTATCTAACCTTATTTACATCTGGACTGTTCAACCAGTCTTGCAAGAACTTCCTAGCCTGAGAGTTTAACTTAATAGTCATTAAAACTACCTGCTCTATTAATAGCCCTGTTAGAGGATTTGAGTTATTTGACCTCTATTACTTTAAAACCTATGTCAAACTAGTTGCTTAGTTCTTCTTAAATAAATTAAGAACACTTTTCATTTCAATGCTCATTTATGTGGATTTATTGTCTTTTTAAATTTGCATATCACTATAGTAAAATAAATGTTCCTCCTAGAGATAGCTGCCTAAATAGGATATTGTCCTCTTTAAGTTAGTGAAATGGGGAGATCATAGATAATAGGTATTATTATAAATTAAAAACATATCTTAGTATATATTAAAAATAAAATAAAAAATATTTAGCAGCCACATATAAAGCACAAATCAGTGAAAAGGGTAGTGATGGCAATTTAAATTCCAGTATAACAGTAGTGAGGACAAAGAATAGTGAATATTGCATTAAAAGGTCATTTTTATTTAGTATCCATAATGTGGGAGCTGGGGATATCGATATCCACTTAATTTCAATATTAATTGTAGAGAGAAAGATTGAAACAATTATTGCTAATACAACTGAAGTAATTATTTATCATAGATTTCTAGAGGGCTTTCAACTAACAAGGTCAGGGTTGTGTACTATAGACTTCACAGGTCTGTTGAATATGGTTTTATTAATATATACTAATAAAGATATGTTTTTAATTTATAATAATATATGTCTTATCTATGAGCTCACTATTTCAGTAATTATTCATATCACTATAGTACTAGATTATTTATTTAAAAAGATTTGAAAGTGTATCTTTTCTCAGCAGAAACCAGTTTTATACGGTAACTCAGGGCTCGACAAACCCCGGGCGCCAGGTCGCCATGGCGACCTGGAAATGGAGCCTGGCGCCCGGGTGCCGTTGCCCTAATGTTCCCCTTGCCGCTGCCATCCGTCTTTTGCAGCGCGAGGGGACAGACAGCAAGCTCCGCCCCCTCGCGCAACACGTGTGTCAGTGTTCAGCCGAAAGAGCCATGAGGATCGGCTGCGGCACGAATGTTCCCCCTCCCCAGCAATGAGGTAAGGCAGCAGGGAGGGGAAACATTCGTGCCGCAGCCGATCTTCATGGCTCTTTCGGCTAAGTGCTGGGTTGTCAACCCAGCACTCAGAAGTTAAGAAGGGAAAAAAAAAAAACTTGTGTATGTTTGAGTTGTATATGTGAAGTGGGGGGGAGGGATGTATATGTGAAGGGGGGTATATATGTGAAGTGTGGGGGGGAGGTGTATATGTGAAGGGGAGGTATATATGTGTGAAGTGTGGGGGCAGGTGTATATGTGAAGGGGGGGAGGGATGTATATGTGAAGGGGGGTATATATGTGAAGTGTGGGGGGTATATATGTGAAGTGTGGGGGGAGGTGTATATGTGAAGGGGGGTATATATGTGAAGTGTGGGGGGAGGTGTATATGTGAAGTGTGGGGGGGTATATATGTGAAGTGTGGGGGGAGGTGTATATGTGAAGGGGGGGTATATGTGTGAAGTGTGGGGGGAGGTGTATATGTGAAGGGGGGGTATAAATGTGAAGTGTGGGGGGAGGTGTATATGTGAAGGGGGGGTATATATGTGAGGTGTGGGGGGAGGTGTATATGTGAAGTGTGTGTGTGTATATGTGAAGTGGGTTGGTGTGTGTGGGCTGTATATGTGACGTGGGTTGGTGTGTGTGGGGTGTATATGTGACGTGCGTTGGTGTGTGTGGGGTGTATATGTGACGTGGGTTGGTGTGTGTGTTTATGAATTGCGTGTATGTTTGCGTGATTGTCTGGCTCCTAAAATTTTTTGCTGGCTCCTAGAATAAAATAAATTTGTCAAGCCCTGCGGTAACTGCTGATTCTGAAACCCTGGAATCTTTCCTGTGATTTATGTAGTTCTCACTTGTTTCTAAACATTGTGCAAGTGTGTATCAGAATGTGAGTTATGCATAGATTCATCAGATGTTGGTCTGTACTGGATGGCCAGATGGTCCATTAAAGTAAGACGTTTAATTTATATATCTTTGTATATTCTGAATTGTTAAAAAAAACAGGCTTCCCTGGCTTATAGTGCTTTGCTTAAAATATCCTTTTCTTAAGCCTTGTCTTTTTTTAAAATCTGTGGTAGTGAACAGGTCCCGCATAGAGCGCCTTGCACTTTCATTTTACCACATATGTGCTTTTATCTGTAGGGTTGCCATAGCAACTCATTTTGGTGGAAGACAATGAAAACAGAAGTTTTCCATTATGTCCACAGAATATGGGTTAGTATAAACAATAACTGCATTACACATTTTCAGACCTTGAAAAAGGCCTGTAATAGCATTGGAACAAGTAATGTGTGCTATTTGGTAGAACAGATTAGAACTGTACCAAAACTATTTGCACCCAATGCACACTATTACATTACCAATTCGCCAATTAACAATGTACGCGGCACTTGGTACAGGGCATAAAATGTGAGTTACAAACAAAATTAGACAAACCCTTTCAGACTAAAACATGAGGTAGAGGGCCCTGCTCGCAAGCTTAAATAGAAGTATACTGTGATATTGGAAGGTGTGGGGGAACTGTGAGAGCTGAATGTTTCACACCAGAGGTTACTTACTAGATGTTTTATTTGGGGACATTGTTAGCCTCCGAACTCCAGCCACATGGAAATAACTCTTTTTGGGGAGTAAAGTGTGTGAGGTGGCTAACATATTGCTAATAATTGTGTGTGTGTTTTTTTTTAATTAAAACTCTAAAAAATTGATGCTTGCATGAAAGTTTTGAAGATCTTTTTAGCAGTTCGCAATCTATGCTCTGCAAGTTGCACCTCTGTTTTCTCAACAGTGTTGTTGCATTGTCAGACAGCTTGTTGAGTTTTGTCCGCTTAACATGCTTGTGAACTTTTCTCTTCTGATTGGTCGGTTTGTGATAGTGACACACTATGCATACTATGGTTTTGAAAGCATTGAATGTGTAGTCTGCCATGATAGCGGAATTGCTAGTTTATTTGGGGTCACATTTTGTGTAGCTCAAAATTCGACTTCCTATATGATCCTGATGTACCCCAGATCTTTCCGAACTTCGGGCCAATTAGCTTCGAAATCTTGCAAGTGCTGTGATGGGTTGATGGTTCATTGTTCTACATCACTAGTGATATGAATCTCCTGTTTCTCATTCCCAATGTCCATTTGGTTCGTCTCAAAAGGTAATTAACACATCACTCTGGGAAATGACCAACATAGAGAGCAAGGAAGCATGAAAAAAGTTTTGTGAGTAAAAAGATCAGTAGCTGAGTTATTAAAATCAACAAAAACAGGCAGAGTTTTGGAATTGGTGTAAGTAGACTATGTCAATCAACTCTCCATTCTGCTTTATTAAAAAACTTTATTTTTGCTCTGTACCATATATATGTTAGCCATTTTAAATGTTTTTTTTTTTATATTTAGTAGTACAGTTTATAAAATGTTATACTCTACTGTACAGTCTTTTATATGTTTATCTGCATTTGACCTTGATTTCTGCCAATATCAGATATTAATTAGTTGGAAAGATTTCTGCAGTTCACTTGCTCACTCTTGGTAAATAGGCCCTATTTTTTTTTTCTTTGTTAATATCGGGAACAGTGGTAGAAATCTGAAATGATATGGTATTTTATGATTAATATCGATCTACTCTACAGTTTGAAGGGATGCAATGGGTTGTATAGCTCGAGTCCCTAAACCTGGAAAATGGACACGTAAATACACGTTTAAAAATAAAAATGCATTTATTGTGCTTGGGATTGATCCTCTGACCATACACTCTTAAATTCTCTGTAAAAAAGCAACAAAATGCCCCAAATGCCTTGGATGTGCATAGGAATTCGCACTGTCTTGCACCACCAATCACTGCTGTCAAAACCAACAGGGAGGCAGATACTGAAAGAAGTTGCACATTCTCTGTGCACAAGTACCCACCCAGTTCATCTGCATTGTAATTGTAATATAAATACCACCAAATGTGAACAAATGAGCAGAACTCTTTACAATACATTACCTGCATGCATTTTATACAAAAAAAATAATTTGATACCTGTAATGCCAATGTTTATGCGGCATAAGTAAAATTAATTTTACTTGTGGACAATCCTGTTAATTCACATAGAGCAAAGACCTCTAAAAAAATATTTGTATTCTAAAAATGAATATCGTTCTCCTTGATTGGTTTTTGCAGATGACTCTATTCCATGTACAAGAATGCAGACTAGTTACAGATGTGCAGCTGCTCCTGGCATATCCGGTCCCTGTGCCGTGCTGGAAATACAGGCTGGCTTTTGTCCAATTTATCTTGCACTTTGTTTTGGCCTATTACTGTGTAGTAAAAAAATGTCGATTTGTGTTGAGACAATGAGATCCTGCCACCTGCTCACAGGGAATGTGCTCATTCACAAAGAAACACTTCCCCTTTTTTAGTCACAGAAACAAAAGTAGCATATTACATACAGTAACTTCCTTTACTCAGGTAAACATTACATCCCCTTTATTTTCATGAATTTATTATTATTGTGCTATATTTATGCTGCTTCAACAAATATTAAATTGCACATGTGAAATCTAATGATCTTATAACCTTTTCTGTTTGTAAAGAAAAACCTTGACACTTTTATGAACCCATGGTGTCTGAGAGAGAACATAACCACTTGCATGTTTAAATAAATAAAAAACAATGCAAAGCAATATCCGGATATTTTACATAGCATAGATTGTTTTGTTTGTTTGTTTGTTTTTGTTTTGCTGACCATGTCCATTAATCACCATTTTTTTTTTAACTCCATGAAAGAATACAGCTTATTGGCATCAGTGATACAAACAACAAGCATTGCTATCAAGAGGGGAAATACTGAGCTTAGCCAGTTAATGACATGTGAAAGTATTTGCTACTCTTCTGATCTCCCATTCCACCGGGCTACAGTGACCACAGGAAAGCTATTTTTGTTGTAAATCTTTGTTTATTCTTTTTTCAAGAATATATAACCGTTAAAAACTGTATTAGGATACGATCCAAACATCAGAAATATAGTAGCAGTTAAACAGGATGAGTAAAAATTAGGGTTAAATAAGGAAATGCTGGAAAGACCACCTAAGACATTCAAATTCCATAAAAAGCAAGGGCCTGTATGACGCAGAAGCGACAAAACTTCACTCCCTTGCCTATTCTGCACCGGGAGGTGTAGGGTGTGAGTCTTTAGCTCTCTTTTTAATAATTAGGGTGAATGGTGTGCCCCACGAGGATAAGATTCCAGTAGTGTAGACACGCACTCCAAATCTGTAAAAAAAGGCTGTTTCAGTATCAGTGATCTTCAGTGGAGTCGTGCTACAGTAGGCTTGAAGGAGGGTGCAGGCCGCTGTACACGCAGGTTCAGAGCATCTACTGTATCTCTTGTTACAGGAGCACTTTCCTCAAGAGAAAGCACTCTGGCGTCTATGCACCGCCAGGATCTTTGGGGTAAAGCACAGCAACAAAACGCAAGGTAATTATATTGCACCAGCAAGGTCTCTCTCAGGCAGAAATGTCAAGGTGGACAGTGGTGATGTCCAAGCTTTTTTGAAGGTGAACAAAGAAACGGGCAACGTTGAGGACCATAAATGCAGTGCTATCTGCCAAGGAAACTTAGTGCAGCAGATGAGATACATCATGCTTCCCTTTGCCATTGGAATTTATCCAGCAGTGCCATCAACTTAGAATTAGGAGAAAACAGTGGGACCCTGGTATACCCACCCATGTCCAGAGACTTGTGGCCAAAAAGTCACACCTCTTGCGTAGAAACAAGACTAAGAGACTATATAATACGCAAAAACATGAGGTGCAGAAAAATGACTGAGATTGTATCCAATGAAGGAAATCCGGGCTCCACCGAGGCAAAGTGTTGTTTGTCCAGCACTGGATGGGAGTTAGCTGTGGGTGTTGGTCCAGGTGCCATCCTCATACGCCAACCAAGCGTTATAATGTACAGCAAACAAAAGAAGAAAAGGAATTCGCACTCTGGATATTCCGTGAAACAAGGTGTATTTAATGGCAGAAAATAAACATGCTCAGCAACAAAAACGTAATAGGAAATGTACTTGACATGTTTCGCGTGAGTACACGCTTTATCATAAGCGAGGTGGAGGAGTGCTAAACAGAACTATTTGTTCGAATGGAGTTGGGGATTTGATCAGAATGAATCGTCTCCTCCATTCAAAGTAGTACAGGCAAATACTTATCCATCATGCAATATAGCCAGGGAGTCACCTGATTGATATGTTAGGGGGGGTTGTCGTGCTGGAGAATAAATTTGGGTCAAAGTCATTGAGAACTATTTTAAAGTATAAAGATGTACAAAGGAGTCTTGGAAGTGATTGTATGGCCCCCACAGAACCCTGATAATCAACATTCAGTCTGTCTGGGATTATACGAAGTGAGAGAAGTAACTCCGGCTGACTAAATACACAGAAGAACTGTGATAAGTTTTCCAAGGTGTTTGGAAGAACCTGTTTGAGTTCCTAACTGTGTACAAGTGTACCCTGAGGAATTTATCCTATTTTGATTTAGATTTGTATTCGGTTTACTCACTTTGCATTTTGTTAATTGATAAAAAAAAACTATTAACATGTCTGTGTTTGAAAGCCATTCTTATTTTGCAGCATTTTATTTCAGTCTTTTGCACAGTACTGACTATTTACATGGAATAGGTCCCAGAAGGGGTTATAGCTTTTCAGAAATGTGTATTATAATCAAGAGAAAATCACAAGTGTCTTCTGCCTCAGTCTAGAGACATTTAGTTTCAATATTGTTTGGTTTAGGCGAGTAGCATTGTATTATTTTGCTGAACCCTTGTTTATTGTTGTGTTGACATATGTTGCCGTGTCCTGGTATGTTGTCGTGTCCTACCCTTTGTGGTATTGCCTTTCCATTGGCTGTCTATGATGCAGAATGTCTAAGACCTTTATCTGAAACAAGTTCTACAGGAAATGGCTTAATTTTCAGCAGATTAGCCACCATTCTACCAAACACAAACAAACTGCATGGAAACAACTGCCTGGTGTTCATGTGAGTGATGGAACCCCAGACTGGCTTCTACACATGCAACAAATTACAGTGGAGTTTATAAATAACATGTTGTGTAACTGAACACTCAGCTTGCCATATGATTCTAGAAACTGGGAAACCACTGGGCTTGTCTGTATCACTTTATTTTCCAATCCTTTTTGGAGTAAAAAAAACGTATAATACAGTACATATGCAGTACATTAACTTAATTCATAAGTTTCCATCATGGTTTGACTGTCTCATTGCTGAAGAGCTGTGTAACACATTTCATCACAAATCAATTTTTGCAAATCAGAAATTGAGTTTTGTGTAAAGGGTATCGCTTAGATATTGTTTTTTCTTTGCATTTAGAGATTGAAAAATGATTTAAAAAAATGATCTGTATTGTGTTAATAGAATTGCAAGCAAATGTCTAAATTATGTTTTAACCCCTTAAGGACAGAGCCTTTGAAACATTTTTGTCCTTTCTGGACAATGGCTATTTTAACATTTCTGTGCTGTTTGTGTTTAGCAGTATTTTTCTTCTTCGTCATTTGCTGTACCCACACATATTATATATTGTTTTTATCGGGACAAAAAGGGCTTTCTATGGATGCCATATTTTTGATCATATCTTATCATATTATTAAAAAAAAATAATAAAATATGGTAAAAAAAATTCTTTGTTTTTATTTGAAACAACTTCTCCTCATCGACAATAGCGAACGAAAAAACATGCTAAATAGATTCTACTATTTCTCCTGAGTACAGGGATACCACCCATGCATAGGTTTGTTGGGTTGTTTGGGGGCTAAAATGCCAAATTTGTGAGGTGCAGTTTTTTGTTTTCCAACTTGAAATTTTTACATGCAGACAGCCTGCACCCATGTCCCATTTGGGACATATTTGAAACCAGCCAGTGTATTTTACCCCATCAACCCATATATTTTTTAAAAGTAGACACCCTAGGCTATCTCAAATGGTGGTATTTTAACACTTTCCATGCACTATTTCTACCACCAGCCTTTGTCAAAGTTTGTGGTAGTAATTTTTTTGTGTTTTTTTTTCACAAACCTTGTACTTCAGACATAAATTTACAGATTTTGGTATGTGTCACTGCCAAATAACACCCCAATAAGTGTTCAGAAACATCTCTTGAGTACAGGGATACCCCCCATGCATAGGTTTGTTGGATTGTTTGGGGGGTAAAAGGCCAAATTTGGGAGGTGAAGTTTTTGGTTTTCCAATTTGAAATTTTGACATGCAGACAGCCTGCACCCATGTCCCATTTGGGACATATTTGAAACCAGCCAGTGTATTTTACCACATCAACCCATATATTTTTTTAAAGTAGACACCCTAGGCTATCTCAAATGGTGGTATTTTTACACTTTCCATGCACTAATTCTACCACCAGCCTTTGTCAAAGTTTGTGGTAGTCATTTTTTTGTGTTTTTTTTTCACAAACCTTGTACTTCAGACATGAATTTACAGATTTTGGTATGTGTCACTGCCAAATAACACCCCAATAAGTGTTCAGCAACATCTCTTGAGTACAGGGATACCACCCATGCATAGGTTTGTTGGGTTGTTTGGGGGCTAAAAGGGCCACATTGTGAAGGTGCGCATTTTCAACTTGGAATATTGACGTGTAGCCAGCCTGAGCCCATCTTTCATTTGGGACTTTTTTTTAAAGTAGGACAGTGTATTTTACCCCAAAAAGTATATATTTTGTAAAAGTAGACACCCTAGGCTATTTTAAATGGTGTTATTTTAACACTTTCCATGCACCAATTCTACCACCAGCCTTTGTCAAAGTTTGTGGTAGTCATTTTATTGTGTATTTTTTCCCACATACATTGTACTTTAGACACAAATTCACATATTTCGGTATGTGTCACTGACAAACAATACCACAATATATGTTCAGCAACATCTCCCGAGCACAGGGATACCACCCATGCATAGCTTTGTCAGCTTTGTTGGGTGTTGAAAGGCTACATTTGAGAGGTGCGCTTTTTGATTTTCAAACTTGGAATTTGAACATGTAGAGCAAGGAAGGGGTTAATAGCTCTTATAAGAGCCTTTGTAGTACTGTACAAAAAAATTAACCCCTAAAAATGCACAGACAAGAAAAAAATTTCTGCTGTGCAGTGATCAGTGGCAGGGAAGGGGTTAATACACTACACTATACAAAGGGTATGGCTTTTATAAAAGCCCTTGGGACTCACAATTTTTTTAACATTTTATTTAATTTATTACAATTAAAAAATTATGTTATACAGATCTGTCTCTTTCCCTCACTAAAACTCAAGTGAGGAGAGGGAGGCAGATCCATATGGGTCAGAACAATATTTACCAATATTGATCGAACCAGACGAATGGTGATGCTCATCTGAGAAATCACCAAACCACCTTTGCCACTGATCGGCTGTTACTGATCGCTATACACGTGTTCAGACAGCTTCAAAAGGAATACAGGTAATCCCCTAGTGGGTATAATTAACCCCTAGCGAGTCTGACAAAAAAAATGCTGATAGCAAAAAAAAAATCCTTCTGCGACTAGATTGCTCCATATGCGCTGCTTAGGCAGTGACCATATGCACTGCTTAGGCAGTGACCATATGTGCTGCTTAGGAAGTGATATACGGCAAGGAAGGGGTTAATAGCTCTTATTTAAAAAAAAAATTACGTTAAACGTAGTCCCCTAGCGGGTATAATTAACACGTGACGGGTGTAATAAAAAAGTTTTAAAAAAATTAAAAATGCTTCTGCAGCAAGATTGCTGCATTTGCGTCAGATCTCTGCTTAGGCAGTGATCTACAGCAAGAAAGGGGTTAATCTCTCTTAAAAGAGCTTTTTTTTATACTGTAATGAATTACAGTAAAAAAAATTAACCCCTAAAAAATGCACAGACAGCAAAAAATGTGCTGCTGTGTATGATCACTGCGTACACAGCGATCAATGGCAGGGAAGGGGTTAAATGGCTTTTATAAAAGCCCTTGGTGTTTAAAATTTTATTAAATATTTGTTTTATTATTTTATTTTATTTTTTTACTTTATCTGATCTGTCTCTCTCCCTTACTATAACTAGTAAGGTGAGGGAGGCAGATCAATACTTGTCAAAGGCAATATTTGCTAATATTGCCTTTGACAGTATGATAAGTGCTCATCAGAGCACTTATCATACATGCCTGCACACAGATCACATAGATCTGTTGTGCCGGCATCGATTGGCTCCCCCTAGAGCATCGGAAGTGAAATACTTTCACTTCCGATGCTCTTGCCATTAGAAGGGAAGCGCTGCCTGTATAGGCAGCGTTCCCTTCTACTGAGCCGATGGGGTCGCTCAGGAGAGCGACCACCATCGGCTCTGGGGAGCAGAACGGTGTTGTTAAGTGCCTCGCTGGCGAGGCACTTTAACAACACCGGAGATGCTTAGAAAGCGAACGATCGTTCGCTTTCTAAGCACATGTGTGCAGCGGGCGCAGCCATTTTTAAATGGCTGCTACGATCACTCCGTGGAGTGATCGTAGCGCGCCCCTGCACTTTTGGGGGGTGTTGCACAATGCCTCTACCTAGAGGCATTGTAGCAACACCGTTAGAGTAAAGAAAGCGACCGCTGGTCGCTTTCTTTACTCAGTTTAGTGCATGACGTGCCAGGCACGTCAGCTGTCGGCAAGTCCTCGATTTGCCGTGACGTGCCTGGCACGTCATCTGTCGTTAAGGGGTTAAATGCCTAATGGAAACAGCCAATTGAAGTTTGCAGCAGCTACTTATGTTTGTTTTGTATATTGTCTTATTTGTCTATCTGACCTTTGCCTTTATAATTTCCCCCTATCTCTGAGGCACAGTCTTAGACTGAACTATGGATGAATTCATGGGTCAGATCTTCCTTTATCAGACTTTAGACAATGGAAGATATCACTAAAAAGTTCCCTTTCTGCCTATGATTATCGTTTAAAGAGACACCAAACTTGTGCTTTTATATTCTATTAAGTAAGTTGTCCATAGTATGAGGATGAACTGGCATGCACTTTTGATATTACATGCAAGTTTATCCTCTGACCAGCAGCTGCCATGCTTCCCAGCCCAGTCTGGTTGGTGACTGACTCTCTCTGCTAGCGCAGAGGTAGTTCCTTGCTTTTTGCATGGGATCAGCAAGAGGCACCTTAAGTAGATCGCCCCCCGGCTGATCCAATGCAAAACAAGGCACTCCCTCTGCGCTAGCAGAGAAAGATCCCTGGCAAACACACTGATCAGACGAACAGGTCCTTGCTATGATGTCTGTAATGTATATTGTAGCATGCTAAGATAAAGTGAAGGATTCGCTAGCCACATCAGGTATATTGCAGTGTAATGTTTCCCAAATGAGTTGTGTTTCCTGTTGCTGTTTATGCAGCCACAATGAAGTCCTACTGGCTGCAGATTAGTGGTGAAGTACATTTCAGGGCTGGTTATTCTGGTCTTGTGGAAGAATGTTGGTGGCTGTATGCATCTCTACATGGATCCTCTTTTCTAAACTGTATATCCGTTCAAACTGAACAAACCTTTTTCTGGAGATTATTTAAAGTTAAAAAAATTTTTTACCTCACTATTTAGAGAGTCATGACTACAGATGTAGATCAAATTCAGTTAATATCCTTTTGTTTAGGATAAAAGTAAAATTATATCCTGTTTAATCTTAATGTTATTGGTGCTGTATTTTGTGAAGTTAGACACCGCACTTTTATGTTTTTGTTTTGAGAGAGAGATAAGTTGCTTTAGTTTAGTAGCATGCAGCATCACTTGTACCAGTAGTTTTTGTGGAAAACAAAAGTAGTTGGATTTAGCAAAAATGTTAGGTGACTGCTAATTTACATTCACACTGCATTATATATAATGCTGTTATTCCACTTTTAATTTGACATGCTAAATATTTCAGAATGTTATACTATACGAAACATTATATTTTAGTGACACTCTTGATGAGTATATAGAGCACTCGGAATGTTTGCGTAATTTTTTTTTGTTATGGAATATGTGGTAACTTTCAAAGGCCCAGAATTTGCTAGATATATCTTTCTGTAGATTTGCGCTATGAAAGAGGTGTGGTCAGGAAACAGCCTGGATGTAATAAAAGCCTGATCTAGACCAAAATCTACTCGGAATCTTGTCACGCAGCCCATGTGGTTTTTTCATTGCTGGACAATATACTCTAGGACTGATTTGTACATCTCTTTAAATAGTTGTTTACCTTTGCTTCCCAAATTTGTGTAGCCATGCCTTCATATTTTGAATTGTACTTTTCTTAATAACACATATCTATAAAAAGAATGTACAGTGTTCTCAGAGAAGTAATTGACAGAAACTTTGCAATAATCAAGTTCAGATGTTCCATGTTTTACACAGCAGCACCTGCTTTTAGTGATTTGCTTCAAACATCTGCCTTTCTCCTGGGATTGTGAGGTGGAATTTAACTTGTTACAACCTGTTAAAAGGTTTAGGCATTCGAAAAAGAATGTGCATCACATTAACCACTTAGTGACTGGACTGTTTTAACATTTTTGTAACCTTTGGGACAATGGCTTTTTTTAACATTTCTTCTGTGTTTGTGTTTAGCTGTATATTTCCTCTTTCTCATTGAATCTAGCCACAAATATACTGGTTTATCACCATTACTTTCATCATATGATACAATTTGCTATAAAACAACTGAATTTGCTATAAAACAGCTAAAACAAAATTATTTTTCTAACTTTGACCTGAAAAATATATTACACAATTAGAAACACTGTAACAAGACCCCATTTAGTTTCTCATATTTGTCCTGACTTTCTGTAGTTTTTTGCAAGCTATAGTTTGTAGTAACGTGAAGTACCATTTTTCCAAACCATTTACTCCTCCAGTGATCTTTTTTACTACAAAAACTAACCTGAATTCTAACCCATCTGTAACCCTAGATGAAACCCTAACCCTAGAGCTAGGGTTATATTTCTTTCTTCTTTTTTCAATGCAAAGACTATCCTTATTGGGTGCAAACACTATCCTTATAAATAAAAATTGATTGTGATTTTTAAGTTTATTTGGCCACGCACCTTATTTACATTTGTGAGGCAAGTCTGAAACACCCAGAAAAGGGGCTGTTGTAGCCTGCAATAGTGGAGACAGGCTGTCTCAGCAATTTCAGTGAAATTTGTGATATGTCTAGGTACATATCACAATCCATTCCCATCCTCCTTCACATTTGGGGTGATGGATGGTGTGAGTTGATCTTGGTTGCCTTAACATTTAGGTAGACTACTATCAGCTATTATATTTTGCATTTATTGATCAGATCTATGTGAAAATCAATCACATTGATCATATGCAATAAATTCAAAGAATACATTAAATGGCAATCGGTGTGGTGTGAACACTGTCAAAATCCTTCCTCTCTCTCACTGATACACTTTGAAATTGTGTCAGAGAGAGAGAGCAAAGATATATACTGTGTCCCATAAAAAAATGAATATATAACTCATTATTAAAATGTCTACAGTACACAAAGGGTTAAGTCTCAAAAAATTGGTGTGAAATGAAAGCCCTATATGTCCTTTATAAAACAGTATATAATCATTTAAGAAGCTTGCACTTTTATTTAAATGTAGCATCGCTAAAGTAACAACATAGCTATTGTCTAGAATGGACATCTAAACAAAGAAACACATTGTCCTGAAGGGGCTAAGGGATTAAGTTCTGATAGTAAAAAAATGTTCCTAGTCGGATAAAAAGTATGATACTTTTAAATGAAGACAACCCTATTCAAGGTGCCCCCTCAAGCTTTACACAAAAGAGAATTATCTGCACATCTTACACAAAAGCAAAGGAACAGATTTATATAAAGTTAATTCTGATAAGTTAATTAATATTGAATACTAAATATAGAAGTAAAAAATGGATGGCCAGTTAAAATTTAGTTGGAGTTTGTACAATTGCCAGCCTTTAGAAACTGTAAATTTAAATAGCAAACATAAGCCATTACACTTCTGCCATGTCATGTAAGGCCCTGTCTTCTGATTTTAAGCTATGCAGTTTTCCCTCTAAGCTATTCCTCTCTAGTTCAGCCACATAAAGAGTCCCTTCAGAGTCCCACAGCTTTCGTTCCAGTAGGACACTATATATATATTAGAGGGGGAGTATAGCCATGAAAAGTTCTGTGTTCTTCTAATAACTCCCTGAGGCCATCCCCCACACAATTACATCATCTGGAACAGAGACCATTGTACTGCATAAACAAGGCCGAAACATCCACATTTTAAGATCTAATAAGCCAGTCTTCTTCTTTTTTTTTTTTTTTTATGAAATGCTGAAAGACTTTGGGGCACTGCCAGGTCATCTATCTAAAGTTAACAAAAAGTGATGGCCTGAGTGATTGAGCCAAGAGGATATCCCATGCACAAACGGAGGGAATAGTGCTCCTGTGTGTCATGTAAAAATATTTCCCTTTCATTCAAGTAAGCTATGCTGAGAGGAAATATGCCATTTTATCTCTGATCATTGTGTGTCACAGAACAGCTTCCTTTTGGAGGGAACAAAAAGGTCCCCAATGTTCTAGGCTTTCCTTTACCTTGCAATACTAATTTTATACTTTATGTTGGTGTTGGAGCATTATGTGGCACTAAAGCAAGTCAAGATACTTCCAACAAACTATTTTATATTGTATAGTGATGGGGAGTTTACGAACAATTGTAATAATAAATAAATGAACAGGTAAGTCAAGAACCAACAACTATATGAAGATTGGGATATATATTCCCCCCCTGCAAGCCTGAAATACTACATTACTTTGATACTTTGTCAAAAATATTACCTGAAAGGGACATCAAAGGCAATCTTCTTAGTTTGCTCTGCACTCCATAATGTGCTTTTAGAATCCAGCATGGTCTCATGCCAGGCTTGAATTGAGTAGGCAGAATACCTGGTAACATTCCATCATTCTTCACATGTTTGAATGACCGCTAAAATAATTACTGTGTGTCCTCATTACAGCCTTGTTTTCATATTTAGAGATAGTTAAGTAGTGAGGGAAGACTAATGTATGTAACTAATGTAATTTAAGAATGGCAATGAGAAAAAGAAGAGGGAAAGATGGTCATTACGAATATGCTATATAAATTAAATTACACTACTTAGGATTAAAAACCACCTGACTGATTAAAAATAAAATACAGTTGAAAATATTGTAAACATTACGGTATCGGTGTTATGGCAAAATAATTTTATTTTTTTTAAGAACGGGTTAGCCATTCCTAACCTGCCCCGTGTTCCACCTGGCGCTGCTTGGAAACAACAGTTAATGCCCATCCAGGTGTGTGGTGTAATGAAATACAAAGTCAAAATTTGAATGTACTGTGTATTTTTAAATATATAAATAGGTGTTTATGAAGGAGATAACTGCCTATTAAACACAAAAACAAACCAAAAACATACATCTACTCTACAATAAGAGTTATATGAATTAAGAGATTACTGTGCTGGATAAAGGCACAAAATGCACTATATTTAATTACTGAAATCTCCCATTCAAAGTATGATGTTTTCTTAGTCTTTATAGTGAGCTGCCATAGAAGAGGTCACAAACTGCTTTGAATTTCTAGCAAAGTGGCCAGTCTTTAAAAATTACCGTATTTGATCGATTATATTAAATATTATGAACTTTTTTTCCTATAGGGTAGTCTTATATTCAGGCTTTTAGTTTTTTTCCTAAAGGAATATCCAAAGTTTGGGGGGTCGTCTTATAATGGAGCAAATACGGTATAGAGAAGCTATCAACTTGTAGATTAAAAAGAAGCATTACAATTCTTAGTCGAAGGTTCAATTCACAGCACAGTTGACTCAGCCCTTTATCCTTCTAAGGTAGATGAAATGAGTACCATTAAATTAGCTAATGGTAACACTCCTTAAAGTTGGGAAAATGTAGCATCCCCTCAACCTACTTGAGAGTCAGAGATTATCTGAATGCACCCTTCCTGATTAGAAACCTCTTATTATTTATTATTGTTATTAGAACACAAATACACGGTTTTATTTTTCTTTTAAGTCTCCATTTTCTCCTCTGAAATACAATATTTCTAGGAAGGTTGCTTTTCGGTGATCTTGATGTGCTGAATACAATAGTGCTATCCAAAAAGAAATCATCTGGGTTGGTATAAAATATTATTTTTGCAAATATGTGAGCAATTTTAGAATATCTCAAAACAACCCCTTACAGATAAGTGATATATGCATATGTTCTTGAATGATGGGGGGTGGGGGATCTGATGGTTCCAAGCGCATGTGCAAGAATCTGAATTCCACAAAAAATATATATATATACTCATGACTTCTTCCTAGGCCTAAGGCAGCTATTACCTATTTGATGTTGCTCTTTGTAGTAGAGGTGGGGTTTGATGTAGAGGATAACTAGTTCACAAAGACCAGCTTTGCCAGGATATAATTATAATACAGAAAAACTGTACATGAATGTGAAATGAGAAAACGTTTGTTTACTTTTGAGATAGTATTTTATTCTATAACTTATTCCAAGGCTCGACAAACTCCGGGCGTCAGGCCATGGCGACCAGGAAATCAGACCTGGCACCCGGGTATCGTGAGCCCCGCGTGGTGCCCTCGGCCATAGGATCGTTTTTTCCCTTCTCTTTAATCCAGCAGCGGTGTGCGAGGGAGCAGAGTAAGTGCACCGGCTGCACAGACTCCGCCCCCTCGCGCACCAATATAGTGCCGATCGGGGAGCTCAGCAGGAAAGCTGCTCTCTGCCACCAGGCTGGAACGCCCCCCTCCCCCTCCCTTTATTGAGGCTGGAACGCCCCCCCCCCTTGTGGTGTTATAGCAGGGAGGGGGGTCATTGATAGGTGAACATTTTTTTTTCCCTTTAAAAAAATAAATAAAAAACCTGCCGTGTGTGTGTGTGTATATATGTGTCTGACTGGATGTGTGTGTGTGTGTGTGTGTGTGTGTATATATGTGTCTGGATGTGTTTGTATGTATATATATGTGTGTGTCTGGATGTGTTTGTATGTATATATATGTGTGTGTCTGGATGTGTTTGTATGTATATATATGTGTGTGACTGGATGTGTTTGTGTGTGTATATGTGTCTGACTGGATGTGTTTGTGTGTGTATATGTGTCTGACTGGATGTGTTTGTGTGTATATATGTGTCTGACTGGATGTGTTTGTGTGTATATATGTGTCTGACTGGATGTGTTTGTGTGTATATATGTGTCTGACTGGATGTGTTTGTGTGTATATAGGTGTCTGACTGGATGTGTTTGTGTGTATATAGGTGTCTGACTGGATGTGTTTGTGTGTATATATGTGTCTGACTGGATGTGTTTGTGTGTATATATGTGTCTGACTGGATGTGTTTGTGTGTATATATGTGTCTGACTGGATGTGTTTGTGTGTATATAGGTGTCTGACTGGATGTGTTTGTGTGTATATAGGTGTCTGACTGGATGTGTTTGTGTGTATATAGGTGTCTGACTGGATGTGTTTGTGTGTATATAGGTGTCTGACTGGATGTGTTTGTGTGTATATATGTGTCTGACTGGATGTGTTTGTGTGTATATATGTGTCTGACTGGATGTGTTTGTGT
Organism: Pelodytes ibericus; assembly: GCA_036172795.1. Lineage (NCBI taxonomy): Eukaryota > Metazoa > Chordata > Amphibia > Anura > Pelodytidae > Pelodytes > Pelodytes ibericus. The sequence continues at coordinate 132,828,583 of CM069861.1, read as the reverse complement.
GTATATAGGTGTCTGACTGGATGTGTTTGTGTGTATATGTGTGTCTGACTGGATGTGTGTGTGTATTTGTAGATAAACAAGGTGTAGCGGGTTTCACACTCAGAAGTGGAGGGTGCACGGAGAGGACTTTCACCCTGGTAGTCCAAATTTGGATAAATGATCCTTTATTCTGTATGTATATGTGATGTGTCTGTGTGTGTATAAATGTGACTGACTGACTATGTGTGTCTGTCTGTGACTGCGTGTGTTTATGTGCTGTTGTCTGGCTCCTAGATATTTTAGCTGGCTCCTAAACCTCAGATACATTTGTCAAGCCCTGACTTATTCAATGACCCACATGAGACTTCATGCTAAAGTCTTATGATCAAACATTTTGTACTATTTTTAGAATATATATGGAATATTTTTCACACATGGACAGAGGATTAGATGTTTGGAAATGAGTTTTAAGAGTCCTAATATATGGAGAAAACCCCCTTTTTTTTTTTTTTTGTTCCTCACTTAAACTCTGCCTTTTGCAATCAATTCAATAAATTTCTACATTGTCATTGCCATGTCACTATCCTATGTATAAATCAAATGCCGTGGTTTCTTGTAGTGCATGTTTTGCCCTGAGGACATTGCATATATGGAATTGCTCTGTGCGTATTGTGGGCAAGTCTGCATGTGCAAGTGGTCCGCTATCTATTATAGTTTTAGATTATATTTGTATGCCAGTGGCAAATGTAAATCTAGAAACATTAGTTAAAATTGACAATAAAAGGAAGCATGTACAGGCAAACAGGTTGCTGTGAAAAACTACCAATTTATTTATTTAATGGAGAGCAGACCTCAACCCAGACATTTTGATGTGCCTATTTCGTCTATCTCAATGGGAGGAGCACTTGTACAGGGAAGAAAGGCAGCTGACAATCAGAGAATAAACAGCTTATCCTTATACTAGGGACAACTAACTTTTCACTTTTGCTTCTATGTTAGAAGCGCAAGTGAAAAATTAGGTTTAGTTGTCCTTTTTAATGGTACTGTCAGAAGGTATATGGAAAAGGTTACATAAATGTCTATCTGCTGGAGTAACATGTAGTTAAAAAGCAGGTGTGGTTTTCTGTGAATGGGAAAGAAAGAATGCAAATTCAGATTGTTCCTCTCATCCCCCTAAAACCAGCCTGTCCAATTTGAAGAGAGAGAGAGAGAAGAGAGAGAGAGATGGATGTGTTTACGCATAATGTTTTCATCTGACATGTGCCCACGTTTGAAAATAATAAGACTTCTGAATGCAGGAAAATACTGTGCTTTATAGGAAATTATGTCCTTTGAAGAAGAAAAAAAGCTCACTACAGCAGTTCAAAGAAAAACACATTTTTATACCCAGTATCCTGGGAACTGTAATTTCAGATTTATGGTTTGAAGGTTCCCCAAGTGGCAGAACCTGTCCAGGAAATGAACCTGGGCCTCTAGATCATTTCTTTAAGGTCCAGCTGACAATAGTTTTATGGTTACCTTGGGAGTACATTATATGGTTGTAAGATGAAATGACAAAGCTGTAGTGAAATATTCAAAACAATCAATATGGATGAAGATTATCACTGTAAGGAAATACCCTTACCCTGGATGGCCTCAAATAGTATTTTCCATCCGGATAACAGTATCAAATAGTTTGTAATACCTAATTAAATCTCTTTCCAAAACTCCATAATATATAAGTAAATAGTTCATGGGAACTATTTGATGTGATCAGAACACACTTGCAGCCAGCATGATTTTGTCATGAATAGCAAACAGGGCTGGCCTTAAGTGTTCCGGCGCCCTGTGCGGGCTTCCCCCGTGGCGCCCCCCCCCCCGTCTCTTTCACCCCCCTATGTATGTGTCTCTCTCCCTTCCCATGTTTGTTCCTTTTTTCTTCCTTGCCATGTCTGTCTCTCTCTCTCTCCCCCCCCCCCGTCCCCTGTTCTGTCTCTCTCTCCCCCCCTCCCCCCTGTTTTCTCTCTCTCCCCCAGTTCTGTCTCTCTCCCCTGCCCCTGTTCTGTCTGTCTCTCTCTCTCTCTCTCTCCCCCCTCCCCTGTTCTGTCTCTCCCCCCTCCCCCTGTTATCTCTCTCCCCCCCCAGTTCTGTCTCTGCCCCCTGCCCCTGTTCTGTCTCTCTCACCCCTCCCCTGTTCTGTCTCTCCCCCATCCACTGTTCTGTCTCTCTCCCCCCCTCCCCCTGTTCTGTCTCTCCCCCCTCCCCCTGTTATCTCTCTCCCCCCCCCCAGTTCTCTCTCTTCCCCTGCCCCTGTTCTGTCTCTCTCACCCCTCCCCTGTTCTGTCTCTCACCCCTCCCCTGTTCTGTCTCTCACCCCTCCCCTGTTCTGTCTCTCCCCCATCCACTGTTCTGTCTCTCCCCCCTCCCCCTGTTCTGTCTCTCCCCCATCCACTGTTCTGGCTCTCTCTCCCCAGTTCTGTCTCTTCCCCCTGTTCTGTCTGTCTGTCTCCCCCATAACCCCTGTTCTGTCTCTCTCTCTCCCCCCTCCCCTACCTTTGCCTGCAAAGTTGGATCCAGGGAGGGGGCGGAGCTAACCGGCTGAGAGGTGTAGCTCCGCCCCCACCCTGTGAAGCAGAGCACAGTCTGCATTACGGGGAGCCATGGGCAGCAAGAGAAGGTGCTGCTCGGGCTCCCCGTGCTTATGCAGGCTCTATGCTAAATGCAGGCATGGGGAGCCTAGCAGCACTTTCTCATGGTGCCAGTGGCTCCCCGTGAAGCAGATGCTGCTCTGCTACACAGGGTGGGGGCGGAGCTACAACGCTGAGCCGGTTAGCTCCGCCCCCTCCCCGGATCTAGAAGAGCCTGCCGAGCAGAGGGCTGGTGAGGGGGGATCTTTTGATCTCCCCCAGCCAGTGCCTTTACCGGCTTTTTTTTTGTTGAACGAGAGGGTCCCCCCTGGGGTGTTGCGCCCTGTGCGCTCGCACAGGTCGCACACCCCTAAGGCCGGCCCTGATAGCAAACAATTTTAAGAAAACCTGTTATTGTTTTTTAATGTTGTGTGATCTTTCTTTACTTTGTATGTACTACAAAATGGTGAATTGCATCATCATTCCACAGTATTGCTGTGAATGTGGTAATAACAAACAATTGAGACATGTCTACTATTTTTTCTTTCCATATTGAGACTGGAATCCTTTCCCTATGGAGGTGGGGTTTAGCATTGACACCACATGCCACTCTTTTCATACACACCCCATGAAAGCCAGTAATGATACCACAAAAGGAGGCATAATTAGGGAGTTAATGGCAGTTCTGACAGAAATGTCATATAGTACCTTGGAATGAATAATCTTTCATCTCAAAACAAATATGTTGTTTTTATTGTCATAAGAAGGGCTTTCATTAGATACCATTATGTTCATTATATCTTATAATTTACTACAAAAAAATTCATAAGATATGATGACATTTTTTTAAAAAACACACTTTTTCTAACTTTGACCTAAAATATAATTAAAAAAGACCCCGTCTAAATAGTTTCTAAATGTTGTCCCGAGTTCATAAATATGCATGATTCCATATTTTCCGGTATTTGTTTGCGAGTTATGGGGCCAAAACCAAAAATAGTTTTTTGGGTTTTTTTTCCTATATTGACCTTTTGACCCGAACCCAAAATTTAACTCTAACACTAAATTTAACCCCAACTCTAACCCTGATGCTATCCCTTAATATATTTTAATTAAATTTTAGCCCCATCCCTCATGCTAAAAATTATTTAATTTTAACCCTATGGGCTAATCTAACTATATAACCTGTTTTAAGCTAATTAAATACATTTTTATATTTTTTACATTGCTATGCTGCTTGGCTACCTCTAGGGGCAGTCAAGCTGCATATTCAGAGTTTTTCTTTAATTTCCGAAGCTCAGACCACCAGAGGGCATAGCCATAGCATGCTGCTCCGTCAGTATGGCTCCTACGATTGCTCCTTGGGGCGATTGTGGGTGCCCCAGAAAATAAATTTTGGTGCTGGCTATTGCCTTGACATCGAGGCAGTAGATCAGCACCATTACGATCGCGAAAACCGCTTGATTCACCGCAGGATGTGCCAGGCACGTCCATTGTCGGGAATGACACGTCTATTGTCACGAAGGGGTTAAACGCACTCTACACTATCCCTCAGGGGCTATAATAATAATCTCAAAACCATTGTAGCACTCAAATCACAAGATGAAAGTATATAGATTAAAAAGGTAATCTTTATAATTATTTAGACAAAGAGCAATGCATTTCTCTATACTTTTTTCCCACATAGTCATTTTGACTTAGCCTCCAAATTTTCCAATCCATGGAGGCCCCACCTCGCAACTTACAGGATTTAAATGATCTGCTGCTAACGTCTTGGTGCCAGATACCACAGCATACCTTCAGAGGTCTACTGGATGTCCATGCATCTACGGGTCACTGCTGTTTTGGTGTCAACAATACACACGCCGATCAGCCAAACATTGTGACCACCTGCCTAATATAGTGTAGGTCTCCTTTTGATGCCAAAACAGGCCTGACAACTCAAGACATGGACTCCACTAAACCTCTGAAGGTGTGCTGTGGTAATATATATATGTGTGTGTGTATATATGTATATATCAAGATAATTTTCCAAGAAAGGTGCATTTTTATGACTCCTTTGGTGATATATTCATCACCGCACATGGAAAAGAAGTTTGTACAAATGGAATTAACAGAATCATAGAAAAAAACATCTTGACAATTATTCACTGTTCAGATATGTATCTGTATTAAAAATACTTGAATTAAGTGTTCAGTAGCTTATTTAGGTAAAATGTGTTTCTTAAAATATACAAGCCAAGCAGGGTCTTAAAACATTGAATGGCTGTGTTAAGTTATGATTTTCTCTGTCCTAGATCTGTCTCGGAATAGGCTATCTGAAGTCCCAGCTGAGATCTGCCACTACATATCTTTGGAGAGCCTAAATCTTTATCAGAATTGCATCCGCTATGTACCCGAGGCCACCTTAAATTTACAAGCCCTGAACTTCCTTAATATCAGGTAAATGTATCCTACTGTAATGCAATTAATACTGCACACTGACACCCAGATGGGCTATTGTTTTTCAAAATAAGTCTGCTAAAGATTGACTAGTTACTGTGTTGTGTGTATGTGTTGCTAACAGAGATGGCATCATTAGTTGGAGAAATGAAAGGATTTAATATGGATACTATTTACTTTGTGAGATAACTTGGCTTATTGTTGTATCCATGATGGGTAGTGGGAAAGTTAAACTGTAATACAGGTAGTACATGGAAGATAACTGCGCTGGAGGGAAAAGAAAAGATTGAAATTAAGTAGGTCAAGGGTGGGGTGGTATAGATGAAAAGAAGAATAAAGGCCAAAATTGGGAGGTTAGACCAATACAAATTTTCACATGTACTTTGTCTCCATAAAATGAGATAAAAGTCAAGAGATAAGGGAACAGGTAACAATTTTACTTTAATAAGAAATAAATAACCGATCACAAAATTTAAAAATCACATATATACAAAGTTTGGACCAGTGATGTAAAGAAGATTGGCGTCCCAAAGAAAGAAACCTCTAACTGTAATAGAGTTGGTTTTTTTCTGGAATATGTAACGATCTTCCATGTGTAAATCATTGAGCTACCCTATGAATATCACCTTCTCACAGCCTGTTTGGACACTCTCTATTGTTCACCTTTTTCGTCACCAAAGTTTCTAGTAAACAAAAGTAGTTTTTTCCCCCCAAAATATAAAAAACAATGAGATCAAATCTAGAAATAAAAAGCATAAATTCAGCAGTCTACAAAGGAAATTCTTGAACAATTGACAGCCTATAATTTGATTGGTCTATGTATTTTATTTTTTATAACATTTTATAGTGTACTTTTATATTGGGACTTCTTTTAGTGAGAAGCACTATGCACAGTGGGTAAATCCTACCCTTTTGCTGTGTTTTTCATGATACCTTTAATCCCAGCCTATCATGCATCAACATGGATGGTTAGCTGATCTCTGCCTCCATGGTGACTGATGACATGGTGACAGAGAAACAAGGGGAGGGAGGGGGGCAGAGACAGAGTCAAGGGGAGGGAGTGGGGCAGAGACAGAGTCAAGGGGAGGGAGTGGGGCAGAGACAGAGTCAAGGGGAGGGAGTGGGGCAGAGACAGAGTCAAGGGGAGGGAGTGGGGCAGAGACAGAGTCAAGGGGAGGGAGGGGGTTAAGAGACAGAGACAAGGGGAGGGAGGGGGTTAAGAGACAGAGACAAGGAGAGGGAGGGGGTTAAGAGACAGCGACAAGGGGAGGGAGGGGGTTAAGAGACAGCGACAAGGGGAGGGAGGGGGTTAAGAGACAGCGACAAGGGGAGGGAGGGGGTTAAGAGACAGCGACAAGGGGAGGGAGGGGGTTAAGAGACAGAGACAAGGGAAGGGAGGGGGTTAAGAGACAGAGACAAGGGGAGGGAGGGGGTTAAGAGACAGAGACAAGGGGAGGGAGGGGGTTAAGAGACAGAGACAAGGGGAGGGAGGGGGTTAAGAGACAGACAAGGGGAGGCAGGGGGTTAAGAGACAGAGACAAGGGGAGGGAGGGGGTTAAGAGACAGAGACAAGGGGAGGGAGGGGGTTAAGAGACAGAGACAAGGGGAGGGAGGGGGTTAAGAGACAACACTAAGGGGAGGAGAGAGAGAGAAACATGGGGGCAAGGGAAAGAGAAAGGCAGCATTGGCACATAAAAAGAAATAAAAACTAGAAATACATTTTTTGATATCATCATTTTTTATTAAAAAAAGCAATTTACATGTGAATATATACATAGAAACATAGAAACATAGAATGTGTCGGCAGATAAGAACCATTCGGTCCATCTAGTCTGCCCAATTTTTTTTTTTTTTGAGTACTTTTATTAGTCCCCCGTTCCCGGTATACAAGTTGAACTTTTTTCCTATAGGGTAGTCTTATATTCAGGCTTTTAGTTTTTTTCCTAATAGAATATCCAAAGTTTGGGGGGTCGTCTTATAATCGAGCAAATACGGTAGTTAACAAGAAGCAGAACTGATTAAAAATACTTAATCTGAGTAGAATAAGTCAGTGTTTTTACACAAAAAGTATGTGAAAAGAGACAGACAAATGCAAATACATAAAATAGTTTAATAAAAAAAGATAAAACAGAAATTATCATACCATCATTGCGATTCTTAGTCTTGTGATGTTAAGGCTTTTAATGGTAAACCAACTCATCCAACTACTCCCTACACACATTCTCATCCTTCCTCCTGGACCACCCGTTTCCTGTCACCTGAGCAGTAGGTGGTTCAGCAGCTTATGACATTCTGGACAGCGGGGTCATAACTGCTTAACTTTTGCCTGAGATCATAAAACGTGCAATAGGACTGTAGCTGCTCTTGGTATCATTATAATGCCAGGCTCATAATTATTGCTGCGTCCAAGCATTGGATGTTTGTGCCTAGCCAAATTCTCCACCCCCTTGGCCTCAGCATAGCAATGATGGGTATCCCCCAAAAGCATAGACTGCTGACTTCAACTATATACTACTTATGAATTCCCTTTCAGCATGCATCTAGATACAGCAACATCTAGATTTATGCGGCCATTTGACCTCTCGGAGCAAAATGTCTCTCTCTATTGTACTTTGGGACCCCCATGTGCTGGTCATAACCTCAGGTTTAGTGTTGGAGTCTCTGTATAGGATGCTGCAATTAACATCAAACAGATCACACTTATTTGGGAGTTTTCCTGGCGTGGATTAGCTTAGGCATGTTTGCTTTACCCAAGGAGATTGGCATAGCCTTCACTACAAAGGAACTTATTAGAACAGTAGGGCTAAAGAACACACACATGCCTATATTGTATATTTCATAAGGTACACACAATAGGATATAAAAGACAAGGAGAGACCAGCATAGGCCCACACTGTGCTTTAGCATGACACCCTTCTAGAGAAAAAATACTATATAAAGATAGAAACCTGTGTGTTTGATTCTAGGTAGTTGAGTGTGTCAAGACTATTATGAAAACTTAATTTATTCTCTAAAGCTACATATCGCTTATTTTCTCAAATTTGTTTTGTACCCATCCATCCACCCCCAGTCGAAACCAGCTGACTTCTCTGCCGGGGTACCTCTGCAACCTTCCTTTAAAAGTGCTCATTGCCAGTAACAACAAGTTGGACACCTTACCAGAGGAGATTGGTGCACTAAAACATTTGACTGAGCTGGTATGTATACATACATTGCTTTTTTTGAGTCTGGAATGTATTAGTTGTTTCTGGAAACAAGGTAATTTATATTCTATAAATGAGTAGTACTCTAAGACATTGTACTGTTTAAAATGAATTTTACTTTACTGAAAGTGTTGGCACTGTAAATTTCTGGCTCTTTGTGAACATATATAACTTTTTTTCTCTTGGGTTTTTTGCCTCCTTATTTTGTATTGAGTTGAACGGTCTGCAGTTTAACATTTTCTACAAAATGAGAATTAGATAGTGTACCTTTCCATTTTTATAATTCTTATTGGCTGTAATAAATCTAGCTATATTTAAATATATCTTTGTGTTTATGAAATATAAAAAAAATCTTATATTATTCAACAAAAGACAAACCTAGTTGTTGAAACCTTTTGTTGCTGCAGACCAGATTTCCCACATATCAGACATGTACAATTTAGAATTTTTTCAGTCATTCATTTATCATTCCTTTGCTAGTACAACAATGGGATTGTGTTGCCGGTTTAATATTATCTGGTTGATGTGCAGCTTGTTGTAATCTTGGAGGTATTGAGTGGATTGTGCAATAACATTGTACGGAAATGTAAATAACACTTTAATAAGTTTAGAGATGTGAATTGTATCGTTGAGAGACTGGCAAGTGGACTATCTAGATAAGGAATGTGATAAATGTCACTAAAACCTATTTATGTAAACATGTATTTGATAGAATTTGATGTTTAAATGTTTTCTTACACTCACCATATATTTCCCCTATATTTAAGGATGTTAGCTGCAATGAAATTCATAAAATTCCCAGACAGATCGGCAAGTTGGAGTCCTTACGGGACTTCAACATCAGAAGAAATCACTTGGTGCAACTGCCAGAAGGTAAAAGGTTTTATATTGTCCAAAATCAATACTATTTACATACATCATGTCTTTATGTGCTTTTTTTGTGCTTTTTTCGAAATATTAAGTGAGAATTGTTTGCAATTTGCTTTTTGCACCAGAGACTTTTTCCTGGTTTCATAGTTGTTACCTCCTTAAAGCGTTCGTACCTCCTTAAAGCTTTTGTGCATGATTTCTACTCACTGCTCTGTTTATGGTTAAGTCATAAGTCCTCTGTATATAACATGCATGATAACTCCATGTATTAAATGATTCAAACAGGTTGTACTAGAATTGGCTTGGGAATATGAACTGATTAGCATATAACTTGGAAATACCAGTCCGTTTAAGAATGGTGGAAGGAGCCTTCCATGACATATTAAAGGTCAACCCACAGTACTCTATACTGATTTAAACCATGAGTGAGTGCACACTCCCTAATTAACTTTCTAATAGTTACAACTCTCAGTCCAACAATAAGTCAAATCCATACTAAAGTTAGCTTCAGTCCTCTTTATCCCATATGGATGATAGAAACCTAGATTGTGTTGACCAATAAGAACAAAATTTGCCTGTCTGGTGCATAAAATAAGTTGCAGAGATGTTTATTTGATGCATAGGTTAGGCACATTGCACTGAAAGGCTGTTTCCCGGTATCTACAAAAATCTACATTTTGTCTTCAATCTCAGCACAATGGTGATCAGTCCCTTGTTAATAACACAGGGCAGATCATTGAAAGGATTGTATTGATTAACACTTTGACACTGTAAACTGGTGATGTAGAGAAGGATCTTAATGTGGACATTTTGGCATATTAAAGCCTAGCAAATAGATACTTTCTGCATAAAGTCATATCCATGCAACCTGTTTGTGGGTTTTCTTCTGAATGATGATTTGAATACAATATAGGGTTTAGATACGGCATTGTCATTTGGGAGCTGTGTTTCGGTGTATGCTCCCTGGTATACAGTCATCTGCTACCTATGCTTGCTTTCCTGCTGCCCGTTGATATTACACGTGTAGCCCCTTAAGAATACAAACATGCATGCAATGTGACGCCAAATATCCTGAGCCACTTTTTCCATTTTTATTTTTTGGATTATTTTCTGTGTGGGAAAGCTTTACTTCTTTCTTGAATATGCTGATGTTTATATTATGAATGAACCTACAGTAATTGCAAATGAGTGGCTGTCAAAAATTGGAACATGCCAAATTATTATTGCCCCTTTTTTCTTTAACATTTTTCCATTTAAAAAGCTGAGCAGTAATAATTTGCTATGCTAGATTAAATTTCCATTTTTAAGTACAGTCGTGTAAATTGGCACCATGAAGTAATCCGGCTCTGTTATATGACCTGAAGAGAGGGGGGGATTTGTCCCCCTCCCCTTGCTGCCTGCATGAAAAATCTGCAACAGCATATTTAGAAATGTTACTATGCATGGTTCTTGTGAATGTCTTGTGAGCAATGCTCAAAATATGCCGGCACTGGATGAACTCTGCTATGAAGCATTGCATCTGCGGCCGATTAAACGATCCTGGCACCTTAACCCTTTCTGTGTTTGGGAGCATAAAGTATAGCTGTATACACTAATGCTTTTTACATTTTAGGCACCTTTAATTACAAGGAACAAATGTGCCAGTCTGTAGCTTGCAGAGAATACTTTGCTCAGGTGTTGTGTACAAATATATATTTTGGTTTCAAGGATTCTGAATAATATCCACTGTAACTGTTGTTCCTTTGTTGCTCTGAATGAAGTACATGTAGATGTAAAATTGTCATTTTAGTTAGGCTGAGATGATAGTTGTCTGCTTTCCAGCCAGGAGATGTTCATTTTAAAGAATTTTAGATATAAAATAATTATTCTACAGATCCATGTTCACTGTATAGAATGTGTACAACACACCTCCTTCCAGCTGAACGTGAAGCAAAGTAAACACGTAAAAAGGGTAATATAGTGTTACCTGTGGAATGGGGGAAACAAGTACCTTTTTAAAGCTGTGAACTTAGCTTTGTAATTAGAAAATGTAGTTTAAGCCTCATTAATGCCTCAGGAAGGAACATAGAAACTTGGTCTTGAAAGCTTGGCATCAAACTCTGTTAGCCAATAAAGGTAAACAAACACATTAAAGCCTAAATGCTAAATGTAGTGTCTAATTTGTTTTAGAAGTAGTTGAGCTATGCTGATATTATCTAGCCAAAGAGTTAATTCTGGCTTAAATTAGAAGTAATGCATGCATGTGCTGCAAGGGATGCGAGTAAAAAGTGATCATTTAAGTTAATTGCATATGGCTACTCTGGTGACAAAAATCCCTGATTTCCAGTGCTGTTGGAGAAATGTGCATGCAGATCAGTGTTAAATAATTCCTTTGTTTGACTCTTTTGACAGATTTGACAGATTTAACTGAAAGTGGACTTTTAATATATAAATCCATAAAACTCCATGGATTATTGTTTCATTTTTATTGGTGTTCGTGAGCTCCAGTCTGGAGACTGTGTAACAATATGATGTGATGTTCTGAGTTCTGCCATCCTAAAATTAGACTCTGTATATGCAACAGTAGATAAATAAGTATAAACAATGAGGTGCCCAAATTGGAGGACCTTAAAGCAGGAGAGTCTGTGTGCGTACATGGATGTATAAATTATTTAAGATTTTTTTTTTGCCTTTTTTCCTAGAACTTGCAGAGTTGCCGCTGGTTCGTTTGGATTTCTCATGTAATAAAATTACTAGTATCCCTGTTTGTTATCGAAATCTGCGCCACCTGCAGAACATTACTCTTGATAACAACCCACTGCAATCCCCACCCGCTCAGGTTTGCCTTCTGATCTAAATGTTCTTAAATTGCGCTCTGAATCTATGTATGTTTTTGAATCATTCTGTTACAATATTTGTAAACATTTACTTGATTAAATCACAATTTAAAGGTCATGAAATGTTTGTAAAAATTGTCCTATATAAGTTTGCACACCGAGAAATTTTCACATATGTAAAAGATTTCCGACCTTTCTATTTATTTAGCCATTGGAAAAAAAGACCTTGATTCAGAAAAAAAGTGAGAAACAAATCTGTTGGTGCTATGTGCTAATTGAAAAACATTGACAGTTCCCAATCTGCACATCCCTAGACTAAGTAAAGTAAAATATATACAAATTGTTAAACATCAGTTCATTGTTGCATGCCTTGCAATTGATGGTGCTCTGTAAGGTATGATCCAAATTCTCAGTGCTTTTTTCTTTGTCATTTTTATTCCTGACAGATCTGTATTAAAGGAAAAATACACATATTTAAATACCTGAATATTGAAGCATGCAAGAGTGCCCCAGACTTACCTGATTATGATAGAAGGCCTCATGGTTTTAGTACCTGGTAAGTTTACTTGTGAAAGCATAATCTGTATCCCTGTGATGTATGTGTTTTAAATATACACTATATGGACTAAAGTATTGGGACACCTGACCATTTCACCAACAGGAAATTTTATGACATTACATTCTAAATTCATAAACATTAATAGTTGGTGTCCCCCCCCCCCCCCCCCCCCCTCCTTTGTAGCTATGACAGGGAAGGCTGTCCACAACATTTTAGAGAATTTCTGTGCAAATATTTGCCCATTCATCCAGTAGAGCATTTGTGAGGTCAGTCACTGATGTTGAAGGTCTGGCTCCCAATCTCTATTCCAGGTCATCCCAAAGGTGTTTATATGGCATAGAGGTCAGAGCTCTGTGCAGGCCAGTCAAGTTCTTCCCCACCAAAGTCGTCCAACCATATCTTTATGGCCCTTACTTTGTGCACTGGGGTACCGTCATGCTGGAATAGAAAAGGACCTCCCCCAAACTGTTCCCACAAAGTTGGAAGCATAGTATTATACAAAATGTATTGGGATGCAGAGGTTTTAATATTTCCTATCACTAGAAGTAAGGGGCCTAGCCCAACCCATGTAAAATAGCCTCATCCGTCCTCCAGTCAGGCAGGTAACAAACCCAGACATGCCCATTAGACTGTCAAACAGGGAAGCGCGATTAGTCACTCCACAGAATGTTTTTACCGCCCCATAGTCCAGTGGCGGTGTGCTTTACATCACTCGATCCACTCTTGGCATTGTACTTACATGCAGCTGCTCGGCCATGGAAACCCATTCTATGTAGCACCCGACACAGGCCATGGGCAACTTTTACGCACCATGCTCCTCAGCTCTGTGTGACCCTGCTCTGCGACATTACGTGGTCTTCCGCTTCGTGGCAGAGTTGATGTTGTTCCTAAATGCTTTCATTTTTTTAATAATATCACAGTTGACTGGAATATCTATCAGGGATGAAATTTCACACATTTACTTATTGCAAAGGTGGCATCCTATCACTGTTCCACGCTTGGATTCACTGAGCTCTTCAGAAAGACATTTTTGTTAATGCAGACTGCATGGCTATGTGCTTGATTTTATACACCTGTCGCAATGGGTCTGTTTGGAAAATCTCAATACATTTGTCAATATAGTGGATGTTATTTTATATTAGATGTGCATCTGTCAGGGGGTGACTGTCATATAATGGCTTACTGAGTTAAAATACTGATCCATGGCACCACTGCTGGGAGTCGGGTAGCTTCACTTTAAGGACTTTTGAACACAAAGTTGGAATGTATAACACTCAGGCCAGATTACAAAGACTGAAATATTGATGACGTTTCAGTGAACTTGGTGTTAACTAGATAATTCCAATCTACATTACACATAATAACTATTGGCTATCAAACTGTTACAGCCTCTCATGGTGCCCAGAACAGAAATCATGGTCTGTCTGCTATACCTGGGCCTCAGAGTCACAAAGCTATACAGTAGAGCTCTGGCATCCATTTGACACTACTGCTTTCTAGCTGTCACCAGTGTCGCGCCAGTTTTGCCAACTGTATATTTCTCGATATATTTTTCTAGTCCGCATTCAACGCAAGGATGAACATAATGGACACGTGCCCAGTTTTTAATGCAGTTGCTGTATGTGTTTTGCAAACATACGTTTATGTGTACATGAAATTACATTATGTATACATTACATTCCACTATTGAAATGACCGTAATGATCGTTATACTGTTTTTTCAAAATTTTCAGTCATGATGAAGTATATCCCGGACGTCCTTATGGTGCTCTTGATTCTGGTTTCAATAGTGTGGACAGTGGAGACAAAAGGTGGTCAGGGAATGAGGTAACCTACTGGTCTTTAACAAATGGCCATTTCTCATATTTTAATCGGCATAGTTGTAAAAAAATGTATAATGCACTGTTGCATCAAAATCTTACAGTAACATCCCTAAATGTACCTCAAATATAGTATATCCATATTTGTTATTTAGTTACATTTTTATGAAAAAATATGTCTGTTTTTTCTCTCTACACAATTGGTCAGTAGTTGGAATGTAGTTGGAATGTCGACTGCTACCCAAACACAGTAGTTGTGAACACATACCCTCTTACTGGGGTCACCCGTTCAATGTTGGCTATGACATTTCAAGCACAGATAGTTTGTGTAACAGTGGAAACATCTTTGATTTTAGATCGGGAACAAAACTAGCCGAAACTACCAATGTAAACAAAGCATGATAGAGCAATCTTTGTCCACAGCAAAGCTGAATATGTAAAGAACCTGTGTGTTCAACCTACTTTTTCTAGGCAGCTCTAACAGCAGTCACTGGGCTGTTTAATGGTTCTAGGCTGCACAGTCTGCTCCATTACTCGTATCATACCTGTTTGTTGCTATATGTTAGAATAATATTGTAGTGTTGCCATTTTCCCCTTACTAATAATCTATTTTGTGTATAGTGTTTTTCTCCGCAAAGGATCTCAAAGCATTTAGCTCAGGCTCTCAGAAAATGAAAAGTCAGCTTAATCGTAAAATAGCTGTGGAAGGAACTGTTCCATAGTCTAATATCACTAATTGGTTCACCTGAATGGGGAGGTATTGGTTGGATAAGCTCTTGGATTAACCAGTGGCCCTTTGAACTGCTTCCATAGGATTTTTATTATTTTTAACCGTGGCAGTTTTATATATTTGTAAATTTAATTTGTGTATGGCTACCTCATTCATTGTTGTTTTGCCCTTCTTTGAAGCCAACAGATGAGTTTTCAGACCTTTCTATTCGATCTTCTGATGGCAATAAAGATCCTCGTTTTCGAAGAGACCAGCAAACCCAGGAGCAGAAAGGCAACTTGCTTGTCACTAATGGGGGAGGTAAATGGCAGGTGTTTAATGGATTTCCTTAAATATGAATCCTTATGTAAACCACAATACAGGTAAACTTGTGACAAATTCTCGTTTTACAGTAGAGCATGACTTGGATCAGATAGACTACATAGATAGTTATGCTACTGAAGAGGAGGAGGAAGACACAAGGTTGTCCAGAGGAGATAGTCTGAGTTCGCAGTTCATGGCATACATAGAGGAGCGCAGAGTATCACATGAGGTAAGATGACTGTTAAATTGTATTCATTTTTCAACCAAGTATTTAGTACTTTATGGGCCAGATGTGATGAGCAGCACAGATCTGAGCGAGGCAATCTAATGACCAATTCTGTTTCTGTATGAATTATGTCAGGGCTTGAAAAAAGTGTGTACACTTTCAGAGCCAGATGCAGTAATTCAGGAACCAGCTTGTTTTATTGTTAGGAGCCAGAGAAATGGAACTTCCATAGATTTTATATGTAAAACAATCAGTTAGGATCAAGCTGTAGGGATTTCAGGAGCCCCGGCACCCAGGATTTGTCAAGTCTTGAATTATGTCATGTATTTATTGTATGTGTCATGCACATGGCTTTGGAGAATGGTAGTTTCTAATAATAGTCAGGGCTACCATCAGAAATTTTTATATATATATATATATATATATATATATATATATATATATATATATATATATATATGGGCTATGCATTCGTGAAAATGTACGGACTGCGTTTAAAATAGCTCAATCGCGTTGGTTTTGAAGGCATCCAGCAAAGCAAAAAAAAAATGGCTGTTGGGACTGACCTGTCTTAAAGTGATAGGCCAGTGATAATAGTCACTCACCTGTCAATTACGCCTTAGGGTGAGCAATGTTTGAGACTGCCTCTGATAGAATCAAGACTGAAACACCCAGAAAATGGGCTGTCTTACCTGCACTCAGCCATTGCAGTGAGGCTGTAAAAGACTAATCACAATCCATTGCCATTCTCCCCCAAATTTGAAGAGAGAGATGGGGAATGTTGATCCTTAACAGTTAGGCACACCCGGATCAACCATTATGTATGTGATCACTGTGCAATAAATGCAAAAAAATCCATTAAATGACAATCAGTGCTGTATAAACACTGATTGTCAAAATCTTCCCTCTCTCCCTGATACCTTTTGTATCTTGTGTCAGAGAAAGAGAGGAGAGAAATATACTGTGTCCCAGAAAAAAATGGGCCCCCACAGGACTGTCAGGCATGTCACTGCCTGACGGCCCTGAATGGTATTGTCTTGCTCACTACTGGGCAAGTAATGACTTCACACCAACTGTGTTCAACTGACATTCAAAAGCTGATTATATTTGTGAAGAGAACTGCAAATGGTTAAACAATCTGGAGGACAAGAGCACATTTAAGTTTGTAATTTGTTTTTACTCTTACTGTTCATGATTTCCTACTTTAGTATTCTTTTATGATAACATTTTAATTGTACTGCTCTCCTTTACTATATCTCTACAGGTCTCTCCTGCAAAACAAACACCGAGAGGATATCAGAAATTTGAGAATGGCCGACGACATTTAAGCAGGTTAACAAAATGTCATTATTTTCTACCACAGTCAATGGGGTTCTTTGGTTTTGTTGTGTATCAACTCTTCTGACTTCGGCACTAGTAGGCATTAATTGGGCATTTTTTGATTTCCCATATACTACATATGTATACAGTGTGTAAGTAATTTGCATGCATATTAATGTGTCTACATTTGTTACAGAGACCCTGACGAATTAAGAAGACCAGAATCACTTAGTTTACCACACAAGGATCGACAACCATCACCACGCAGGCAAACTGACAGGTTATAACTTGGGGAGGGTTTACATCTTAATAGGGTCATAAAAGAAATGTATTCAGTTGTAGAGTGACCATTCTTTTTCTTGACCATTATTTTCATTTCTTTCTTACCTAGGCCTGCACTGGATGCTACGTACCTTCTGTCTATGACAAACAGCCCTAGCCAGGTAATGTCTAAACCAGATAAAAACTTTTGCCTTTGCACTTAAACTTATGTCTTAGAGGGTGAGTTTTAAATGTCATCAAAAATGAAGTTATGTTTAACTGAAAGATTGCACCAAGTAGGATAAATAAATAAAAAAAAAAAATTGTTTTGTGAAACAATAAAGTTCCTTATTGAGCCCTTTTGTATAGCGCTATCAGGGGCAGACATGTTTAGATATGACCCAAGATGTTTGCCCTTTGATAGCGCTACGTAAAAGTGGTCAAAAATGCACTTTATTTGTATTCTTTCATCAAAGCATTTCTATTTTAAAAGCCTGCACTTGATGCAATCTTTCAACTAAACAGAACATTTTTGCTAAGGTTGTTACTTAATGCTGTCCCCTTATCTGCTTAGAGCTAGCCTTTTCTAACAAAGTAATTTGCTATTCAATATTAATTATTATTCTATCTCTAATAGTCATTGTTATATGGTAGATTGTTTCCATTTTGTTAAATTCACTAATTTTCTTTCCTGATGTCTCAGGCTGACCCAGAACGTAGAAGAGACGTGCTGGAAAATACCAGACGGGAAGCACAACTGGCAGCTCTACAATATGAAGAGGAGAGGAGAAGAGGAAGACTCGTACTCACAGATACTGCTAGGGTAAGCTTCCTGGGCTTCAATACTATCACTTGATAATGGTGATTTGCATTGGATAAAAAAAGATACCAGGACATTGTTCTAATACATAAAAATATTTGACATCTGCGGGATAAATAATAAGTTGGCCTCCACATCTTAGGAGGACCTGCTATTTCCCATAAACCTGACACCCAAGGACTCGAGGTTTTGGCATATTTCTTTCTATGAATTACTTTAACCCCTTTCAACATTAGATGGACTAGGTTCTGGCTGGAACTCTGTTGCCGATATAGGACAGGCCTAGTCCGTCCTGCGGTGGAATGAGCGATGTCAAGGCTCCATGGAGCAGTTCTCACTTCCGTTGCTCTGTGGTTGCTAGACTGCTCCTAGATGCAGTCAGCAACATTGCAGTACAAAGTCTAAATTAGCATTACATCTAGGGTTATAGTTAATATTAGGGTAAGGATTAGGATTGGAGTCAATAGATTAATGTAGGAGAAAATGGTTAGGAACCAAATATTCTTCTTTCAGTTGCTGTCCTATAACTTGCAAAAAACCCAACAGGAATATCACAGTTTTTATCATAGAAAGTACAGAGAGTTTAGTAATATGCCATATTGTATTAAAGTTATATGGCAGTAACTGAAAGTGGCATTTTTTTTATTTTCTGACCATTTTCTCCTGCAGTGATCTTTTGACCCCAGTCCTGACACTAATTCTAGTACTAACACTAATGTAACCCTAACCCTTATGCAAGGGGCATTCAACGTGCAGCCCATTTGACAACAGTGTGGATGGCCCACCCCTATAAATATGTAGTTGTGCCTGTGTACAGTAGATTTTTATGTTTTTGGACAACTTTTGTAAGACTGAGCCTCAGCCAAACATTTTTATATGGTTAACACGATATTCTTATCAATTACTAGAAATTAAAAATATATATGTACACATTTGCATTTCTGATTGTGTGGGCCCACTTCAGAAATTACATAAGGCTAATTTATCATTTTTTGTATTGCAATGTTGTGGACTGCCTCTCGGGGGCAGAAGAGCATAGTGCTTTTACTTTGTGGAACAAGCCTGGTAGAATTTGGCAACTAATTTTGGTGTTGCTTAATGCCTCGTCATTACGGAAACACCACCCGAGCGTTGTTGGCGGACACTGGTCGCTAACATCGCTCATTCCACCGCAGGATGAACTAGGACCATCATTGGATATTTGTTGCATAATGGGTTCCCCCCCTCATAACATCCTCTTAAGTTCTCCCTGTATAAAACCTGCTTAAGTGTAGCTTTGTATTTTGTCAAATTATTTTGTTTTCCTTTTGCAGCACAATGCACTGAGTCCTGATAAACCGAGCCCCTCGAACAATGAGGTGAGTTCAAGAATAAAACCTTTTGTAATTAGAATGACTATGCAGACACAATCATTTCTTCACATTTTCAAAAAACCTTACTGTAAAACACACTTTCGACAGAGTTTTACACAATAAATCTGGCACATTTAACCATCATGGTACATTGTGGCATCTCTGAAGTTTGTGTCTTTGTTCATTTATCCACTTTTACAATTGGGCTATTCGCATTTATAAGCACTAGGTTGTGTCATTTTTTAGTATACTTCCCAATGTTTCAATTGGCCAATGATGTACAAGAATCATTGATTAGTGGAAGTGGCTGAGAGTATGGGTATGCATGGGTGAGGATTTTTATGTGTTTGTGTGACTTTATTATTTGTTAATAGCTCATTAAGTAATTATGCTCTATGATATGCTCACGTATACTACACATTGCTGTGAATAAAAATGTGATGAACATTCTTGACATTCCTATAATGGACTTGCAAGATAAGGACATTTGAGAGAGTGTAACAATAACAGACCTGTTGTATTTGGATGGTTAGTTCAGGGTTGAGTGATGTTCAGGAACTCTATGTAGGCTTTGGCAGCTTCCATTTTGAGCAATGTTAAAGTGGTCCTCACACAATCAGGAGAGTCTTCTCAAATAATGTGCGGAACATGAACATGTGAGAGATGGATAGACTCTCTAGGATGGCTAAGACCTGCCTTTACACTGGAAGGCACATTACTTGCTCAAGAGATATGAAAGCGTCCACAAAGACTGTTGGGAGTGGTCTTAAAGAAACCCTAAACGTTTTTTGTTTTTTTCAATTGTGCTTCTGATATAGAAGCACAAGTGAAATCTCCTTTGCCCCTAGTATGAGGATGAACTATCAAAAGTACACACCAGTTGATCCTCTGCCTGACAGCTGCCATGCTTCCATAGTAAGCAGGCAGCCGTCCGGTCGGCGACTGGCTCTCTCTGCTAGCGCAGAGTAAGAGACCCTTGTTGTTGCATGGGATCAGCAGGGGGACCTTTATCTAGGTCACCCCTGCTGATCCCATGCAAAAACTAGGGTCTCGCGCTGCGCTAGCAGCGAGAGACCCACGCATTCCACTGTTGGAGCCGGGCAACGTTTGTCAGCACGCGACAAGCAGGAACTGCTGTGTCTTGCATGTGAGACACAGCAGATAGTAAACCCACGTGTATCTTTTAAGTCGGGTTTACTTAATTGTACCGGGACATGTTTTGTTTAACCCTTGCTTCCTTTAAGGAAGCAAGGGTTAAACAAGTTGGAATGTCCCTTTAACATTCTAATCTGACAGAAACAGGTTCTGCACCTTGATGTCAGAGAATAGCTGGGACGTAAATAGAGAGCATCTCACGAATAATGTATTTAAGCCTTTCATATTCTCTGCTTCTTTTGTGCCACCAGGAGACTCTCTTGTTTTTCCAAAATACTTTATATATGGATGCCTGGTGTATTTGCAATGATTTCTTTATTTTATTTTGTTACCATTATTACTGAAATGCAAATGTAGAGCTGGGAGTACCTGTCAGTCTGACATTTAATTTAAACACCATGTAGAACAAATTGCACTTGTAGAAAGTGTAGTAAATTAGTTGATAAAATTGATGCATAAAAATGGGACTATTTGTGATTAGCTGTAAAAAGTTAGCCAGCAGCACGATCTTCATCAACCAACCACATGTTGGTCAAGTGACCATAAACACTTTTTTTTTCTTTTTTCAAGTAAACTTTTTTTTATTTATTTTTTTAAATAGACGACGATGTAAGACAGCCCACACAGTTTTCTAATTGGAAATAATCTTTTTCTTTTCAGTTTTCATAGGAAACATTCCTTTTTATTTTGTCATCCCCTTTTCCAATTTGTAGATCGTCCTCATTCCATGTATGTCACTTTTCAGTATCTGTGTGTTTGCTTCTCATTTTATTTATACCTTTTTGTGTGCATTTCTGACATTGCTCCATCTCTCCCTACCTTCATCCCAGTGTCCCCTCCCATCCAGACGCTCCCAGCACACAGATGATAGTGCCTTGTTAGTGGTAAGAATCCTGCACGGAATTATCTTGCACAATCCAGAGTGTGAATTCAGCATGACTCAATGGAATTCCTTGGACGCAAGCGCATGCCAAACGCATAAACCATGACTACTTTCCTATAAATGCAATAAGGCCAAGGATTGGCTCAGTGTGTTGGTCATCTGCATAGCTCTCATTGCAAGCAGAACAAGTTCCTGCTATAGAATCTAAGGTGCCTTTAAATATCCCTTAGAAAATGCACAGCTAATTCCTTACAATGGCTGCTGTTTAGCATTTTTAAAATAATTGGTAGATGAAATAGTCCTGGTTTATGGTTTCTTTATATGACAAATCTAGGCTTGGGACTGTGATTTTTGTGGTGAAAGGGAAATAATTCCCCCCAAGAACTGTGGCTTAAAAGTGTACTTTTGCCTGACACTGCTCTATGGATGTATAAAGGTGCAATATTAATACTACAGGGAGTAGTCATCTTACTCTTGCAAACAACATTGACTTGTAAAGGAGTTAAAAACTGGGACAAAATTCTTATTTACAATCCTGATAAATTCTACTCCAATGCAATTTAAAAACATACTTCTGCTGTAGTCTCTGAAAGCCTTTAATCTCTGCAAATGGCACCTTGCTGATTTGTATTTATATATTTCAGAAGATGACTGCTCTTTACATCACAAACATTTAGTAGCTAGAGTGGTTGCTCCATGGTGTAATTTAATGCACAGACATTGGGGCTGTGTGCAGCACAATCTTGGTTCTTGAAGTTAATCTATTTCAGAAGTAAATGGACATCCAATACTAATGGCTCCTTCTCTTCCCAAATATTAAGACAGACATATTCCTAAACAGCAAAGTCAGGATAGCTCAGAGTAATCCTAGAACTGTCCGGAACAAACAACCCCATGGGAATCGGTGTAACAAAAACCGGTTATCAGTGACCTTTCTCTCCAGTATTGCATTATCACACTAGCCCTTACCAGAAAAACTACTCTTCTACACTACATGACCTCCATAGTCTTATAAATGATCTATATGGATACCAAAAATAGATGAAGATAATGGAGATCACCATGGATGCACCATTATGCTGTCTTTTCTCATTAAGTTATTTTATTAGGATTGACTGTATATTTCTGGATAGTTAAGTAGTACCAGATTTTCCTGACTATTGAGTTTTTTTCATATAACGTTTAAACAGAATGAATGCTAAAGTTATAAGTTTAGTTGTAGAGGAAGTAGCTTAACCTTCACATTTGGGAGGCAATCCCAAAAAGCTGTTTTTGGTGTGGTTCAGGTTGAGTTTCCCTAATCAGAAATGCATGGGACCGGAGGTAATGGAGGATTTTCAACAATAAGATATATTAAAGCCTCTCAACACTACAGTAGCATCAATACAAATACTGGTACTATATATCGCAAATAACTCACTTTTACTCTGAGGCATCGTGGAAACTGCCATCAATCTGTCAGGCCTGTACATGTGCAATTATATTACCCTGTGCGTGTGCTTGCTATGGGTTGTTTTGGATAACGGATTTTCGGATAAGGGATACTCAACCTGTGTTTTGTCATTTAGGTAATACGTAATAAACTACAAGAATATATTGCAGAGAGGTCGGAAGACCTTGGATGTTTACTCAATGAGAAGCATTCACTGCTGCTTGTAAATGCACCTAGTTTGTGAAGCACCATCTTTTCTTTATCCTTTTGTTATGCTAAATTCCTGGTGTAAACTGAACCACTGACCTATTCATTTGAAAGTGTGTCTGAATACATTTCCCTAATTTTGTTTATTCTTTTGCTTTCTTCTTTTATTGTTTTGAGTTTCTTGGATAGTCCTGTGTAAATGTTGGGTCTTGGTCGGAGCTCATGGTCGCTGAGCAAAACATTTCATTGTTCCTGTGCACCATGCATATATTTTGCTATTGCTGTATATGTGCTTCTGTAACTTTGTAGCTGGATTTATTATGTATTTGATGAGTATATTGCACATTGAGTTTTAGTTCAGCGGCAAAGAGCTATTGTTTCTACAACCACTCAGTGTTTGAAAGACAGGCCTAGATGAATATTGAATTCTGCATTGCTTTTTATAGTACATAAAGTCTCAAACTAGCACATATGGAAAACAGTGTTCAAGGGCAACTGTAGTAAAAAAAAATAGCATCTGTTGATTTGAGAGAGTGCATTAAGTATGGCTGGTTTATATTGACATGTTTTGATGAAAGTGTGCAAAGTACTTTATTAGGTCCTTTTTGCTTCAAATAGCAAATAGGATTTTTGACCTCCCGCTCCACTCTTCAAAATCCAACTCTGACTAGCACCCTGAACTCCCTTTAGTAAAAGAGGTGAATTGGACTTTTTGACGCCCAAAACACCTCTCACAACTAAAATAAATAAAATTAAAAAATCCCCATATATAAACTGGAGAACGGTAGGGAATATTTTATTTTATTGGGTCCAGGGGCCTTTGGGCAGACCCAGGGGGCATTTACTTTTATTTAACCTGGTCTGGTACTTTTGTGCCAGTTCCCAGATCCATGTAGATTATGGAGGGTAGGTGAGTTAATAATGGGCCAGGGATATTTTTCCAGCCACTGTCCGATTACTACACACAGGGCTAGGAGCCATTTTGGGGGCTCCCTGTCCCGTATATGTATTGCATGGTGCTAGGAACAGTTGCCCAGCTCCCATCCCTGTTTCTTAAGGTGGGGGTGGTACCACTTGTTCTGGCTCTGCATATGGGTTAGAGGTCTGGGGGCCTTTTTGGGAGGGCCCAGACCCAATTCATATGGGGGGGGGGGGATTTTGAATTTACATTTTTCAGATTTATTTATGGGGGACTGATTTATAAGGCTAAGTCCAACTCGACCGTTTCCCCTTACTCAATGAAATGAATGGGATTTGAGGGGTGGGCACATCTGTCTTAAGTTGAAGGTAGAAATTAGCGCTAATTTCTACCTCCAATCTCGGATGTTGTTTAGAATCCTGGGTCAGATCATCCGTTATCTGACCCAAGATTGTAAACATGCCCACTGCTGGGCTCAAAAGGATGGTTTATTTGTATTCTTTCATTAATGCATTTTTATTTAAAACAATATACACATGATGCAATGTATCGAGTAAACAGAGGTATTTTTTTTTGCTGCTGCCCTAAATTAAGTTATACATGACAATTGTTTTATTGGCATTATTTCCTTTAAGAAAATAAAGTCTGTATCCAAATGAAGGTGAATATTAATTTCCTGAGCTGAAGTTTGATCCTTCCTTGACCAGTTTGACTACTTGTTACAGCTGTATGCTCCATAGTAATTATGTTGTTTTACGTTCCTTTCTTGCTTTCATTGTGACAGTGTCGGATTCATACAGAATTTGAATTCTTTTGTGAGACATTATGGTTTTGTCAGGTTTCTTCTCCTTTCAGAGTAGTGGTCTCTTTGCTGCTGTGTGTACCATTTTGTATGTACTAATGAGATAAAGGGCAAGTCAGCATTAGTCTCTGTGAATCGGTGGAGTCTTCCTGGAAACAATTATAATCTTTACATCTGCAATGTTTCTATTTTTCTTCTCTGCTCTCTCTCCCTCTCTCTTGCTGCTGCCGACAGAATGGCTTTGAGCCGCACTTTTTCTTTGAGATTGACAGTAACACCAATACCATTAAAAGGAGGCCAGGAAACCATATGCAGGTGAATAAAGCATGCAGACTGCTGGTGCCTCCTGTGTTTCCTGTCATGCGTAAACCTTTTACCAGCCTAAATACCACAAAACTACCAATGCCTGGTACTATTACTCCCAGATGGACAGCTTCAACAGTTACATGTAGTAGTGTAGCAACATTATCTTATTATCTGTACCATCTAAGATCTTACCCTGCTTAGTTTGTTTGTATGTATTAAAATGTCTATCCTCTTCCTGTGTACAAGCTAGTCTTGCATGATTTAACACAGTGGGGAAATGGTGGATGCTTTTTCCACATAGAAAGATGTCCATTAGAGCAGTGGAATGCCATGTGCGCTAAAACAGAATCATTGTGTTGGATTGTTGATTCAGTATTACTATTGTGGGAGAGGGAACTGATTTTGTGGATTGTCATGTGGTCCTTCCCTCTTCAGTTTTGTGTCTGTTTTACCAGCAGAGTGATGAGCGTTCAACTATCTCTCCAGTGTCATCCACGTCTCAGACAAGTAAGTAAGCCACAGTGTGCTGTGTATACTTTTTCATGCATTCAGTAAGAACATCTCAACAAGTTAAAGGAAGTACAAAGTGTTGTGGAGTAGCTTGACAACCATAACCTAACAGCAGTGCCCATAACACATGAATACAATATCAATAAGTAATGAATACAAAGTATGGTTTTAGATAATCTTAAATACCACACTCAATGCATGATTGTGTGCCAACAAACCGATTTGGTCTTCTTAAGACAACCAGGAAATTATTTTTAGTGCCCCAAAAATGTTCTTATATATTACTTTTTACCTCTAGCAGTCCATCTTTCGTCTCCAGCTTCTGCCACATCTTATCGATATTCCCCACAACGACCTGAGAGTTTCTTGTTTAGAGCCGCAATACGTGAAGAAGTAAAGAGAGGTAGGGTGACCGCTACCTGATCCTTCCCCTTTCCTCATCACAACCTCTCCAGTATCCTAAACATGCTTTTACAGGTCTAGGTCAATAAATCATTAGTCTGTACATGTGGTGCATAATGTTATATATTATGTATATATAGTACTTTGGTTAAACATGGGACTTGAAAAGAAACCATCATCTAGCTTTGAATACCATTATTCAGTGGTTAGTGTATTCTTTTGGGACGTTGTCATATTCATCTGGTCCGTTTTAGGCTGTTGTCCTGCTTCCTCGTTTGACAGTAACATCCTTTTCCTGATGATTTTTGTTTTTAATACAATGTAGTTTGCTTGCTGCAATATGGTATTCTCTTTCCTCTTTACCTTATTTGCCATATTTATTGGGAACAGGGAACACTCCTCCACCCAATGCTTCTCCTAGTGAATCTGCAAATTCCAGAACAGAACAGAGCACTAGTTTATCACAAGAAGACCTACAAGTGACAGAGCGACTTAGGAAGGTTTGTATCTGCGCTCTAAACACACTCGTAGATGTAACATTTGTTACGTTTCAGTTGCCACACAAGTGATCAAATTAAAATCTAACACTTCCTCCCAGAAGTGACTCACATACACCTAAGCATCAAATTACACACCTATCTAAAGGTCAAGATTTAATGAGGATACCCTCCTGCTAAATGCTCCAATATACTGAGATGTGTCTGCAGTAAAATTTAAGTTTAAGAATAAAAAAATATTAGTTAGACCTTTCAGAATAAATACAATCATATGGAAACATTATATAGTGTCCACAAAACAAACCAATGCCAAATTTTAATCAAACCTTTAAGTAACACAGTGTCGAGAGAATGCCTTCCTGCATAGTAACATGATCAATTGCAATAAAACGCAATGAAGAGAGGCATTCTGGATAGTAATATTGTAGACTGTGCTACCTGGAGGTTTAACCTCTTCGTGACACATGGTGCTTGCGTCCCAGACGACGCAAGCACCAAAACGTCACAATTTGTTCCTGGCCATGGATCACAAGGTGACCGGTAGCCAGAAACACTATGGCAGAGTCCCAATCAGGGTCTTAATAGATCCTGTGGGTTCCTGCAAAAAAATCGTTAGACCTACTGACGTCACATGAGGTGCGCCCGAACCCAAGTTTTGGGATGGCGCGATTTTAGCGAAATGTTTTTTCCCAGTCAGACTGAGGCCACTCGAAGACCCTGCACAGCTCATCACGGGGAGACGTGAGGAGCTGTTTAACGCTGGACGGGCTATGCTGTCGTAGCACCTTTTAGGCACTGAAAATCAGGACGGCACTGGACGTCCTAGACTCGGGAAGGGGTTAGTGACAATTTGGCACTGGTTTGTTTATTGGACACTAGATAATGTTTCTAAATGACTGTGTTTATTCTGAAAGGTCTCATTGAATATTTTTATGGATCAAAAGTATACGTTTTTGACTACTGCTATGCGCATATTTGATATAATAAGTTATGGTAGAGACTAAACATATTTAATTGACTGCAGACACATCTCGAATTGACAAACTTAGTATAAGGGTATCCTCATTACGACTTTTATATAGGTGTGTAATTTGTGTAGGTTGTCTTGATAAAAGTCTCTGGTTGAGAATGAAACGATTTGGAAAAAAACACTTTGGGATTTATGAATAATGATTGGTTTTCTATGTACATCTGGCGTATCCAACCAGACATTCTTTATACATGTATAGTCATGATGCACAAACTCTAAACAATTCGAAAAAAATTGCTCTATACTTACTGTTCTTGTTAGTAAGAAAAATATTTCACCCTCCTTAGAACATTGAGACACGGTTAAAGGTGTCCCTCCCGGATGACTTGGGAGCTGCCCTGACAGATGGTGTTGTCCTGTGTCATTTAGCCAATCATGTTCGGCCAAGATCAGTGCCGAGTATCCATGTTCCATCCCCAGCTGTTGTAAGTATATAAAAATAGTTATATGTAATTATTTATAATTAATAATGAAGTTCGCCTTTGCTAACCTTGCCTCTTCCTAATAGCCCAAACTCACCATGGCAAAGTGTAGACGGAACGTAGAAAACTTCTTGGAAGCTTGCAGGAAAATTGGTGTTCCTCAGGTATGTCTAGCACTTTGTATACCATCTTTCACCATAACACTGTAGGCTGTTGTCCCACATAAATGCATGGTGTTTGGGGTTTCTATAACATGTACAGGTCCTCTGGAAACAAGTAAAAGTTTTTTTTTTTTTTTTTTTTCTGTGTATTTTCATGTTATGGCATTCTCAGATATTTTACAGTATGAAATAAGCCTGGTGGGTTTTCTGCATCGATACTTCTCCAGGGATGTTTTCCACCTTCGCCTCTAATATGACAGTCTTTCATTCTGCTCTGTAACAGACTCTCTAAATTCTACATCCAGTGATTACTTGATTATCCCACAGGCACTAGACGTGGTAGCCACATTATCAACATTTTAACATGGTTATCTCTATGATATATCAGTAAATCTGGTCAAAACACTTATTTTGCGTGGTGTTGGGTATAAATGAACGACATAGAAGACTTTGTTTGATTATTTATATCTTACAGTGAGAGAGTTCTAGAAAATCTTGTTTAAGTGTAATTTGCGATTTACATAAAAAAAAAATGGAAATCACTGTAATCCAAACTATATTGTTGCATGGTGTAAAAATATCTTACTAGCACATGTAAAGAATTATAAGTGTTACTTAATTTAATATCGATATACGACAGACAACGTTCTGTTAACTCCAAATAAATTGAATTTTGAATTTAGATTGTAACAGTAGTTTCCATTAACTGCTTTGTGTTCCTTTCTTCTGGCCTGTTTTCCTTCCCTTTGGGTCTAAGATCTGCAGTGATGTGAGTCTAACCGCATGTTGGTGTTTGCATGACTGACTCTGCGTTTCTGTTTTTCCCTCCTTGCTCGCCCCCTCTGGACAGGACAAAGTTTGTCTCCCTTCAGACATTCTTCAGCTTAACTTCTGCAGCGTTAAAGGGACTCTGGAAAGTCTCCTTTCCTTTGGAGACGGCTCACAAGCACCCACTCTTCCTTCCCAACTCCTGGGCTTCGGGGTGTTTTACTGCACCCTCATGCTTCTCCTCTTCCTCCTCTATCGCTGGGTTCTTACCTTCTGGACACAGGCATGAACAGGCAGGGGGTACGCTTTTTACTAACCTATGAAGGGATAACTTTAATTGTGATCCAGTCAGTTAATATTCTTCCATATAGCGTACTCTTAAAGCACAATTCTACTATTACGCCATTACTGTAACCAAATGATCACAAGTATGACATTCAGGAATGTGATCCAAGAACAAAGATAAGAACTTGGTATGAGACTTTAAAAAGTAAGCTTTTTTGGCCTACGGATAAAAGGTTACAGCTGAGATATTTACTGAAAGCAAAAATAGTAACACAATTTTCAATATCCAAAGAGTAAATCAAATGTGCCAAGCAATGAGTTGCTGGTAAAAAAAACATCCTATGTTCTGTTTATAGTCTGTGTGGAGATCTGTTTAGTTCACCACATATTAACAGCTGCTTATGATTTTCCTGTGCTATTATGTCTATGCAAAGGCTTCTCCCTATCTAACATTACTAGGTTTGGTGCTTCAAATGGGAGTAATCTATACCAAAGGAAGGTCTTTCTGACCCTCTAGCACACCTGTAAGACCTTTTGATAGACTGAGTTTGTACCTTCTTTATTGACACCAGATTCTTCAGGAATAAACTGTGATATGAACTCTTAAGATGCTCCGGACTGAAATATATTGGGGTGCGACTCTAAACAAGTTTCTGCATGGCTGCTAGGCATAGCTAGTCACATTGACCACATGAACTGAACCATTGCCTTCTATGTCTGGCCACTGATATTAAACGAATGCCATGAGCGACGCCAGTAGTAAGGGAATTAAAAGAAAAGTTGTACAGGATAACAGAGATTAATGTGATGCCAACTTGAACCTGTCTGGGTCCAAAACGAGTGGAAAAAATCATCACATCCCTTCTCTTCTGAGCTTGCAGTATAAAACACATGACTGACATTAACAGAAAGTACCATAGCAACAGATAATAATTCCACCTTTATAGACTCTGATCTGTGTTTACCAACTCAGTATTTTATGTATCTGTTTTGCGATCACAAACCTTGGTCACTTAAGGACAACTGTAGTGCAAAAAAAAAAAAGACAACCGTGCAGAAAAAGCTAAACAAGCAAATACCTTTTTATTTTTTTTTTTAAAGCTTACACTCTCCCTGTTCAGGATGCTGTGCTCCTCCATAATGCAAAAAAGTCAGATCGATCAGACCCAAAATGCAAATCACCGTTTCTGATAGGTCGAATGTTTGCAGCGACCTTTTTGCACATGCGCGGTGGCCGCCACGACTGCAGCCAGTCACTAAAATGGCACCGCACAAGCTGGTAGCGCCAGTTGCACATATGCAAAATGCTACCTACAAGCGTGGATGTTGTAAAGGTATTTACCCTTTCATTTAGATTTTTCTGCACTTTTATTAGCAGTGCTAAAGCTATTTAAAGAAACATTTTTTTTTCCCACTACAGTTGTCCTTTATCATCTTACACAACCATTATAATATTTTTTTGAGCAGATGATGCGATTTAAAAATGTCAAAGTATCACCATTTATTCTGTATGAAAGTCCGACATGAGTTAATAGTACACAGCACCAATACAAATGTGCTCACAGAATGTTTTCAGTGAACACAGAGATATATTTAGCAAACCATTTAATATAGTAATGAAGTAAATACATCAGTATTACCATTCTGAGGACTGCTTGACTTTTAGAATTTTACCACACAATTATCTAGTCCTGGTGTGAGACCCACAAAGATTCCACCAATTGTGGGAGCAGCGAATGGTAAATGTCAGAACTCAGGTGGCCTGTATCTAAAGGAGATGAGTTTTAGTGATGCTGCCAAGAGTTTATATAGGCCTCAATGACCGTGTTAACTTAAAACCACTGCAGTTTCATTGGCAAAAATATCTCTGATCGTGTAATGAGATAATGTTCTTATATTTTAAGGATGAACTTTCTAAAAGTCACAATATGTTTCTTTCATGTGTGGAGTAATTCAAGATCTTGTGTATACACTTGTCTCCCCTTCTGCAGTCTATGTGCATGGGGAAACTGCCACAGACTGCATATATCTTTGTATTTTTGTGAAGTGAAGAGCATTGATTGTTAGCTGTATCAGGTTTAAACGATTCTCACTACAGCACAAACTAAGGCTGGGGCAGTAAGTGGCCAACTAAAGTTGTAATAAACTAGGGCTTTAGTGCCTTAACCTATTCTGACTGTTAATCATATGGATCATTCTAGTTACGACAATAAAAACTCTTGAGTTGGTCATTTTATTATCCTTAGTTTATATTGCAAGCTCTTACAGAACTTTACATCTGAGCTAGTGTTTCTGAAAGCAGTGCACTGACCTGTAAAGATCCCCAGGGTGTCTTATGCCAACTGCACTTTGTTTTTTGCTGAACTTTTTGTAAATAAATTTTGCTACAGACTTCAAATAATACACTTCTTTGGTGTCACTGATTCTTTCTTGGCTGGGATTGTTTCTTTCACTACTACCTTACACCTTCAGCTCTGGCCTTACATTTTACTTATCTATGGTGTTGGTCTGATACATCCCTTATGTGTATCGTTCTGTACACAGTCTGCTGTGAGTCTTTCATAACTGAAGGAGAGGAAGGGGACACTACCAGAGTTTTATGTTTCCTTTACAGTTATCTAGCTAATTTTCTCATTCAAAAAAATTTGTATTTTGTTTTATTTCATTTGTGGATATTTTCTTTTGAATTTCAGTCTGTGAAATTTGCTTTGTTTTGTTTGTTTTTTGATTCTCATCATCATATTATATCATTTAGTTTTTTGTTTTCTGTTTTTTTTGTTGTCCCCTTTCCACTGCTCTCCTGTGTAGGATCGTCTGTGTCTGCCTCCCCACATTCTTGAAGAAAGCGGTTTGGTTGAAGTGGCAGGAACCGTGCAGGCCCTGCTGGATTTAGCCCCCCCAAAGCAACTGTCCCCCACCACTGTTTGAGCCTTCGACAAGTCCTTGCATCCAGAACATAGGCACTCCTCTGTATTCCAGTATCGCTTTATGCAAGTACCACAACTTACAGCTTCAATCTTTCCACAACAGATTTTGGTTACAATAAGAAGTTTACATTCTCATCACGCAGCCACTGCCCAGTTACCACTCCCATCATCCCAAGCACTTTTGTTTCCCTCAACATGTATCCCACTAAAGGCTCTACAACATGCATGTGCTAGGCCATACCAAAAAGGAGGGGTGAATGAACGAATAGAGGAGGTGCAGTAAGAAACTTTCTCTGCTATAGCAAAGGCTTGTGCTATGGTTCTGAATGGATATTTGAGACTGTTAAAAATGTACCTCTCACCACACCGCTTGGAAAAACCCTCCAGCTTTTCAAACATATTGAGAGGAGGCTGGGTTGTGTGTGATTAATGTGATCTGCCGATCTGGTCATCTTGGGGGAAAATGTGCAGAGCCTATGTTGCCGACACAGGACATAGACACCATATGAAGGTAACACAATGACTCCTATGAAAGCAGTCTTGCATACTTGGATGCCCAGTGCTCCAACATCAGTGACTGACCTCTGAATCAAGAGAACAAGTGTTGTGAGGCAAGATTGACTGTGCATAAAGTGGGGAGTGTTTATCATGTATTTTAATAGAGGAAAAGGCCTGGGGTAGATTACTGACTATGTTACACTTGCACACATACAATCCTATTGTTTCATGATTGTTTTGACCAGAGATTTCCCTTTTTATCAGGTTTCCAAGATGTGTTGGGGGACACTCTTTGGGTTGTTTTATTTATGATTTTATTTATTTATTTTTTTTCTTTTTTAAGCTTTAGAATCTCCCATTTCTGGGAAATACAGACACATCAATCGATATGCAAAGTGTTAAGCACTGTGCCTTTAGTATATCTGTATCCCTTCTCTTAGATACACATATATATCTATTTGAAAATAGTATTCATAATACACACTTTCACAGTAAAGGAAACAGAATATACAAACATGAGTAAAAGTATACCACCTTATCAAGCTGAGTGATCTGCAAAGCGTTTAAATGTTAATACTGTAATACTGAGCTGTCAAATATTCTTTTCCCTAGGGAATCACCACATTTTCCCATCTGTCCTCCCCAGTTTCTTAGATCTTTCTTTTTTTGTTGTTGTAGTACTGTATTAAAAGGTACAAAACATGCAGTCTAGTAAATAATCATGCATACCAAGCTTGATAAGTGACCTTTAGCATAAGCAGCTACTAAATATTCAATCTCAAAAAATTATTATCCAAGTGTTTTGATCCAAAACACTTGACCTAGTGATTCCCTTATCTCATTAGATTCTCAAAATATAACTGTTATAAGTAATTTAAGTCCCCACCATATGTTAAAATTTGAAAAAAAAAATGTCCTCCATGTAATCACAAGAATATCTGCTGGTCGTTGATAAACGGTTAATATACAGACTTAAGAAAGTATCGTGGGAATTAAATATCATATCATCTACCACTTAAATTTTGCAATATTCCATTGTATCTTTGTATGTATTGTGAATAAACCATGTGCAGGGAAGATTTTCTTGAATTGGATTACATTTTTAACTGTAATCCTGTCCGTGTTATTCATGTTTTTGTGAGTTGAGTTCCATGTCTTAGCAGTAGTACTGGTTTTCAAACTATCACACACACACACACAATTAGTAAATAGTTTTATGACATGGCTAGAAAACACAATGCTACGTTGTTTAGGTTCATCTTTTATCATTTGAAATTCATGTGTGATATTGATGTTCAAAACATGAATTCCCTTATGAACCTGGAAAAGTGTTCACTGTCCCATTTCCTGTTAGGAAGCTGATCATGCTACATGCATTATAATACTTATCTAAACTGTTTCAGCACCAGTTTTAAAACATCAGAAATATAAAGTAATGATTAGGTAAGCAGAATAAGTAGGATGCATGCTGGGATTTGTCAACACACTTCAACTTAGTGTTATTAAAGAATTGTTAAATATTCCATTACCTTTTTTATAGACTATGCTCAAGGTATTGATGTAAAGGGTGTGTTTTTTTTTTCTTCTAGTGACAGAGCATCTTTTCATATATTGTGGGATCTGCTACAGAAAACCAGTTGATTGTTTTGGCATACGTTGTGTCTGTGCTTTCAGTTTTTACTCATCCTTTGCCTTTTGTGCTGATTAGGTCTATGATTTTTAATTTTAGTGGTATTTGGTTTCCAGAGGTTTTTAAAATTATTAAATAACAAAACATGTGTTAATGCTAGAAAGTATCATTTGAGGATAAAACGTAGTATCTTGTCTAATGGGACATGCTACTGCAGGGTGCTATCCCTGTGGTTGATGATAAATATTGTGTACAATTAGTGAAATTTTAATAGGAAAAATTGTGTTCTAGTTTAATTTGTATTCCTGATGTAACAGTTTCCCCCGGTTATCTTTTAAACATTAAGTTATACAAAGCCTGAATATATTGATCCAGAATACTAGTTTTAAAAATAAGAGTCATCTAGCAGACCTAACTCTTACATCAATGTTGTTCAGCGTTTTAATGATTAGGGCCTTATAGTATGCAGAAAATTTGGTCTGGGGGTGGACATTATTCATTTTATGGGGTAATAATATAAAATCTGTGGACTTTTCAGCAGAGATGGAGGACACGCACACACCTAGTCTGAAGAACAGCAACTGAGATTTTATAGCTATCATGTAAAACACATTTTTTTTTAAATCCAGAAAGACAATCAAACTTAGAAACCATTTAATGACATTGTTAAATAATGATCAGTCTTAACCCTTCCAGTTTATTTGAGGTGTGTTGTATATTTTGGCATGCCCAGGCATGAATGGGATGTTACAGGCAAATATCATAATGTAAATATAGTTATAAAAAAAGACAATCTACGATAATTTCAGTCTTTCTTAAAGATATGTGGATAATGACCGAGAACTGTTCTTTCTTGGCCTTTTTACACACAAACACATGTTTTAGGTATGTTTGTACATACATTATATTTGTAGTTGGCACAAGCAGCTTGCACACAACACTGATGTAGCCAGAGGTAGGGAATGTTAACTGACATGTGTCAAGGTAACTCATTGCATGTACTCCACATTGCTCTACTATAAGATTGCTTTCTTGCTTTCCCTGTGAGACTTTCCACTAATAACTTCATGGTTTGTTACATCATGTTATTGCTTATGTGTACTGCCAGAGGGCCGGAACTTTGTCACAGAGGTGTTTCAGATACATAGCCTTGAGGTACAGGCCTCTCCACCACAGGCATGTTCAGATGTAGTCTGGTGTTTGATATGAACATTAACTGCATTGAAAGTTGGCAAGCATTGCTGTGTTTTAATGTACATAATGTCATTTTAAATTCTCCTTTTACTGTAAAAATGAATCTTTTTTTGTTAGTGAAATATTGATGTAATATATTTCTGTTGAATTTTAAAAAATGTAAATTGTCTATAAAAAAAAAAAAAAACTTCTAACACCTTGATTGATGTCATTACAGAGCATGTGTACATGTGACATAAAACTGTAACACAAATCTATTGTATTAGAGGGAAACAAATCACAACTCTTTTTTTTTATTTTTATTTTTTAAACCCCGATACTTTTGAATAACAGTTATTTGGGGCTTCTTTATAAATATGTTAATATTTTTCTTCCCTGAGTTCCCTTACCTACTGCAGCAATCTGGCCATCTCAATCTCCTATTAATTAGCCAGCCAGATCTTTGTAAATATTTTTGTGTGGTATATTTCTGTTTTTTTTTTTTCTGTATGCATAGCATTCCAGTATAATTCAGATTAATAGGAAACCTGTTTTGCTAGGTTGATTTTTTATTTAAAGAAATATTAGCACCTGCCACCCAAAAGATTTTTTAAATAGTTCCTCACACATTGTCGTAAAAGTACACATAGAACAGGTCATACAGTTATCTGGATGAAACAGAATGTGTTGGCAGATAAGAACTATTCAGGCCACCTATTCTGCCCAATATCCCTGGCCTTATCTTGTACTTAGGATAGCCTTATATCTATTCCATGCATGAAGAGATCTGCTAAACCACTAGCAGTGCATAGTCATGAGGTAAAGCAGGCCATAATATAGTATTCACACTCTCATTTTGTTGGCATCAGTGCTTGCTGTGCACAAAGCTATTTGCATATGTACTGTAAGATCTATTTGATCTGTACTGTAATGTGTTATGTATTCTGGATAAACCTATATCCTGACTTTGTACACTTTGTCTTTTAAAGAGCCTAGTTTTCCATATTAAAGGGTCGTCATTGAATATCTGTACATAGTTCAGTTTATAAGAATATTCCCAAGAAGGTATTTCCATCTAACCTGAGCTATAATACTCTTTCTGTAGTTTACATTTGAAAATATTACTTTGTTTTTGTGTGTTTTCAATAACAATGTCTAAAACCCAGTTTCCATACGCATGTTTAAATAACAGTCAAATTTTAAATAGCATTGTTTTAAATAAATGGGTAATCCCAAATTTCCATTATATTCCCTTTTGGCAGCGCCATGTTCTCTCTTGTGTGGGTTAGATCTACGACCAAGCTATCTGCTTGGATCCCGAATTGCAACTCCATATGTCCCAGCCTCTTGTGAACGTGTGTGTGATGTCACACGATATCACACTGTAAATACAAGCATGCTCATTGCGCAAATTGTGTATTTGCAACAGGGCTGCATGTAGTCTCTGTGCAGCCCTGTTGCAAGTTTAGAAGCTGCGGGATAGTGAGAGTAGGCGGGGCCACAAGATGTTGGGCGGCATAATCGCAGAAAGCTTTAGTCAGAGAACCCAAGATAGAAGATCACCGTGATTGCATGTCAAAAGGTAAACTAATGGACACATTTGGATTGCTTTCCTGGAAATGCCACAGCTTATTTATTAGGGTTTCCTCATTTATTTAACAATAATGTTATGTAAGGTTTAAATTAACCATGAATTACTTGTTTCATGGAAAATTGTGAAGAAACTTACGGCCTTAATTTTCTGTTATTGTTTATCTCTGTGTAAAACATTTGTGAGAAGTACTGTATAGAGCCAGACACTGTCAAATTTACCAACACAGACTTTAAGGCTTTGATGCCATTATACTGCTTTATTCATTGAATCCGTGACGTCAGAGGGCAATAGGAGA
Source organism: Pelodytes ibericus (assembly GCA_036172795.1). Taxonomy (NCBI): domain Eukaryota; kingdom Metazoa; phylum Chordata; class Amphibia; order Anura; family Pelodytidae; genus Pelodytes; species Pelodytes ibericus. Next base: position 132,791,380 of record CM069861.1, on the reverse strand, counting down.
TGTACCATGGTTTTGCGTTTGAAAATAATTATATATATCCATTTTTCTTCAAAAATATTGATTTACTATTCCTTTAACATGTCATTTATAATACAAATTGCTGACTTTGTGCTTCCAACCATTCTTTTTTTTATTTCTCTTAACACATTGACACATACAGACATTCTATGCTGTTCTTAATTGCATGGCCCAAACCACCATGCGGATGGCTCAGAATGTTCTGGTGCATGGGGACCCTCACTCTGACATGCTAAATGGAACTGACACTCAACGTGAACTTGAGTTTGGGTACACTCTTCCAATGTTACCAGTGATATCGCCAGACAAAGGTATCCTTGACCTTGATTGAGTCTCTGCTTCTGTATCTCTGTGATCAGGTCCGAGAACACAAAATTGTAGCACAGTTAAGCGTTAAGGGGTTATATAGCATGGTAAATCCACAATTGATTTCTCCATGTGCTGTACACAGCAGTAAGTTTGGCAGAGCACCAGAAAAGTTCTGGACGTTGTGAGTGGGGCAGGTGCATGGGAGGAATCTAGTTAGACAATTTAATGAAACTGGTTAGGACATCCATTTTTGTCACGTTGCCTTCCCTTAGAGAAAAAAAAATGTGCAACTGCCTTCCACATTTCCAGCCTCAAGTGCCAATTATCAAAATTAGCAGATTTAAAATAGTTCTTTTCACAGCCAAAAGAGTTGAGGATACAATTTGCTGGCATGTACCGATTTATAGGCTACCCTGCAAATAAAGTGCATATATTGATTAATTGTCCTATGTCTGTAATTTATATTCTGAGACCCTGGACCAACTATTTGTAATATAAAACCGAAGGATAACTCTAAACCCAAGTGCATGTCACATGTATTAAACACATGTACATTATACAGAAAATAAGCTTGGTGGAGCGGTCTCTTTAAAGATTATACTACAAACACATTTGGGACTTAATTAGGTTTAATAGTGTAGTTTTTCATGCCACCATTATTTTTATAGCACAATCTCCAATAATGGTTAAAGGGAGTGATTATCTTTTAACGAGAGTTTGTAAGAACGTTGTTTGAACACTATGTATACAATACAACAGGCTATATACTTCAATGGAGTCTTTACATTTGCAGCACTGAGTACAACACTTTTGAGGACCTCACCTCCACGTTTATAGTCTTGTGGACTTTTATCGCATTAAAGGAATAACTAACTTCCTCCATTCTAGTCTGCTTGGGAAGCAAAACACCTGCTCCCAGCAGCCTACTATTGCAGAAGGAATTAGTAAAGAAATGGACACAAACTGTGGCCTAGATTCAGTGCCGCCTGAAGTTAAAGTTTTTTTTTTTTAAAGCACTTATTCTGAACGTAATAAAGTGTGATTCAATGGCAAATACAGTAATTGTGGTGAGCGAATTTAACTGCATTATTCCCTAACTAAAACAATATTACGTTCATACTAAAGGACTGGGTGCATAATAGTCACTATACTGTCCCTTATAATTCAATTTAATCCCGTAGTGTAATTAAGGTTGCCAGATTGGCAATATTTTTTATGTTAACATACTCCCCTATAGATTGTAGACTGTATCTGTGTCCTGTGAAAAATGAATTGATCACCGTGGGGATACCACAGTAACCACCGTGATTCTTGTGCTGATATTGGACAAACATTAGTTCTACATGCTGCATGTTGTCATTGGAAGTAGCAGTGTCTTATGCTATTGACAGCATAATGTACATTTAATGCAGACTCATGTGACAAGAACAGGGGAGCTCTGAAATTTACACAGCAGTGTATCCTCAATCATCTGTATCCAAAGTAAGATTTCACTCCAGGTCTTTGGTGATATGAAAAAGATTAGCAAACATCACAAGGTTTTATTTGTTCAGCTTTTTAAATTATGTTTTGTATACATTTTAGTATGGTTAAAATTTGGCTGATAATGAAAAAACAAGAAATGTATAGATATGTTTTGACAAAATGGGATGGGAATTCAGGACTTGTAAACTAGAGGCCATTTATAAGGCACCCTGTAAGTTGTTTATTTCTGTAAATACATTCCAAATTTTTAAGAATGTTAAATATATATATATATATTAAAAAATGTGACTATATTACTTTTGTCTTAAAATTGCTGAATTTTGTTTCAGGTCAAACAGAGTAATCTGGTAATTTTAATTAAAATCTACCATTTCAAGTCATTCAATGTGTCCGCTGTGGCTTATTTGTATGTAATCACTGTTTTTCAAAAATCTCAATGGGCAGTTGTTGTTGTTTTGTTGCGCGTTGGAGGGGGCTTTCAATATACAGGGTCCAAAACATATATCTTTCTAAGTAAGTGGCTGGATCATGTAAAGTAAACAAAAAGAATCCTCTGTTTTATCGGTTTTTTTTCTTCTTCTCGCTGATACAAGGTATACCGGTAATAGAACAGTCCTGCCTATTTCTCCAAGCCGCCCTCCTTATTAGATGTCAGTGAATTTCGAGGCCCCAGTGAAATTTTTAACAATATAATACTACAGGAAGACTGTAAATTTAAAGTAAAAATAAGTGCATTTTACATTGTAAGATATTCATTTATGTGGGGGAAGAACAGTAATGATAACGAGTCATTTCTTAAATTGTATATAGTATGATGGTATAACGATCCTTTCTTTCCTTAAATAAAGCAGAGCATGTCTGTGTTCTATATGAACATAATATACTCCCATAAATTAGCTGATAATCCTGACTGAGTAAAAGGCCTCCACAGTAATGCTATGGTGAATACTGTCATTTTCTGAATAGCCTATATCTTCATTGGCTCTGTATGCATATAGAACGCATATGCACACAAAAAGAAGGTACAATTTTATCGCAGGGTGTACAAAGAGAGTACTGTTCAAACACCAGTCATGGCCAAAACAAATTTTTAGAGTTAAAAAATAAAAAGGGGTGGATTGGGAGTGCGGGAATTGTGATGTTTTACATTAGGAAGCTGTGGTGTACTCACAATCCTAGTTTATCTACAGCTCATACACTTATTTTACTATATACGGAAGAATTAAATGACACTCTTCAAACAATTATTACAGGGAAATAATTTATGTGATTTCAGATGTTTCAAATTCATTATTTCTTCTTCTTCCCGCCTTTCTTTGCTTTGCCTTTCTTTCCTTTCTCTTTTCCTTTCCCTTTCTTGCTCTTGGTTTTCTTGTAAGGTCCTAGCTCTTTCCGCACCATCATCCCTCGCCACCACGCTTGAATCTGGGAAGCAAGACAAGTTACGTTGACTAGCTTCATTTGATTTGAGAACTTGGATATATAAATTACATGTTGATCAAATTCTACACAAAATAATTTTGTCTCCCAAGAAATACCATTTTATTTGTATTTATTTTTTTGAGGAGAGGAGTTGTTCCTCTAGCAGAGGAATATGAGTATTGTCCCTTAGGTTCGTATTATTTACCTTGATTGTACTATCCAGCTCCAGTTTAGCCTGTCTTTTCTCCTGCTGTGCTTTCTCCTTCTCCAAACGGTCTTCAATAATCACTTTCTCAAATTCTTTATACTAAAAACAAAAAATGGATGTGGTATAATTCCTTGGCAACGTTCAGGCCCTGTGCATCCAACACTGATCTCTACAAATGCTACAAACTGCTAGCAAAGGTGCACAAATGAGATTCCTCCCCAGTTCATATTGTACAAAACTGGTTAGTAGTATAGCTAGAACTGTATCTGCAGAGACTAATTTTTTATATAATGCTTAATGTGCATTAATGACTGTATTACTGGAAAATTAGTTTGATGGAGCATTATCCATAAAGCACAAAACAAGCCCAGTAGTATGGCAAAGTGAACACACATCTAATATACTGATATTGTGAATATGGTAAGAAATAGGACCACCCTTTGCATTTTAAACAACTTGATCCTTCAAATAATGTGTCTTCTCACTGTGCTCTCCAGTGATGCTATACGAAGTATATTTTACATTGCAGTGCTATCCTGCAGCCTTTATCCCACCATAACTAATGTTGTCCTGAGTCTCACATGCCGTTTCATGCTAATGAGTGCCATGAAGAATGAATCAGCTGGACATGAGTGGGTTTTTAGGCACTGCACCTGTATTTCCCTCTATGCTGGACAGGAAGTCGTAAACCACATGAATAAGCTACAAGGGATTCATGTACAAAGTGGATAATGAGGCAAAAAAGGGAGCAATACTGATCTTAATTGCATATTTGTACCCAGAATACCTTGCAACACATCCCAAATCTGTTGCTGTGAGAGCACTGTTTAAATCTGGTAATTTGGGAGGGAAAAAATGGTAGGTGTTTAGCTTCTTTCGGATGTTCAGGAAATAACATTTGAATTTTTTTAGTTATGTGTACACAAAGGCATTATTATCTTGGAATATGGGTCCTTGCATGGGTATCCGCGCCTCTTTTTGACAAGTTATCATGAAGTGAAGGAGCTTTGTCATTATCAGTGAAGGCATGCAAAGGGTTGATAAACCCTGCACCAGATACAGATCCACAGCACCAGATATAAACCAACCACACTAGCTATAGCCTCACTGCACCAAATATAGATCCACTGTGCCAGATATAGACCCACAACACCAGATATTAACCCACGGTACCAGCTAAAAACCCATGACACGATATAAACCACAGCACCAGATAAATATCCAGAGCTCTAGCTGAAACTCCACAGCAACAGATGGAACAACATAGCACACAATATAACCCAACAGCACCAGATACAACACTATAGCACACAATATAACCCAACAGTACCAGACACAACACTATAGCACACAATATAACCCAACCAGGGCCGGCCTTAGGGGTGTGCGACCTCTGCGAGCCGGTATAGGCACTCGATTGGGGAGATCAAAAGATCCCCCCTCACTAGCCCTCTGCTGGATCCGACAAGGGGGCAAAGCTAACCGGCTGAGGGGTGTAGCTCCGCCCCCACCCTGTGAAGCAGAGCAACGTCTGCTTCATGGGGAGCCGCGGGCAGCAAGAGAAAGTGCTGCTCGGCTCACCATGCTTGCATTAAGCATGGGGAGCTGAGCAGCACTTTCTCTTGCTGCCTGTAAAGCAGACGCTGCTCTACTTCACATGGTGGGGGCGGAGCTACACTGCTCAGCTGGTAAGCTCCACCCCCTCCTTGGATCAACATTTGCAGGCAAAGGGAGGGGGGAGAGAGACACAGAACAGGGGGAGGGGGGAGAGAGACAGAACAGGGGGAGTTGGAGAAAGAGACAGAACGGGGAGGGGGAGAGAGAGAGACAGAACAGGGGGAGGGAGAGAGAAAACAGGTATGTGGGAGTTAGAGAGAGACAGACATGGCAAGGAAGAGGAAAGGGACACATACATACGGGGGTGAAAGACGGGGGGCGCCAGGGGGCACGCCCGCACAGGGCGCCGGGACACTTATGGCCGGCCCTGAACCCAACAGCACCAGACACAACACTATAGCACACACAATATAACCCCTCAGCACCAGATACAACACTATAGCACACAATATAACCTCTCAGCACCAGATACAACACTATAGCACACAATGTAACCCAACAGCACCAGATACAACACTATAGCACACAATATAACGCCACAGCCCAGATACAACACTATAGCACACAATATAAAAACAAAGCAACAGATTTCCTAAACACCCAAATTCCTAAAACCATGACATTTCTTTATCTCTTTCCACCTTTTTTTTTATATATTTTATTCCTCCATGTTTGCCATCTCTTTCCCCATCATTTTATGTGATTTATTCCTCCATGTCAGTGACCTCTTTTCACCTACATTTTATCTTTTCTGCCCCATGTCACAATTTTGTCTGTATTCTGCTCCAATCAATCACCTCTTTTCATCCTCTATTATCTTTTCTGCCCCATGTCATCCCATTTTGTTTGCAATCTACTTCCATCTATCACATCATTTTATCCTCCATTATCTTTTCTGCCCTATCCACTTGTCACCATGTTGATGTGAGCAGAGCCTGGTCAGAGGAGCTGCTCAGACTGGACAAATGGAGACCTCAGGGAAATGGGAGGGACCTCCTTGGATTTACCCCACTCTACCATGTACCTTGGTTGTTTTGTGTTTTAAAGCTATTATTAGCTCTTCCTACCTGTTACAGAGGCTCAGCTGTGGTCTCTGAGTATCTTTCCCTGTTTCCTCCATGATGTTGCACTGCAGGCTCTCTTCTGTCAGTCATGCTGCCACATGGAGGGCTGAGGGGTGGGCTATATGACACCCCTGTCATTGGCTCTCCATGCAGCATGACTGACAGCTGCTGAGACCTGCACCAATGTGGATGGGAGACCAGTATTACAGCAAGCAAAGTTGCAGAGAGCAACAGCTTTGGGTGCCACCTCCTACCCCAGCAACTGGTGTGCAGTCCCCTAGGGACAACTAGAGGCTACACACTGAGTAAAAATAATACTAGCGCCCCCCCCCTGCGCACGCCCATGGGTCCTTGTGATGGGACCTGGTTCTGTAAAATTGCATCCTGTTCACTGGCCATTCTGTGACTACACATAGCAGAGCAAGCCGCAGACCTAATGACAAAATGGCTGCCCTTATCATTACATATCCCACACCTTATTGAGCAGTTGTCCACTGTTGAAGGCATTAATCGGTGAGCTTCAATTTAGGACCGCTGTTATCTGCTGATGCAGTTCGTCCGTGTTCAGTACATGCGGTCATGTTTTTTTGAGACTTTCAGTTGGCAAACGCTTTAAAGCGGCGCTGCCATAAAATTTATTTTGCTTCAACCAGATCTAAATAATTGTTAACCTATTATCCCTCAACACAGTAAATCATTTTGCAGTTTTGTGACACCTGCACTTTGGTCTGCCGATTTGGCCTCTTTTAAAAAATCTTGCCTCTTGGTGCTTTGAAAACTGACATGTTATGGTCTGACTCCTGTCACACCTATTTTAACTGACATATATGTACTGCTAATTGACATATCTTTGCAGCTGTGTTTGTGATTTAGTTACTGCTCTATGTGCATGACAAAAGCAAAAAGGAATTTATAGAGCCATCACAATTTGTAAATTAAAATAGCCAAAAGCCAGCACTGCTACATGAGTAAACTAATTGTATTTTAGGTGATGCCCCAGATTATTTTGCACTATTAATATTGTGCCCTTGTTAGGGTGAGCACCTTGCTGTTTTATACAGGGACAGTTATGAAAAAATGCACTAGAATGGTAAAATATAGACTGGGCTGCAATCAATTCCACACAATACAGCCTGGGAGTGTGCATTTTGCATATATAATCCCTACATAAAACTGTGATGTGGTCTCCCTAACCCTTGTTTCTCACCTGTTTGGCCAGTTCTTGCAGTAAGGTGAGATCATGGGCTCTGGAGGTCTTCAAGTTGTTCAGTTCAGCCTGTTTTTCCTCAGTTTCTTTGTCAAACTTCTCCATCCAAAGCTCAAGCTTTTCTTCTAGCTCCTAAGTAAAACAAATTTGTATGTAACTTCTACGGACCACTAAACAACAATCTTCCAGTATTGGACAGGTTAGTAACATAACATTTGGTTTTAGCTGTAGGAGCGTACTTTCATGTGGTTTACTTAAAGCTTGTAGGTATTTGGTTAAATCTACACAACAGAACATCAAATGTGACAGCTGGTAAGAATGAAACAAAATACATATCACTTCCACAGTGAAAGTATGATGGGTAGCAGAAAGCATAGCTCGGTCTCATACTGAGGACACAAATTACAAATAAAGCTCACATCATTCTTTATTGGGAAAGTATTCATTGCACCCAGTGTAAGATTAGAGGATCACTGCAATTTGAAGATTACACTCTTTTTTCACACACATTAAAGTTATAAATTAAAAGAGTGTATGCATTTACTAAAAGTTCAATATCTGTATTGTAAATATGTTAGGGACTCCAGTTTTCAGCATCTGCTGAACCTCTCACTCAGATAAGTTACATTTTAAAGGTTTTAACCCCTTAAGGACAGAGCCTTTGAAACATTTTTGTCCTTTCTGGACAATGGCTATTTTAACATTTCTGTGCTGTTTGTGTTTAGCAGTAATTTTCTTCTTCGTCATTTGCTGTACCCACACATATTATATATTGTTTTTATCGGGACAAAAAGGGCTTTCTATGGATGCCATATTTTTGATCATATCTTATCATATTATTAAAAAAAAATAATAAAATATGGTAAAAAAAAAAAAAATACACAAATTTCTTTGTTTTTATTTGAAACAACTTCTCCTCATCGACAATAGCGAACGAAAAAACATGCTAAATAGATTCTACTATTTCTCCTGAGTACAGGGATACCACCCATGCATAGGTTTGTTGGGTTGTTTGGGGGCTAAAATGCCAAATTTGTGAGGTGCAGTTTTTTGTTTTCCAACTTGAAATTTTTACATGCAGACAGCCTGCACCCATGTCCCATTTGGGACATATTTGAAACCAGCCAGTGTATTTTACCCCATCAACCCATATATTTTTTAAAAGTAGACACCCTAGGCTATCTCAAATGGTGGTATTTTAACACTTTCCATGCACTATTTCTACCACCAGCCTTTGTCAAAGTTTGTGGTAGTAATTTTTTTGTGTTTTTTTTTCACAAACCTTGTACTTCAGACATAAATTTACAGATTTTGGTATGTGTCACTGCCAAATAACACCCCAATAAGTGTTCAGAAACATCTCTTGAGTACAGGGATACCCCCCATGCATAGGTTTGTTGGATTGTTTGGGGGGTAAAAGGCCAAATTTGGGAGGTGAAGTTTTTGGTTTTCCAATTTGAAATTTTGACATGCAGACAGCCTGCACCCATGTCCCATTTGGGACATATTTGAAACCAGCCAGTGTATTTTACCACATCAACCCATATATTTTTTTAAAGTAGACACCCTAGGCTATCTCAAATGGTGGTATTTTTACACTTTCCATGCACTAATTCTACCACCAGCCTTTGTCAAAGTTTGTGGTAGTCATTTTTTTGTGTTTTTTTTTCACAAACCTTGTACTTCAGACATGAATTTACAGATTTTGGTATGTGTCACTGCCAAATAACACCCCAATAAGTGTTCAGCAACATCTCTTGAGTACAGGGATACCACCCATGCATAGGTTTGTTGGGTTGTTTGGGGGCTAAAAGGGCCACATTGTGAAGGTGCGCATTTTCAACTTGGAATATTGACGTGTAGCCAGCCTGAGCCCATCTTTCATTTGGGACTTTTTTTTAAAGTAGGACAGTGTATTTTACCCCAAAAAGTATATATTTTGTAAAAGTAGACACCCTAGGCTATTTTAAATGGTGTTATTTTAACACTTTCCATGCACCAATTCTACCACCAGCCTTTGTCAAAGTTTGTGGTAGTCATTTTATTGTGTATTTTTTCCCACATACATTGTACTTTAGACACAAATTCACATATTTCGGTATGTGTCACTGACAAACAATACCACAATATATGTTCAGCAACATCTCCCGAGCACAGGGATACCACCCATGCATAGCTTTGTCAGCTTTGTTGGGTGTTGAAAGGCTACATTTGAGAGGTGCGCTTTTTGATTTTCAAACTTGGAATTTGAACATGTAGAGCAAGGAAGGGGTTAATAGCTCTTATAAGAGCCTTTGTAGTACTGTACAAAAAAATTAACCCCTAAAAATGCACAGACAAGAAAAAAAATTCTGCTGTGCAGTGATCAGTGGCAGGGAAGGGGTTAATACACTACACTATACAAAGGGTATGGCTTTTATAAAAGCCCTTGGGACTCACAATTTTTTTAACATTTTATTTAATTTATTACAATTAAAAAATTATGTTATACAGATCTGTCTCTTTCCCTCACTAAAACTCAAGTGAGGAGAGGGAGGCAGATCCATATGGGTCAGAACAATATTTACCAATATTGATCGAACCAGACGAATGGTGATGCTCATCTGAGAAATCACCAAACCACCTTTGCCACTGATCGGCTGTTACTGATCGCTATACACGTGTTCAGACAGCTTCAAAAGGAATACAGGTAATCCCCTAGTGGGTATAATTAACCCCTAGCGAGTCTGACAAAAAAAATGCTGATAGCAAAAAAAAAATCCTTCTGCGACTAGATTGCTCCATATGCGCTGCTTAGGCAGTGACCATATGCACTGCTTAGGCAGTGACCATATGTGCTGCTTAGGAAGTGATATACGGCAAGGAAGGGGTTAATAGCTCTTATTTAAAAAAAAAATTACGTTAAACGTAGTCCCCTAGCGGGTATAATTAACACGTGACGGGTGTAATAAAAAAGTTTTAAAAAAATTAAAAATGCTTCTGCAGCAAGATTGCTGCATTTGCGTCAGATCTCTGCTTAGGCAGTGATCTACAGCAAGAAAGGGGTTAATCTCTCTTAAAAGAGCTTTTTTTTATACTGTAATGAATTACAGTAAAAAAAATTAACCCCTAAAAAATGCACAGACAGCAAAAAATGTGCTGCTGTGTATGATCACTGCGTACACAGCGATCAATGGCAGGGAAGGGGTTAAATGGCTTTTATAAAAGCCCTTGGTGTTTAAAATTTTATTAAATATTTGTTTTATTATTTTATTTTATTTTTTTACTTTATCTGATCTGTCTCTCTCCCTTACTATAACTAGTAAGGTGAGGGAGGCAGATCAATACTTGTCAAAGGCAATATTTGCTAATATTGCCTTTGACAGTATGATAAGTGCTCATCAGAGCACTTATCATACATGCCTGCACACAGATCACATAGATCTGTTGTGCCGGCATCGATTGGCTCCCCCTAGAGCATCGGAAGTGAAATACTTTCACTTCCGATGCTCTTGCCATTAGAAGGGAAGCGCTGCCTGTATAGGCAGCGTTCCCTTCTACTGAGCCGATGGGGTCGCTCAGGAGAGCGACCACCATCGGCTCTGGGGAGCAGAACGGTGTTGTTAAGTGCCTCGCTGGCGAGGCACTTTAACAACACCGGAGATGCTTAGAAAGCGAACGATCGTTCGCTTTCTAAGCACGTGTGCAGCGGGCGCAGCCATTTTTAAATGGCTGCTACGATCACTCCGTGGAGTGATCGTAGCGCGCCCCTGCACTTTTGGGGGGTGTTGCACAATGCCTCTACCTAGAGGCATTGTAGCAACACCGTTAGAGTAAAGAAAGCGACCGCTGGTCGCTTTCTTTACTCAGTTTAGTGCATGACGTGCCAGGCACGTCAGCTGTCGGCAAGTCCTCGATTTGCCGTGACGTGCCTGGCACGTCATCTGTCGTTAAGGGGTTAATAGCATAGCACTACTAATAATAACAGTGCAGAAAAAGCATTAGGGTTAACACATGGCTGGCATTTTACTGGCAGGCCAGTACAAAATTGGCTTGCGGCCAATGTTAAGTCTATGGAGGCAGTAGCATGGCTGGTATTTTTTGGTAGAAAAGGTGGCAACCCTAGTGCTAACGCTCTTTTGTTATATATATATATATATATATATATATATATATATATATATATATACACAAAAAAATTGTTTTTTATTTTTTAAATCTATATGGTAAAAAAATTGGCTAGGCGGCAAGCCTATGTACAACTACAACTGACAGATCAGCCAGTGTTTTGCTGCACACAACTTTTACCTGCAGAATGTAAAATGCAAGTGTGTCCAGAAGGAACCAATTAATCAAGGGGGCACTGCCTTGATATATTAACCGATTTGCCTCTGAACACATGAATTATACAGTTTGCAGGGCAGCATGTAAAAGTTATGTTTCCCTCATAAAATATGGGCGAGCATTCATGTGTATGAACATATGTATTAAGTGCTTGTTGGTCCAAGGAGAAATCTGATTGCCATTTGGAGTCAAGAAGGAATGTTTCCCCCACTGAACACACAACTCGAAATTGCTGAAGCGGTTTTTATTTGCCTTCTTTTGGTACAACAGAGGTAAGCACAGGATAGGAAAAGGGTTTAACTTGATGGACGCAAGTCTTTTTTAAACCTAGATTACTATGTAAATATATAAATGTATGTATGGAATGAAAAGCAGGAATTAATAGCAACAAAACTTGCACTTCAGAAAGCGTGATGAAGAGGGATGGCTGTTTAGGAGACAAGTAACAAAATGGTGGGAAAACAATGTTTTGCTTGGATTCAAACTTTAAGCAAAATATGAAAGACAATCTCCCTCTGGTGTTTGCTTTTAAAACATGCATGGAATAAAGATAGTTATCTTAAACGGCCACTACCATTTTTTTTTTTGTAATTTTAATTTTACATATTCATCAAATGTATGGCAGAATAATTTTTTGTGCAAAATAGATTTTTTTCTGTCTGCAAATTTATTAAGGGACAGCAATGTAATAAAATATCCAATTTCACTTTACTCAGATTTAAGTAACACTTATTGTAAAACTTTCTTTCAGCAACATCAGTGTTAAATAAAATTAAAAAGAAATCATTGTAGAAGGCCTTACAAGTTGCCTGGGTTTATATCACTTTTTCTCACTAAAAAAGTATTTGGACACACGTCTTAATTATTGAATTCAAGTGTTTCAATCAGACCCATTGCCCATTCATCCCTGTTAGACATTCCCCAATCAGCTGTAAGTGATATTATTGGAAAGTGGAAGCATTTATGAACAGCAGCAACTCTGCTACAAAGCGGAAGACCCATAAAGTCACAGAATAGACTCATTATGTGCTGAGGTCCATGGTGCGTAAAAGTCGCCAATGCTCTGCTGATTCCATAGCTGAATAGTTCCAAACTTCCACTGGCATTAATATCAGCACAAAAACTGTGTGTCAGGAGCTTCTTGGAATGGGTTTCCCTGGCTGAGCAGCTGCAGGTAAAGTCTTATATGTTAGTTTGCGGTTGGTACTTCATCTGTAAAGTTTGATGGAGTAATGATAATGGTATGGCGCTGTTTTTCTGTGGCTGGGCATGGGCCAGGCCCCTTACGTCCAGTGAAGGGAAATCTTAATGCTTCAGCATACCAAGATATTTTGGACAATGCTATGCTTCCAGCTTTGTGGGAACAGTTTGGTGAAGACCCTTCTCTATTAACGTATCATTGTGCCCTTGTGCATAAAGCAAGGTCCATAAAGATACAGTTGGTTGAGTCTGGTGTAGAAGAACGTGACTGGCCTGCACAGAACCCTACCCTCAACCCCATCAACCACCTTTGGGATGAACTAGAACAGAGATGGTGAGCCAGACCTTCTCGTCCAACATCATTGACTGACCTCACAAATGCTCTACTGCAGTAGAACCCTTAAACCCTTTCTCACCCAGGGCACACCAAAGCTCTTGCCAGAATTCTGTGGCCCACCACAAGCAAAAATATATAAAAATTAAGTTATAAAGTCAAGTGCATACACAGAACATAAGAATTAGATGCCATTATTTACCTTTAAAACCATACAAGTTAAATAGCAAAATAAATAACGAACGCACAAACCAAGACAAGTGCATTACACTAATCATAATCATAAATAGAGAAACAAAACCAGTGCATTACCAATGATAAACAGACAAACCAAGACATGGGCATTACCAGTGATAAACAGGCAAACCAAGACACGTGCATTATAAATCATAAATAAACAAAACAAAGTAGTGCATTACCAATGATAAACAGACAAACCAGTGCATTACAAATCATAAATAGACAAACAAAATCAGTGCTGCATTACCAATGATAAACAGACAAACCAGTGCATTACAAATCATAAATAGAAAAACAAAATCAGTGCATTACAAAATCATAAATAGACAAACAAAACCAGCCACAGCCAATTTGCCCATGAGTATTATTTTCCCATTAATATGCCAATATTACTTTTGCCATTAATAAGCCGCAGCCAATTCATTGTCCAATAATATGCCAGTATTATTTTGCCATTTAATATACGCCAGCCAATTTGCCCAATAATATGCCACCCCCCTTCCCCAGTACTCACCTCCATGGTTGCTCGGTGTCCCAGTCGTACACATGAATTATGTGCAAAGGGGGAAACCAACTACATATTAATGTCTGTGTATTTAGAATGCAATGTCATACAAGTCCTTGGTGTAATGCAGAGGCGTTGCTAAGTCTTCAGATGATCGGGGGTTAGAGCCCAGATGAGCTCCGTCACACACACTGCGTCTCTTTCTCGCACAAACATCGTCTCTCTCTCTTTCTCACACACACCGTCTCTCTCTCTCTCTCTCTCACACACACACACCGTCTCTCTCTCTCACACACACCGTCTCTCTCTCTCACACACACCGTCTCTCTCTCTCTCTCTCTCTCTCTCTCTCACACACACCGTCTCTCTCTTTCTCACACAAACTCTCTCTCTCTCTCACACACACTGTCTCTCTCTTTCTCACACACACTGTCTCTCTCTTTCTCACACACACACGTCTCTCTCTCTCACACACACACACACACCGTCTCTCTCTCTCACACACAGACACTTACGCAAACACCCTTACACACACACACACACACTTACGCAAACACCCTGACACACACTTACGCAAACACCCTGACACACACCTAGACACCGTGACATACATATTGAAACACCCTGACACACACTGAGACACCCAGACATACACTCACACACATTGAGACACCCAGACACACACTCACACACATTGAGACACCATGCCACACACTCACACACATTGAGACACCCTGACACACACACATTCAGACACCCTGACTCACACACATTCAGACACCCTGACACACACACCTACACCCACACACAGTCACACATTTCTTCTAATTTTTTTTACCTACCTTAGTTACAGTTGGTCCGTCATCCAGGATCTTCTGCCGGATGTCACCTGACATCCAGCAAGGAGATCTCACAGCGCGACGGGGGAAGAGCTTACACCCGTTGTGCTGTGCTCTGTTTGGGACTACAGAGAGCTCCCTATAGCAGTCTCTCCTCCTTATCGGCCCTCACCCCCACGTGAGGTTAATACTCCGATTCTGGCACCATTTATTTTTAACTATGGCAGCCCTGGAGTCTTGGGGCTAAAGTATACTTTTAACCCCAGAGTCTCCATTCGGGGCTATGAAGGGGGGACTCGGGGCAATAGCCCCAGTAGCCCACCCCTAGCGACGCCTCTGGTGTAATGCTCATGTGTCCCTATATATTTGTTAATATAGTGTGCATGTATGTTTGTATATATATTTTTGTATTAATAATATTGCACAAAGTGGTTTGGGTTGCGGTGCACATTACTGATTTCATTCAACAATGTTGAGCTTGTTCCTTTAAACAGATATTGGTGGGTCAACGAGGTAGGTTGGCCATTCTCATTATGTGAATCCATTCACTCAGTGTATACAGACATACCTGATTACATTATTGTTTATAATATATAATCACATAGGACTTCAATGGATCATCTTCCGTGTGGTTTTACTCACAATTGAATGTACTTTAGGATTTGCTTACATTTAAATATGATAATAAAAAAAAGGAGTTTGCACTTTGTGTGTTTGAAATATAAAGGTTTTGATCAGGTATCGTTCCTACTCACTTGTTGATGATGTCTCAGAAAATTCTCAATCTCTATATGGACTCTGATCTCCTCATCCATTTTGTCCTTAATAGCCTGTGAATAGAATAAAATATATGTAAAGTGTTTTACTTCCAATTTCAACTGGACTTGACTATCTCAGCTCCCATTGTTCTTCTGGCAGTTACTGTATTGTTCAAACCTAATGGTCAGTAAGTCCTACCAATATATTAAAGGGACTATACCGTGTATGTGGACATTACAAAATAATAATGATCCATACATTGTTCCTGCCTTTCCATCTCATGTAGCACTCATACCCACCTTTGATTTTGTTTATTGGGGGGCTTTTGGTATGCATTTTGGGGACATACCAGGGTATTAGAAGCAGTAATACTATATAATTTTTTACTCTTATCTAATCTATGCATTTACAACGTTACTATTTCAATGCATAGATAATTTTTCATGTTGTTTTTTTATTCTCTACATTCACAGTATAATGAAAGGTGAGATGAAATTAACATTTCATCTCGCCAGTTTAGCTATACAGTGTAAATGGACAAACCTGGTGAATTTACTAGGTCAGGGGGAAAACAACAGCTCACTGTTTAGTAAATAGCTCCCAATGTTGAGGAGTCCTGTGAAGGGCTTTTTGTTGTAATAGGCAGATGTTATGGATTCAGATAAAAAAAAAAAAGACTGCAGTTCGATGTTAAAAAGCATTTAATGGCACGGTGGTAAAGAGCAAGCTGGGATACAACAATTAATGCACTTTGTGGTAGCAGGAACACGTCAGTCACGTTAAGTCTTGTATCACCTTGTCATTAAATGCTTTTTCCCGTTGAAGTTCAGACCGCAGTACCAAGTCCACTTTTATTATATGCGCTCATTATTCTGTGGTATTGGACCAAACGGACTCTAAGTTACACCTGCAGCATTCACTTGAAAGCAGGATAAGGTTGCCATGATCCCAAAGTGGAGTCTCTTGTAACTAGACACTGTTGGCTAGTGGCGCTGAAGTCAAGATAATATTATCTTTATCCTTCAAGTTTTTTTGGGGTTAATGTTTTAAAAATCTTCAGGGGACAAGTGAAAAGTGGAAGTAAAGACACTGATGTACCTCTCCAAAGGGTCTATTCAATAAAAAGATAATTGCACGAAAGTGAGATGGGAATTTTGAGTGTGCAGCTGTACACTTCTCACTAAAATAACGAGGAAAGCATTATCTTACAGAAGTTAAAACACATTGTAATACACAAAACCAACTGTAAAATGTGGTCAGGCAGGTGAAGGATGTTGCTCGACAGTAAGAATAGCCAACATGTAGCTCTCCAGCTGTTGATGGATTACAAATCCTATGATCATCAGTCATGTTTCAACAGCTGTGAAATCATAATAGTTGCAGTTTAATATCAACCAGAAAGCTACTCTCTGACTGAGAGGTTAACTGTCTCTCTTATGTGGTTAAAACTCCCACTTTTACGTGTGGGCCCATTATAGTTATTTCACCTGACATTACAAATATAAATAGAATATGCTTGTTGAAACTCTGATACATACTATTTACCTAGTTGGAAAAAAAAATAGAACATCATGACAAATGTTTAGTAGAGATACATGTATAAGTCATACTGAACTTACCACATAATTACAGAGTGCCCTGACATTCCTAAGAAATGAAAGGGCTACTTTATTTGTTCTTTCTTTCTACACAAAAACCTGTACAAACATCACAGACATTGGGCCAAAAATGAACCCGGATAGGGTACTGGTAAAGGGATATTGGATACTGTTCTTCCATATACCAAAATATGTGACCACTGTTATTTACTGTCACAGCAATTATACAATTAGCCAAACATACTGATTTCTGGTAAAAAGCCAGAGATACTGTACATTCAGACTTTCCAAGCAGACACTGTGCAACAAACAGATAAATGTGTCATAGATTATTCTTCCTTCAGTTACAGGCAGTAGACCTTTTGGTGCCAGACATGAAGCAATGCAAGTCTGGTTACCTTTCGGCCACCGAAAGATCATGCAAATAGAATAAGGTATGCATAGCAATATGGAACATGTCATTTCCCACCTGAAGCTCTTGTTGTAGGTCAGATTCGGAGATGGTGCACTTTCTCTGTGTCTGTGAGACTTGCAGCTCAGTGTCCTTCTTGACATACTTTCCCTCCATGCTGGTCTTTGCTTTCATCTCCTGCAGCTGATCCTTTAGATGGGCTATGAGTTCAGTGCGATTCTAAGAAAGACAAATGTGATTGGATTAACCACCAGCCTTCTGCAAACCCTCTTCCCAACCACATGGATCCATACTCCAAGCTAGGAACAATACAGCCATTTGTAATTAGTTCAATGCTGACCAAACCAGACAGTTCAACATACAAAACCGTACATCCTTATAAGATGTATTTTCTGTGATTTATCAAAGCAAGTTAAAGGGCTAGATGTTCATATTTGAGAGATGTATAATTTGCTTCTGTTGTAAAACTATTCCTGGTGGTTTTGTGTTTCTTTAGTCATTCATTCTACTGCAAGCCTCTGGAAGGTCTGGTGCACGGAGAAGAATTTTATAACGATGTATTATGCAGGGCCATTTTTTTCTCCTTGTAGATGGAACTCGCAATGCTTCATTAAATTGGTGACATGAGATATTCATCTCACGTTACCTTACCCGCACCTCACATTTTAGTAAATAGTCCCCTCATGTTGCTCCCACTATTTGTGGTGTAAAGTCCACCTGTACAAAGCATTTTAGGATGGCCAGGTATGAATTAATGTGAGCATAAACCATCCTGATTGTCATAGCTGTGCTGCACTTTATACTGTATGAAGATGATCGTTGCACATATGGCAGTATTTGATAATTTTATATTATTACATGATATATTCACACATATTATGTAGTCTAGTATTTTACCTGCATCTCCACTTCTTTCTCCTTCTTGACGTCCTGCAACTGCTTCTGCAGTGACTTTATCTTTTTCCTGCCGTCCTCTTCTCTACAAAAGATTCAAAGAAAATAATACAGATCCTCCTGCCGGCTACAAACAGTCATATGGTCCAAGTGTGTCATGCAATGAAGTGGAATTACGAACTAATAAGTGTAAAGGTAAAGGAAAAATATTAGGTTTGCAATCTTTATCGCCAGATATTTAACCTTTTCAATACCTGAATAAAGAAATTGTATAGTAATGTTTGGTGTTTTTAGCACTCAGTACATGTTTGTTATTAATTAATAAGAAAATATAAAAATGTCCATCAATACTCATTTTGCTGCAATCAATAAAACCCAATAGATGGGTTTTATTCAAAGAATAGACTGCTAATATCTGCACTAACAGGCCTAGATGTGGTTTTGATGTTCTATACACAATAGCAGTGGAACCAGCAAATTCAGAGGGAAGTAATATTCTGTCATCTTAGAGGACATATAATGATTTACTGATGGATACTTTGCTACCAGATCATTCTCCAGGATTATGGAATTTCTAAAAATATAGATTGTTGTCATCTTTGAAATGCCATTTATTGTGAATCGGTGATCAAGGCAGGGGATAGTGTTGTATGGCCTTATTGTATGGTCTTATTATACTGACTGTTACAGTTTACCAGAGATATGTGAAGACAGTGGTGTCTAACAGTATATAACAAAGTGATAAGGTCATGTTTAGCAAGTCATAACCCTTATAATAGAAAACATTGTGTGATATTTTGTTATGGTTAATTTACATCAGTCCATGGTCAGACACTAATGTCAGATTTCAGTGCATATAAAAGTTTGCTCCTGGTTTGACTCATGTTTAATCCATTTTTACCTCTCACCAAGAAAGTATATAGAACTTCAGCATTTCCATTCTCACCTGGCTATTGTATTATAGAAGTTGGCTTTCTGTTCTTTCTCCCAATCCACAGCTTGCTGGAGGCTGTGAAATGATCCTGAGGCTTTCAACTCAGTTAACATGTCTGCAATAACATCAGCAGCGAATTGCCTGTTAGATAACGGGGAAGAAAATATAATTTACCAAACACGTGCAATGCAAGTCACCATTTGTGAGTGTCAACTAAATCACCAATTTCATATATAAAGTTTTTTTTAAATTTTATTTCTGTCTTTAAACCTCCACAAGATATTAAATGTTATTTAAGAACTTGGATCCGTCATTTTCCATTTTTTAGAAAGTATTACCTTGTTTCAGAGAATTTCCTGACCTTTCAGTGACTTTGTCAATGTTACTATAGAGTCTACTCAATATAGACCAATCTGGAACCAGATCGGGCTAAGTAGCTGAATTGACAACATAATGGAAACTTTGACTACTCAGTATCGTTGCTTTAGAGACCGAATCGGCTGTTCAGACATTGACAGCATTCAGAGGCAATTTTGCTATAAAAAGCATAGATTTTCAGCAAGCTAATATTATCCCAAATCAATTCTCCAGGTTTAACATTAAACATATTTTAAACACAAAAATATTCACATACAATTATAATACAGTAATAGAAACATAGAAACATAGAATGTGTCGGCAGATAAGAACCATTCGGTCCATCTAGTCTGCCCATGTTATATATTTTATATTACATATTAATATTTAGAATATATTTTAGTAATGTTATATATTTTAATTGTATATTTACTTTAATATAATCATTTTAGGTTGTAGTAAAAATTATTTTGTTATTTTATGCTAAGTTTATTTCTATGTACTTAATGTTTCTTTTTATTATATTTATTATTTTTAAGGATTTTTATATAATTACACCAGAGATCATTTCAAGAGTACTTCAACTATAACCAAAGTCCTCCCACTCTCTTCTATATGAGAACTTTGGCTATATATGTAATAGCCAAGGCCCTGCTGAAATGGCCCCTAAATGAGTCAAAGTCCTCCCCATATTACCCGGACTGAGGCTTCTACTTTAACATTTTAAATTTAGGCTTGATTTTAGTGTGGGATCACCTATAATTTAAGAATTACTGATGTATTCGGAGCCACATTGGAGCTACCCGAGTAGCACTCAATTTTGGTGTTCTCTTCCCACTTATATGCTCCAAATATATCTGGACTTCAGGGGTATGATTCCAGATCCAAAAATTGGAGCTACCTGACTAGAGTCTTATATTTGCATATTCAACTCAAGTCAATTGCGAGGCACACAGCTAACCAATGGGGAGGAAGTGATCATAGATGCTGCACGCCAAGACTGCTGCCAGGTTGTGTAGAACTATCTTCATGACATGGCAGCTGGGAAATCTAAGTCTGACTTCCAACGTAAATCTAAATCAATTCCGAAAGATGCTGCAAAAGACCAGCCTGTGTAATCACACAGAAGCTACCTTCTTTAGTGAATAAACAATGTAATAATTTAATCCCATTTATATATATCCTGTGTCTGCCTGCAGTGGTACACAGATAGTAAATGATATGATGACAATAACTGTATCTTAAGATTAGACTTCTTATGCTAATAAAAAAACAATATATATTATGTATGGGCACATTAAATGAGAAAGTGAAAAATTATAGCTAAACACAAACACTGCAAACATAGCCTCTGTCAAGGATAAGACATGGCAAATATAGTCCGGTCACCAACAGGTTTAAAAGATCCCTCATTATCCTAAGTTTCTTGCCTCACCTGTCAGCCTGGACTTTCTTCAAGTTATCTGCAGTCAAGGGGCTTTGTTTAACAGCTCGTGTAAAATGCTCATTGCTTATTTTCAATTTCCCGCTAGTTTCCTGCACCTCCTTTTTCAGATCCATCAACTTGCTTATCGAGGAAGGCGATGTAAATTGAACATCTGAACGTACACCCATCAGTTCCTCAAACTTTCCCTCAGCTTTCCTCTGAGTCTTTAGGATTTGACCGATTTCATTTTGCACAATCTGAAGTAAGGATAAACAATGAGAATCCTAATATGTTCATTCCCTACATCCTGACAAAAAAATGTACTTGACTCACGTGAGGCAGAAAAATATTACTTATGCTTTCGCAGGAGATAATATCACTGGTGTCAGGGATACGAAATGACTAACGTATCCAGGGTTAAGGAGGTAGAAAAAAATACAGGAATTATGAATAACCCCCTATTTTTTCGATTTTAGTGCATTTGGCATATTAGTCTCAAAGGAATAGAATATTTTATACCCTAACATCTCCTTCTGTATGGTCAACCACCTCAGCACTCAGTTCTGAGGTAACTGTCTAACTCCTTTATTGAACATCTTTATTAGTTCACCCAAACCGCTAAGTCTAAAAACTCCCCCACCTCAAGCCCTAACCCAAAAACTCCCTCGCACATTGCAAAATAGAAACTTAGCTTGTAGGGTCATTTACATCACTGAGTCCATGATAAGAGACTGGCATAATATATCCTAGAATAGAGAGCTGGTCCAAACTGTCCTCGAGTACTGTGCACACTCGCATCACGTCCATCACTGGCAAAGATGTCATCTTTTTTCGATGTCCGTGACCTCAACCTGCAAACAATTACTAGTTGGTTAATTGGAACAAAATGGTTGAGGTTATTTATAGATGGAAGAAATCTGTATGTGCAAATGTTTCCAAAAAGACAGCAGAACAGACAAACAAAAATGTCCATGGCCAAATACACAAAACATTTTACAAAGATGAAATAAGACAGAATAACATAAAAAAAGAGACATTTAAGTTGCATAGAGGAGGAAATAAATAAATAGTGAAATATGTATTTGATGACAATCATTAGCACTGCAGTATGTAAAACTAATTAAGTAATAGAAACTTTAGGTCCAAAAACTGTGTTAAGTGAACGACCCCCCACTTTATTTTAATAAGCAAAAGACTTAGATTATAATGATTTGCCACAGATGCTCCATCATTGGTGAACAGCAAATCCTATGAATTGCAATGCCTCACTTTCGGATATTAAGCTTAAAGAAATATTGTGTCACAGTACATTTGCATACTGCTAGACTGAGCATGAATCATGATATATTTATGTAATTTGACTGAATAGGATTTTATTTCACATCAATTGGGTGATTTTGTGTATATTTCAGAGGAGCTATAGCTTTAAGGAAATGTGCAACCTGATGGCGTGGTCATGAGTGGATACTATAAACGATATTTGGTGAGCAGGATGTTTATAATAAAAACATTGTAGTGTCCTTTCAATATTACCTGATGGACTTTCCGATCGAATCATGAATTAGTATTGGACAATTACCTACCAGATTCCCAAATTGAAGCAAATGTTTACATTGGTTTCCCATGGATACCATAACCCCGCCTGAGGTCCTTAAATGTTCCTGCCTACTACATGCCAGTTTTATTTCACAGGGTGGTTCATATCTTGTTTATCCATCAGGTATGTCACTATTATATCCGTATAGTTATGTATAAATTATTCATTTGAAAATATGCGACTATTTATTTTTTTTACTATACTAAGAATTTTTCTCAGGCATCTCTACAGGCACCTCACGCCGCGACGTTGGTGACTTCCCGGCATGCAATGCGCCGCCCCTTCCTTTTCCTCCATCTTGGATGTCAGTGCGGGTGAGCTGATTCTTCTGTCTGTTAGGACTTTACAAATTAACCGGTAACTGTGCCCGGATCCCGGGAATAGTAGTTGAGTCGGGTAAGGCAGTCTTTCCTGCACGATCTAAGGCTATTAGAAAGGAGGTGTGTGGTTGGATGGCCGGGATTCAGGGCGGATTGTGCTATCCGGGAGGGTAGGACTCGGCGGATGAGTTGTCGAGTTAGCCGTGCAAGCAGTCGGCGTACTGATACTGCACTGGTTTACCGTGTTACCTGGACACAGAGCAGCCTCTGAAAAATGTACCAATGAATAAGAACAAGAGCCTTACATTGCTCTGTGCCTTATAAGTCTGTCCATGCTGCTTTATGCACCAGATGTATTGTAAATTCAATGGGCAATGTTGGCAATTGGTTTTGTGTGCACACCATGCTAAAACATTGGCTAACGTTTGGTTTTCTAATGGATGGTTGGCTGAGCATTATGCGAATTGGGACTTACATTGCGAATAACGCGCTTTGGCCACCCATCACGGCGTTAAGTGGTGCCTAGTTGTGATTACCGTGTAAGAGAGACTTTGAAATGATTGAGTTTAGTAGAATGATCTGTGTTTAGAGTTGTGAAGTAAACTAATAGTGATGGCTGTGCACACGTAGTATTTGGCATCAACTTTGTTTTAACCTCATTTTTGTAAGATAAATCTGTGTGCTTTTGATCTCTATATAAGATTGTTATATAAAGTCTTTTGGTATTACTATCATACTGGTGATGTCAAAGGACCCGGTATTATAGGCCTGAAATTAGAAGTCACTTTGTGGCCCTTACAAGTGTAAGCTTTTACTTACACTTGTAAGGGCCACATTTATCAATGCAAAACAGCTGCCTATTTTTATAAAGTGATACATTTGGAACAAACTGCCACAGCATTCCATTGGTTTCTATGGCTATTACTATTTTAGCACTTTTTCCTGAAAAAGCACCAGTTTGTCCCAATTCATTCTTAATACCGTATAAACTGTAAGACTCTTGCACATGTGTCTGTCACGCCAATAATGCATTTCCCCAAATGCTTAGTCTTTTTAAAGCATGGATATTGCACTGGAGTTTAGTAAGGATCATGCAGTTTATAAACTATTATTCTACTGATGTTTACATGTGTAAAGTACCAGTGGCATAATGTTCTCCATGTGTTTACAGCCTGAAATGAATGACAGCCTTTGTTCTGAGGCTAGATTGAAAGAGTAACAAACCTCTAGAAAGAAATGTTAAACTTGAATCATTCTAATAAAGTTGAGAGAAACTGAGCAATCTATATATGGGGCATTTCTAAAAGCATGCACTGAAACAGTGGCATATCAACATGTGCTGTCAATGTATTTAGATATAACTTAGTTGGCACAATGTGCTTCAGGGTCACATCCGTTCAGCCCGTGACTGTGAAAGGTGCAGAGATGCACCTGAAAATGGCAGACATTTCCCTAAACCATGTTTGGTGTTGATGCAGTGGTCGCTACAGAAGGCAGAATGGATAATGAGCAGCAGTTACTAATATTTACACCTCTATTTGCTTTGACACTGAGCACCATCCTTATACATGTTTTACCAAATAACCAGAGTACCGAAAACAAGGCAGCTATAGTAACTTGGCACTTAAATAAGAGTAGCTTGTTGCCTTTGAAAAGTCATTTGCTTTATGAATGTAGTTGTGCTAGTATTCTAAATAGTTTTTGTCTTTTCTTACAGTACTGCACCAGGATAACACACACTCAAAATGTCTGGAAGGTTTGTATGAAAATGAGTTTACTCTTAGGATATCCATACAAAAGGTTATTGGGTATTTTCTTGCACAGGTTGGTACTTACCCTGACTTCTGTCTTTCCAGACTATGGTGCAAAGCCACCTTTGCTGGCTACAAGCGAGGTCTCCGTAACCAGAGAGAGCACACAGCTCTTCTGAAGCTTGAAGGAGTCTATGCTCGTGATGAAACCGACTTTTACTTGGGCAAGAGATGCGCCTATGTATACAAAGCAAAAAAGTGAGTGTTATATTCCTAATGCATTCTTTTTTCACGTTTTAACATCTTAATCCGCTCAGCTGTCAATTTCCACAGATATGCTTACATGTGCTAAATAGCAGAGAATTCAAATTAAAAATGCCGGTGTTCTGACTGATTCCTCGAGCAAATTCTCCTGCGCAATCGCAGTAGAATTTACTCATTGTGCATGCGCACAAAGTTACAGCTGATCACTCAGCTTTACCTTTGTAAAGACTGCGCATGCGCGAGCGACGCTAACCACCTCCCACCCCCCGCACACCCCTTCTTACCAGATGATCGAAGAGGCGAGTACACAGCGCATACGCACGGCTATCAAGCCCTTTATTAGCCGTTTGGGCATGCGCGCGTCCATCGACAAATGTCTCCAGAGGTTTTAATAAGCTAAGGTGGAAAGTAACACACGGGGGGGGGGGGGGCGACATAGGGGCAAACGCATGCCAAAACGGCTGATAAAGGGCTTGATAGTCGTGCGTATGCGCTGTGTACTCGCCTCTTCGATCATCTGGTGTGAAGGGGGCGCGAGGTGGTTAGTGTCGCTCGCGCATGAGCAGTCTTTACAAAGTTACAGCTGAGTGATCAGCTGTAACTTTGTGCGCATGCGCAATGAGTAAATTCTACTGCGATTGCGCAGGAGAATTTGCTCGAGGAATCCGTCAGAACACCGGCAAATATTTTGGATAACCCGTAACCTCTCTTGCTGGTAAAGCTTTGCTCATATTGTATTTTGCAATGGGAATATTGCCCTTTTCCCATTGGTCTAATATCTGTGGACAGCCTTCTAATTTATAGAACATAACTTCTCCAGCCTGAAACGGTTTTAACAATCAATGGATGTGAAGTCTGACACTTCTAAAACAATATGCTTTAATTGATCCATTTTTGTTTCTAGTTTTTGCATTTGTTGCTTACATTTTGCACAGTTTCTCTTGAAGGGGAAGCTTGAGGGTGCTACCAATGGTTCCTATGGTTATGCATGGATGTTCCCAATATTGGTTCTCTATAGGAGGTGTTTGGATGCACTTCTGATGCACATGGTACTATGCATGTCTATTCATTTTCAGTGGAGTGCTGGGCATGCAGTATCTGTAAAACAGAGTGATGGATTGAAGCATACCTAAGTTCCAGCAGACTCCAATATGTAAAATCTATGGATATTCCAGAATTCCAAGACGTATGGTGGCTTTATTACAATATGCTCCTGGTGTAACTTTTTACCTTCCATCTTCATTTCTTGTGTAGTGTTGTCCATCTTACAAGTGTTGTCTCTCAAAGCAGACATATTACTTTTGGGTTTTAAGCACATGTTAATTCAGGACTTAAAAAAATAAGAGCTAAATGCACCAGTTTGGGTCGGGCTAGTTACTTTTCTGTGAAAGCTTTGTAAAACAAAGGTTTGGAGCCAGTAGCTATTGTAGGAGACATAACTGTTTGATTTATGTATATTCTAATTTAATTGCAGAAACTTTCACTGAAATGTCAATAATGAGGTATGCAATACTTTAGCTGTTTGCGTCCCTCTTTATGTGTAGTCCCTCTGTCCATTGTTGGTAGGGCTTTACTGAACATGCTAAATATGCCATATGGTCAACAGAAGCATGACTTTTTTGGAAGGTTTGCCACCCAAACTCCATGATTACTCCCTAATACAGGTCCAGACTTGATTATTGGCAAGTGGGTTTGAGCAGCATGTCGTTTAGGGTTCAAATAAAATATATATATATATATATATATATATATATATATATATATATATATATATATATATATATATATATATATATATATATATTTACAGCCAAGCCTTTTTCTAGGACTGTTTGCCTTGGAATCTGTCATGTTCTGTACATGTTCTCCATTCTAACATCTTTCGTTTTCTTCTTTTAGCAACACTGTAACTCCAGGTGGCAAGCCCAACAGAACCCGTGTAATCTGGGGAAAGGTGATCCGGCCTCATGGTAACAGTGGAATGGTCCGTGCCAAGTTTCGCTCTAACCTGCCCGCCAAAGCCATTGGGCATAGGATCCGTGTGGTGAGTAACAGTGCAACAAAAGAATAGAAGACATAAACTAAAACTATAGATTTCAGACTTAAAAGTACTAGTTATTTGGATTTTGTGCTAGAATATATTCTGCTACTGCAATTTAATCACCAAAATAATATAAATGATCAGTTGTATTTTTCTGCATGTAAAAGTTTATATGGATAAGCAAAAAGTAGCATGTGTGTGTATGCCACTCTGTACTCATTCGTAGTTTACATAATGGGCAAAAGGCATGTGTAAACTTTTCATATCAGACTACCTTTTCCGCTTTCAAAGCAATTCTGTTGTCTAAACTTGTTTACTACAAAGCTTTCACGTACCATATTTTTTTCTAATGAATACACATCAATTTAAATAGCTGCAAATTTTATTGGAAAAAAAATTAGATTTTGCCATGTTAGGATTTGCGTGACTGGATCAGTCCTTACACAATTTCTTTCTACAAAATGAATGTTTGATTCATGTCCATTCTTTATTTGATGTACTGAAAGAAACTAGATTCTGGTGACATGGGAACCTACCTCACTGGCTTCCATGTCATGTTCCTGGAAAGCTTGGGGTTTGTGCTCTGAAATTTGGCAGTCTATAACCAAAGCATTAGGAGTGCTGATAAGCTCTCATGATTTTCCTGTCAGATGTAGCAGTGATGGAAGTCATTGTACCACAGCACATCTAGTTTAGGCAGCAGAGAAAAGCTGAAATATACATAAAATATTTGCCCTGGTGTAGTGTAACACCAGGTTAATATAAAATATATAATACACCACACCTGGAATAGAACTTCAATGTTCCTTGGTTGCCACATAGGTTTACAGTGACGTGTGTAGCTGTGTGAAAACCATTTAACACAACTTTTTTTTTTTTTTTTTTTTTTTTAAATAACGTAAACTCACAAACATATAAACATTAAATTCTGTGATATGGTCTGTTTTCCATATGCAGCATGTACTTGTTCTGTGCTAAAATAGTTTAACAATTTAATTTATCTTTTCTCTTACATGTTTTACTTACAGGCGTTTGCTATAAATTGATGGCCTGGTTCCCTACTTTGAATGTGATACTAACATGGATTTTTTTCTTTTTCTTCACAGATGCTTTATCCATCAAGAGTATAAATATCATTTTGAAAATAAAATAATGTTCTGGATCTTGATGGTTTTTGTTTTGTTTTTTTTGTTGTAGTGTATTCTCCTTTCACTTGCACATATGTTAGATTTGGCTAATTAGTCTTCCAGAACCTGAAGAAGGAACATGGGTCTTGAAAGCTTGCAGTCAGTTTACCAAACTAGGCATCACCTTGGTTTATTGTTCAGTTGTTTTTCAATAGCTAACCCTTGCGTTACCAACATCTAGAGCACTAATGGAGGTTATTCAAATAATATTCCAGCTTAAACATCCTCTATCACCTAAATATTAATAGTGTACATAGAGAATTAAAAAAATCTATACATTGTGTTGGCAAAATGGCTAGCAAAGGCTTAGATTAAAATGGTTTTTCTCGATCTTGGCAGACAAGGATTCACATTTCAATTTCAATGACTAGAGGGTTATGATGAAGGGGAAAAGTGGGGAGGGGCGAGTTACAAGTAACATAGGCTAGACACTGGATATAATAAGAAAAGGTTGGTGTCTAATTGTGGGATCATCAATAGAGCAAAAACAAAATTAACCAACCTATGAATGGTTGTAACTGTTCACGTATTAAGGCCACCAGTGAATGGATGAATGTATAGATGGAGAGGTTCAGGGATGGACCTCTGTACAATATGCTTGCAGTTTCTAAGATAGCTGTTTAACTTATGAATACTTTTTGGCTACATTTATAGAGTAGAAACTTCTATGGTAAATGCAATGTTTGCATTTTTTTCCGTTGGGTGATGTGAAACTGAAAACACATAAAATCATTTTTTCTTGTATATTTTCAATCCTGCTACGAACATACATAAAGGTTTCTGTTCTGTAAAGACTCTACAATACCTACTTTTAAATGGACATGTTTTTACAAACACAAAATGTAACTATTGGTAAAACGAAACACATTATTAGATTTTTGTATATTTCCATTTCCCAATATTTTTTTTTCTAAAATGAAAGCTGGTATTTGCGTCAGTGGCATAATTACTAGGCTCGCAATTGTGACCTGTTCCATCACTCCAGCGGGAGCCTGGTCAGCTTCAACAGTCAGAACTGGTGCTATCTTTGCTGGTGGGATAGTGCAGGAGAAGCAGGTTGCAGCCTCTGCCTGCACAAACCTGCCCTCCCCACTGCACCCAGTGCTCGAACAGCACTGACAGCTGGTGTTCTAGGTTTTTCTGCGAGATTGAAGAAACACAGGAAGTGCCATAGAATGAACTATGCATGTGCACGATCACTCGAATATGTGATCTCAGTTGTTGCATAAAATGCATGCACGAGTATTCCGAGATGCTGAGAACTACACTTCCCATAAAACCTGTGTACAGTGATTAGACCAGGTGGTTAGGGTTAACTCTTATCACTGCTTTAAACCTACCTACATACATGGCTTAGACCAGTGGGTAGGGTAAGGTTTAGCTGTAATCTGTAGTTAATTTATCCTTACTTACTATTAACCTTGTAGATTTAACCCTAACACCCCGGGGATCTGAGGTGAGCAGATAAATGGAAGCTCTGAGGGGGGTAAGGCTCACTGGCACAATACACGTTTTGTATTCAGTTTAGATCCAGGACCAAATGATTTTAAAGTGCAGACAAACATTTAAGCACCAGTGAAATAAACCATGAATATAAATACTCTCCCAAGCACATCTACATCCAGTCTGCAATGATCGAAACATCAACAGAACATATGGATCACTCAGGAGAAAGAAAAATAGTTTAGCTTGTTCTAGGAGAAATGTAGTTCTAGAAGTGGTAAATATTACACTTGAGAAATAAGGCTTCAAATCATTATATTCTTAACTGTCGCCAACTAATATAAACAGACACAAAACAATGGCACAGGATGACTAAGTATATTGAGCTATTTCTTCTGTGTTTTCTGTTGATTTTTCACGCGAGTGCCAGTTAATATTGGGCAAGCTCTAGTCGATCCGGTAACCTTGAAGCAAAGTTCAATCATAGATAATATGTGCTAGCCTAACATTTAATCAAATCCTTTTTTTTTTTTTTTTTAAACTCTCCTATATATGTAGCATTAAATACATACTACATTGCTTTAAAAGATTTTAAAACTTTTACAGTTTGGTATGTGATAATTGCAGAGGTGATAGCAGTTTGTTGGCGTGTGCAGTAAATCAATTAGATAATTCGCATTCAGGGCCGCCTGAACATTTTAAATTTTTTTCAGATTTAGTCAATAACCCCGCCAAACATCCCATGTAATTTATACGCCACAAAAGCACTTTAACCACTTCAGGGCGTATTATGCCGTCCTGATTTTAAGTGCCTAAAAGACGCTCGGATGGCAAAGTACATCCTACGTTAAACAGCTCATCATGGCTTCCCTAATTTGCAGCGGGATCCCATCTGTCAGGTGAGGCCTCAGTCTGAAAGGGAAAAAAGCTGATGCTCAAAGCGAGCACTGGCTACATTTCACTACATTTCGGGCACGCCTCCGTGATATCACATGTGACGTCCGGAAGTCTCACAATGTTTTTGACAGGGACCGACAGGGTCTATTAAGACCTTGATTGGGTCTCTGCCATAGTGTTCCTGGCTACCTTGTGATCAGTGGCCACACTGGCCAGCAACAAATCGTGGCGTTTTGGTGTTTGCGTCGTCTGGGACCAAGCACCATGCGTCATGAAGGGTTGAGGAACATTAGCTTCATACTTACTGCTATTTAAAATACATGACATGTCAAAACAGTTTGCCCAATAATCCTTACAGTAACTTTGCTGAAAAACAAAGCGTGCAATTATCTCTCATTTCCATTAGGTGTCAGTGTTGCTAAATGTCATTCTGTTTTATTTCAACTACAAGAGCGGATAGGAAAAGGAACGGAATTGGAGCAGAGTTGCCAACCCACAGTCACTTTCTTGAGTCATTACTTTAAAGCTTTTTGTCATGAGTGAAAAATGAACCGCGTTTTGTGATGCAGGGTGCTTTTTTGTTCTTAGCCAGGGACATAGTTGCAGAGTCCTGATCAGAGTCTTTTTAGACTCTGTGGGTCCCTGCCAAAAATCACGCAACCTCGCGACGTCACTTGTGACAGAGACGTTCGGGCACAGCACGATTTAGTAAAATGCGGCCGGTGATCGCTTTGAGCATCGGCTAGGTTTTTCCTGTCCGTCTGAGCCCACGAAAAATGGCCATATCCGACACGTGGGATCCTGGCGCTATATATGATGATGGCGGTGATATGAA
This sequence comes from Pelodytes ibericus, assembly GCA_036172795.1. Lineage (NCBI taxonomy): Eukaryota > Metazoa > Chordata > Amphibia > Anura > Pelodytidae > Pelodytes > Pelodytes ibericus. The sequence continues at coordinate 132,759,894 of CM069861.1, read as the reverse complement.
TTTGCTGAGATCATGTCTTTGAAATGGTGAACCATTACCAGTAATTAATTAGGAATTCCATTTGTAGTGAAAATTCCGTCCATAGCTAGTAATACTTATACAACAGGTGTTTCCAGGGGCGTCACTAGGGTTGGTGTCACCCGGTGCGGAAACTCATGGTGTCACCCCCCCTGGATTTCCTCCAATACAATGCCAAACAGTTTCCTTAGTAATGCCAGTTAGATGGCCTATTAACTATGCCACACGTAGGAGCCCCATAACTATGCCACACACAGAAGCACCATACCTATGCCACACACAGGAGCCCCATAAATTATGCCACACCAGAGCCCCACTATTTATGCCTCACCTCTGCCCAATTAATTATGCCACACACAGGTGCCCAATAATTATGCCACACACACACAGGTGCCCCATAATTATTCAACACACAGGATCCCCACAAGGTGACAATTGTACAATTCTAAAACATCTATACATACAGACAATATCTATACATACAGACATCTCTATATAACAGCCAATTTGCCCAATTATATGCCAGAATCATTTTGTCATTAATAAGCCACAGCCAATTTGCCCATTAATATGCCAAAATTATTGTGCCAGATGCCAGTACCATTGTGCCATTCATATGTCATATGCCAGTTATATTGTGCAATTCAGATACCAGTAATATTGTGCCATTCAGATACCAGGAATATTGTGCCATTCAAATACCAGTAATATTGTGACATTCAGATGTCAGGAATATTGTGCCATTCAGATACCAGAAATATTGTGCCATTCAGATACCAGGAATATTGTGTCATTGAAATACCAGGAATATTGTGCCATTCAGATACCAGTAATATTGTGTCATTCAGATACCATAATTATTGTGCCATTCAGAGCCCAGTAATATTGTGCCATTCAGAGCCCAGTAATATTATGCCATTCAGAGCCCAGTAATAATATGCCATTCAGATACCAGTAATATTATGCCAGTCAGATACCAGGAATATTGTGCCATTCAGAGCCCAGTAATAATATGCCATTCAGAAACCAGTAATATTATGCCAGTCAGATAACAGGAATATTGTGCCATTCAGAGCCCAGTAATACTGTGTCACTCAGATACCAGGAATATTGTGCCATTCAGAGCCCAGTTATATTGTGCCATTCAGAGCCCAGTAATATTGTGCCATTCAGATACCAGGAATATTGTGCCATTCAAATACCAGTAATATTGTGACATTCAGATGTCAGGAATATTGTGCCATTCAGATACCAGAAATATTGTGCCATTCAGATACCAGAAATATTGTGCCATTCAGATACCAGGAATATTGTGTCATTGAAATACCAGGAATATTGTGCCATTCAGATACCAGGACTATTGTGCCATTCAGATACCAGGAATATTGTGCCATTCAAATACCAGTAATATTGTGTCATTCAGATACCATAATTATTGTGCCATTCAGAGCCCAGTAATATTGTGCCATTCAGAGCCCAGTAATATTATGCCATTCAGAGCCCAGTAATAATATGCCATTCAGATACCAGTAATATTATGCCAGTCAGATACCAGGAATATTGTGCCATTCAGAGCCCAGTAATATTGTGCCAGTCAGATACCAGGAATATTGTGCCATTCAGAGCCCAGTAATAATATGCCATTCAGAAACCAGTAATATTATGCCAGTCAGATAACAGGAATATTGTGCCATTCAGAGCCCAGTAATACTGTGTCACTCAGATACCAGGAATATTGTGCCATTCAGAGCCCAGTTATATTGTGCCATTCAGAGCCCAGTAATATTATGCCAGTCAGATGCCAGGAATATTGTGCCAGTCAGATGCCAGGAATATTGTGCCATTCAGAGCCCAGTAATATTGTGCCAGTCAGATACCAGTAATATTGTGCCACACTACATTAATACTCAGGACGTACATATACGTCCACATGGGTTAAGGAGTTAAAGTGCTAGCTTGGCGGTAAGGGAATAATGCATTAAAAATAAAAAGTTATTCTCCAAAACATGTTAAATTAACCCCTTGGTGACACAGGACGGACTAGTCGGTCCTGTGTCAAAACGAGCACTGGAAGCGGATTCTTTCCGCTTTCAGTGCTCAAACAGTATTGAAACGATGCTTCCGTACAGAAGCGTTGTTCAATACTGAAAAAAATGCCCGTCGGCATTTCGATCGTTCCGTAGAGCGATAGAAATGCCGGTTTTAAAGGCGCAGTGCCTTTAAAACGCGGGCATTCAAAAAAGAGCATAGGAAGCGAATTTAATCACTTCCTATGCTCTGTAAGTGTTGCTGATTGCCTCACAAGTCGAGGCAATCAGAAACACAAAAAAATGCACAATCTTGGTCACTGTGTGACCAAGATGGCGCTGCCCTTCTAAGGGCAAGAGCACAGGAGGCAGGAAGTAGCTGCTTCCTGTGCTCTTCAAGCAGTCACACGGTTGCTGTGACTGCAGGCAGACTGATGAGCACCCCCACTGTGTGGTCAGATCAATATTAACCCTATATTGATCTGACCACTTAGGATCTGCCTCCCTCTCCTCACATTTTTTTTTAGTGAGGGAGAGAGACAGATCAAAGTAATAAAAGTAAGTTTAAGTACAATAAAATAATAAATACACAATACACTAAAATAAAACAATACCATTTTTTTTTATAAAAGCAATTCCCTGCATTTAACCCCTTCCCTGCCATTGATCTTGCGTAAGCAGTGATCTTGCACATCAGCGCATTTATTTTTGCTGTTTGTGCATTTTTTAGGGGTTAATTTTTGTTGTACTGTAATTTATTACAGTACTACAAAGGCTCTTGTAAGAGTTATTAACCTCTTCCTTGCCGTAGATCACGGCTTACGCAATGTTTTTTTTTTACATTTTTAAACGCACCTGCTCGGGGGTTACGTGTAAAGTAAAAATAATTTAGATTTTTTTTCAAGCTGTCTGAGCGCATAGCGATCAGTAACAGCGAATTAGTGGCAAAGGCGGTTTGGTGATTGCTCTGATGAGCATCACCATTCGCCTGGTCAGACTAATATTTGTGAATATTGATTAGACCAATTTTGATCTGCCTCCCTCTCATCACTTACATTTTTGTGAGGGAAAGAGACAGATCAGCATTAGTGATATAAATAAACATTTTATAAAATTGTCAGGTTATTTGAAAGCCATTCCCTGTGTAATAATCCTTTCCCTGCCATTTATCAAATACTGTATAAGCAGTAATCTTGCACAGCAACAGTATGTTTTGCTGTCTGCACTTTTTTTTTATGGATTAATTTCTTTGTACTGTAATGTATTACAGTACTAGATAGGCTCTTCTAAGAGCTATTAACCCCTTCTTTGCTGTAGATCACTGCTTAGGCACTGATTCTGAGGTTGTTGACTCAGGGTTCGATTTTGACCCTGGTCAGCTTTCTGATACATCATCTAGTGATGTATAGGTGGCTGCTGAGCCCTTGCCACAAGGAATCATGGGTGTCTACTTTTAAAAAATATATGGTTTGGTGGGGGTAAATTACATTGGCTGAATTCAAAGATATATCCCATATAGGACATGGACGCAGGTTGACTACATGTCAAAATTCCAAGTTGGAAATGCACACCCCCTAAATGTGGCCTTTTAGCCCCCAAACAACTCAACAAACCTATACATGTGTGGTATCCCTGTACTCAGGATATATTGCTGAACACATATTGAGGTGTTGTTTGGCACTGACACATAACAGGAGCTGTAAATTCATGCCTGAAGTACAATGTATATGGAAACAAAACATTAAAAAATGACTAACCTAAAATTTGACAAAGCCTGGTGGTAGAATTAGTGCATGGAAAGTGTTAAAATACTACCATTTGAAATACCCTAGGGTGTCTAGTTTTCAAAAATATATGGCTTTGTGGGGTAGAATACACATTCTGGCTTCAAAAATGTCACAAATGGGACATGGGCGCATGTTTTCTGCATGTCAAAATTCCAAGTTGGAAAACCAAAAAGCGCACCTCTCAAATGTGGCCATTTTACCCCCAAATAACCTAACCAACCTATACATGGGTGGTATCCCTGTACTCAGGAGATGTTGCTCAACACATATTGATGTGTTGTTTGGAAATACCCCTTCACATTTACAGGTAATGTTTACCTAAATTGGAATCTATGTGAAAAAATTAAAAAAAAATATTTTGCTGCAAACTTTGGCAAAGGTTGGTGGTAAAATGGCTACATGAAATGTGTCAAATGCCCTGAGTTGTCTAGTTTTCAAATATATTTACATGTGGGGGGGTCATTCATGGATTTATTACAGATATCAATGTTACAATATACCTGTCGCTAATTTAAAAAAAAAAGGATTTTGAAATAGCTTTGCACTACTTATAGTTCTGGCCCTGTAACATGAATAAAAAAAGCACAAAAACATAAAACATTGGCTATTTCTGAACGCAGGACAAATATTAGAAACTGTTTAGCAGTGTTTTTTTGGTTATCTCTTGTAGATGAGTATACGATTTTTCAGATAAAAGTCAGAAAAATGGTTTTATTTTTTTCATTTTTTTGCCATATCTTTTAAAATCAAATTACATGCTATTATCAAAATAATGGTATCAAAAGAAAGCCCTTCTTATGACGATAAAAACAATAGATGAAAATGTATCCATACTTACCGTAATTTTCCTTTCCTGGTCATAGGCCATGGCAGCACTACAATGGGTTAGCTCCTCCCTATCCCTAATTAGACAGGAAACAGAATTAATTCAGGGGTATAAGTACCCCCTCCCACCAATGGTCCCTTAGTCTTGTTAACAGCAATATCCCAGGGCGGGATCTAAGTGCTGCCATGGCCTATGACCAGGAAAGGAAAATTACGGTAAGTATGGATACATTTTCATCTTTCCTGGCCATATCCATGGCAGCACTACAATGGGTAATACCCAAGCAATAACCCAGGGAGGGAAAAAGAAAAACCACAGACTCAAGAATCCTTTTAAATGCTGGTGTATTAGAAATCAAACGTGCAATAGAAACAATCAAGAAGAGTTAACTGCGGATAAGACAGATTTGCCAAAAGAGTCTGAATGGCCGGCTTTAACGTCAATCTGGTAATGCCTTATAAACGTGTTTGGAGAAGACCAAGTGGCTGCTTTGCAAATCAGATCAGGAGACAATTTAGCAGCTGCTGCCCAAGATGAGGACAGGGATCTCGTGGAGTGAGCCCTGAGACCATCAGGAACTCTCGTCCCTGAAGCCTGGTAAGCCTGAATGATGGCAGCAACAATCCATCTACTGATGGCCATCTTAGAAGCTTGAAGCCCTCTTCTGGGGCCGTTGGGGATGACGAATAGACTTTGAGAGGTCCGCCAAGCTGAAGATCTCCTTAGATAGATAGACAGACCTCGAACAAGATCCAACGGAGAAGGCAGAGGTTCAGTATCCTCAGTAGAAGACTCGGAATGAAGAGCCGGGAGTACTATTTCCGCGTTGATGTGAAAAGCTGACACCACTTTAGGGCGAAATTCGGGAACAGTCCGTAAAACAACTCTGTCCCTATGAAAAACTGTAAAGGGCTCTTTAGCAGACAAGGCATGGAGTTCAGATACTCGTCTACCTGAGGCTAAGGCCACCAATAGAACCGTCTTAATGGTGAGCAACTGAGGAGAGATGGTTTCAAGAGGTTCAAAAGGAGAAACGCTCAGGGCTTTTAATACCAAGGGAAGATCCCATGGTGGGGTGAAGGGCTTGATAGGATGCTTGATTTTCAACACAGCAGCCATAAATCTGATCACGTCTGCGTTCAAGGCCCATCTGTGATCCGTAAGGGCCGAAAGCGCGGAGATATGTACCTTCAGGGTATTGTAGCTCAGACCCTTATCAAGACCAGATTGTAGAAATTCAAGGATCTCCTTGGTGGAGATAGACTGAATATTCCTGCGGTTGGAAGCAGCCCAGGAGGAAAAGGCGTCCCAGATTCTGTAGTATGTGGAAGATGTAGAGCGTTTCCTTGCTTGCAGTAGAGTATCAATGACAGCGTGAGAAAATCCCTTGCCGTTCAACCTTTCCCTTTCAATCTCCATGCCATCAGCTTGAGGGAGGCAGGGTCTGGGTGGAGGACAGGACCCTGATGTAGAAGGGAAGGAACATTCGGAAGCCGCCAGGGTTCTGCACTGCAAAGGCTCAACAATAGAGGAAACCTAGGCCTGCGAGTCCAACAGGGGGCTATGAGGATAATGGATACCTTCTCCTGCCTCAATCGTCTCAGAAGAGGAAAGATGAGGGGTGTAGGAGGAAATGCGTAGCCCAGGTGAAATTCCCAATCGATTGAAAGAGCATCCCTTCCTGATGCTTGGGGATCGATGCTCTTCGAAAAGAAGCGCTTCACCTTCTTGTTCTTGTGTGTAGCCATAAGGTCGACTTGTGGCATGCCCCATACTCGAGTGATGTCATCGAACACCTCGTGTGACAGACTCCATTCCCCCGGATCTAATTCCACTCTGCTCAGGTAATCCGCAATGGAATTCTGGATTCCCGGAAGATGAATTGCTGATAGGCCTGCAAGATGCTTCTGGGAGAAGGACATCAGGGGCTTCATAATGGACATCAAACTCCGACTCCGTGTTCCCCCTTGGTGGTTTATGTAGGCAACCACAGTGGAATTGTCTGATCTGATCTTGACCCACTTGAAGCGTATGAGGGGAAGGAGGATTTCCAGAGCTTTTAGAACTGCCAGAAGCTCCAATTGGTTGGAGGGAGTCTCTGTTACCGGAAAAGACCATTTCCCTTGGATAAACTGATCGCGTAGGTGAGCCCCCCATCCCCACTGGCTTGCGTCCGTGGTAATGACTGTCCATGTGATGTTCCCTAATGGAAACCCTCTGAACAGGTATTTCGTCTGTAACCACCAAATCAGAGATTGATGGACCAGAGGGGGAAGCTTGATAGGCTGAAACGGATTTCCCGTTCTGAATTGCAGGATGAAATTCTTCTGGAAAATCCTCATCCTCCATTGGGCCCATCTTGTCAGTCCGATGGTGGAGGACATTGATCCTAACAGGCTCATGCATCTTTCTGCTGAGGTCACATTGGATACCAACATGTCTCTGACTCTGTTCCTCAACTTCGTACCTCTTTCTGGAGACAGACTCACTGTGCCTGTTAAGGTGTTGAATATGGCCCCCAAATATTTCATCTCCTGAGCCGGCTGTAATTGGCTCTTGTTCTTGTTTATCATCCAACCATGACGGCGTAGAAAACGTAGACAAACCTGCCCATGGGTCTGAAGGGTATCTGTGTCTTCTGCCAAGATGAGGATGTCGTCTAGGTAATGGTAAATGGCTATGCCCATTTTCCTGAGCTCTGCAATCAAAACAACCAAGACTTTGGAGAATGTTCTTGGAGCAGTGCTGAGACCGAACGGTAGGGCTCGGAATTGAAAATGCCCTTGTTCCACCGCAAACCGAAGGAATTGCTGATGTTCCGGAGCAATGGGGATGTGGAAATAAGCGTCTGCCAAGTCGATAGAAATCATCCATTGGTGTGGAAAAACGACTTTTATGATGGATTGAATAGACTCCATCTTGAACTTCCGGAAGAGGAGATGATGATTTAGTCTGCTTAGGTCTAAGATAGGTCTCCAACCACCTGAAGCTTTTCTGGTGAGAAACAGGTGAGAGTAAAACCCCTGACCTTGCTGTCGCAGGGGAACTGGAACGATGACATTTCCTTCCTGGAGTGTCGAGATAAAATCCTTTAAGGCCCGTCTTTTTTCTGCTTCTCCTGGCCATTTGGTCGTTTGAAAGGAGCAAGCTGGAGGGGGTCTGAAGAATTCTAATCGATATCCTCTTTTTATGATATCCAACACCCATACGTCTGTGGTGGATAGTTCCCATACGTCTCGGAAGAGTAACAGACGTGCCCCCACACCTACGGACTGGGGAGGGGACCAGTCATAAAGATCTGGGGTTCTTGTGGAACGAGGCGCCTCTAGTTTTACCGCCTCTGGAAGATGACTGTCCACCTCTCCAAGGCTGGGATCTTCCATGCTTTCTTCCAGGCTTGTAGGATCTGGCATCACGAAAGGAAAAATAGTCCGGATATCGTCTGGATCGAAAGGAACCTCTGGGTTTGCGATCCTGCGGAAGAAAAGCTCGTTTGCCCTCGGCTGCTCTCTTAATACATTCATCCAAGTTTTTTCCAAACAACATGTCGCCGTGGAAAGGTAAGGCACATAAGCTAGATTTAGAAGAGGTATCTGCTGTCCAGGACCTCAACCATAAAGCCCTTCTGGCTGAGACAGAAAGGGCCATATTTCTGGCAAAGGCTTTAACCAGATCCACCGAAGCATCAGAAGTAAAGTCTACTGCAAGCTTGATATCTTTCAGACTTTCCAGAAGACTGGATCTGCTCCTGCCTCTTTGGATGTCTGCCTCTAGACTTTCCGTCCAGATTTTTAAAGCTCTGGAAACCGAAGTGAGAGCGACTGCTGGATGGAGGCCTGTGCCTGCAGCCACGTAGGCCTTGGCGAGGTTCAGATCCATTTTCTTATCCATAGGATCTCTAAACGAACCTGCGTCGTCAACCGGAAGGGTAGTGTGTTTGGCCAGTCTTACTACGGCCGCATCCACCTTGGGAGCTGAATCCCAACAGGAGGAGTCTTTCCTTTCAAAAGGATAAAGACGAGCAACTCTGCCCTGGGATGTCAGTTTCTTACGAGTATTAGACCATTCGTCTCCAATCAGCTCCTTGATTGTTTCATGAGCTGGAAATGTGGCTCTCTTTTTCTTCAGATCAGCAAAATATCTACTGGAAGTAGAGGGTTGCTCCGAGGCTATTTCCTTGAGACTCAAGGATTTGCGCACTCTGGAAATCAAATGGTCAACCTGGGCAGGCTCCATGAATTCTGGAGCATAAGATTCTTCTTCTGAAGAGGACAGCCCGTCCCTGTAGGAGTCCATGGACTCGTCTGAGGATTCTTCATGAGAGAACCCCAAGGGTTCCGCGAATCTGGGCCTCTTGTGGGATTTCCCCGCCTCTGTGATGCCCTGGAAGACCGCCTGCTTGATAAACTCTATCATATCCGGAGTAGGGGCAGTAGTAGGAGTGCCAGCGGCTGCAGACAGGCATTCCGCGCAGAGACGTTTGCCTTCTAGCGGTTTATTGCTGCAGGCTTCGCATCTTTTCTTCATAGGCGACTTGCCTTTGGAAGTTCTGGATGCTTTAATTCCCGTAGAGCTGTCATAATAGGGAAATACAATTAGACCAGGCACTCTTTTGTTTGGTATATAAAAAAATAAAAAAAAAAGAATGATGGCTTTACCTATAACCTTTGGATTGTGACCTTTGTTTATGGACGGATGCCTCAGAGTCCGATGAAAAAGACTTGTCCATCTTCCCTGTTCATGATATAGGAAGGAATTGAATAATTTATACCCAAAAAAGCATAAAATTCAATTTGTGAGAAAAAAAAAAGGGATGTGCCTTTAAGAAAGAAAACCATACCTGAGTAACAGAAAACTGGATGTTGAGAAAAACGCTGAAAAACTGGAACAAAAGATGCTGTAAGAGCTCCCTGGAGTCCAAGCAACCTGCAACAGGTAAAGAAAATCGAATTCGGCGCCTTTTTAAAGGCGGCGAATGACGTCATCGATGACGTCACCGCGAACCCGGAAGAACGTCCCGCGCATGCGCGCAATTACTCCGCGCATGCGCGGAAGCGCGCATGACGCGTCCCGATCCGCGCATGCGCGGAAAACGTCCCGAGACGTAGCTACCGGACTGCGCATGCGCGGGGACCCGGAATGACGCGCCCGCAGTCCGCGCAGGCGCAGAGCGCCAGGAGGACGCCGGCAAGATGGCGGCCGCCCCAACAAAAAACGGTAAATATGGCACAACAAGAGGTGGAAGGGGGAACCTGACAGCCATCAGCAAAATAAATACCAAATCTTCTCCTGCCTCTGCATTTCAACTTACTGTGCCTGCCAGGTAGAGGTAAGAAGAATCTTTTGAAGATGAGGTTCTCCTGCCACTTCCTGCTACCGCTTGGTTACTGCAGGGAACGTTCCTTACTGGCAATACTTTTCCTTGCTACCCCTAGGGTCACTGCAAGTGGCTCCCGGTCACTAAAGGAGCATCTCCAGGGGGAAATCCTTTGCGCAGGGCCACGTACTGGAGACTTCCCAAGTAAGAGAGGCTGAACTCCCTTGAGGCCGAAGGTAAAAACCCTCAGGTAAGCCAGAAAAAAAATATGTTCACAGTCCAAAACGACTGGAGTCCTATAGGGATAGGACAGGAAAAAAAGACTAAGGGACCATTGGTGGGAGGGGGTACTTATACCCCTGAATTAATTCTGTTTCCTGTCTAATTAGGGATAGGGAGGAGCTAACCCATTGTAGTGCTGCCATGGATATGGCCAGGAAATATAGTTTGTGTGGGTACGCTAAATGAGACAGAAATAAATTACAGCAAAACACAAACACCTCAGAAATGTTAAAACAGCCCATGTCACCATGCGTCAGACAAGCCAAAAAAGTCATGTCACTAAGGGGTTAACGATAGGGTACTTGGGGGTTTGTGGGTGATGCTGAAATGTCCCTCAAGGTCCCCAAACGAATATCGAGGCCTGCTGAAAAGACCCCCACACATGCATCACTCTTACTATATGCATTTGCTTGCTCTTTTGCTGAAGCAATGTATAGATTATTTAATGTTTAGATTTAAGCCCCAAGCCATAGCTATAGAGTAAGATTAATCTTTTTGATGACATTGTGAAGACTCATGGGATGTGTGAACCTTGTCCCACCTTTCATAAAAACATGTGATCCTGCCCTGACTCTCGTATTAAAATAAAGTTATGGTTTGATTGTCACAAGCAAGAGTTGTGGAACATGCATGCCATAATCCCAAATATTTGAGATGATTGTACAAATAAATACTATAAATGTGAGACTATATATTAACACTGGTGCCCTCACCGTTTTGATGCACATCCTTGCTGTGTCTCACTTTATGTATTAATTTTAAAATATTTAATATCATTTTCCAGTTACTACAATACTTCTTGAAGACATCTGGGTGAGAGTTAGAGGTCACAGTTTGTCAGGTTACCAGTGCAGAGCCCTCCTCAACCTTTTGTTCCAGTCTACATTTCATACATACTTTGACATTTTTATGTTTTTCCTGTCCATTGTATCCATTGTGTGTGTAGTGGAATATGATGGCTCTTTAAAAATAAATAATAAATTAATTAAATATTTCAGCTATGTTAGTATGTATTCTTGGGATCTGAAATCAGTACCAAAAAGGGAAAGGTACGAGCAGACTATAAGGGTTCAAACTAAAATCTTCTTCATGAGACCAAAGTTACAGTTAACGTATAGTGTCATTATGCAGTTCAGCTAGTTGGAAGGCAAAGTTAGAACTCATTGCGTTTGAGACAATCTTCGTGGTAAACTCCACTGAATTGTCCTGTAGGGCCCCCATCAGGGGGTGATAGGCTTTATACCTGTCAAGGGTCTGGCGGCACTCCAGGGCCAGCTCAACGACCCCTTAAAAAAAAAAAAAAAATAAACTTGCCTGTGTTCTGGCAATATGTTCGGTGATGCAGTTCTTACCATCGAGTGAACCGCACATACGTGTGACTGCTCACATCACAGATTTGACAGCTGGGAGGAAATGCCATCTGAGATGCCGAAAACTACACTTCACATGATGTCTCCCACCACCAGCAGTATGAAATGTGAGCAATTAGACCAGGGGGTTTAGCATTATGGTTAGGATAAGGATTAGGATAAACTCTAGGGGGTTAGTGTAAGAGTAAGGGTTAGGGTTAACTGTGTAGATTAAGGCTAACCCTTACCCCAACCCTAACCCCCCTGGAGTGCAAAAACAATTAGAGTTAACCCTAATCCTTACCCTCATGGTATAATCACTCACATTTCATACCGCTGGTGGTAAGAGGCATCATGGGAAGTGTAGCTGTCGGCATCTCAGGTGCTAATGATATGAGTGATCACACGCATGCGTTGGTAAGGCAAAGGTGCTGGCTGGGGAGATGAATAGCTCTCCTCTCACCAGCCCACTACTGGCGAGCAGGCAGCATGGTGTCAGTGCATTGCCCAGTCACACAGACATCCTCCCATGGCTGCCTTTCGCTCTCCCCATGCACTGTTCTGAGGTCAGTGCAAGAGGCAGCATGGGAGGATGTCTGTGTGTCTGGGTAGTGCACAGACACCATGCTGCCTGCGACTAGACACCAGGGAGCTATTGGTGCTGGATGCGGTAAGTCCTGGGAGTGCAATATGGTAATAGGGAATGTTCTGGGGTAAGTCCTGGGAGTGCAGATTGGTGATGGGGCATGTCCATGGGTGCTGAGGTAAGTCCTGGATGTGCAGTGTGTGTTATGCGGCTATCCTGGGGTAAGAAAAGAAAGTAAGCACATCGGTAATATTTTGAAAAAATAGAAATGTATTTTTGCATGCATTTGAATTCCTAAGGCACCGGGATTGCCACTTTGGTGTGGGCAGAGATTACCTTCGTCCCAGTAAGAAGCCATTCCCGCAAGTGTGAGCTGGAGTCCAGGTATACTTTTTATTTCAAGCACATTTTCCTAGGGTAAGTCCTGGGTATGCAATGTGGGTACTGGGGCATGTGCTGCGGTAAGTCTGATAACTGATCATTTCCCAAGCTCTTGCCCACAACAGGGCAATGCTATACTGGAATGGCATGCTGCCTTCCAATATGGCGTCTGCTATCGCTCAATTCACTTGTAAGGTCATACGACAAAACAATGTTTATGTGATGGAGTCCAAGAGCAAACAATGCAACACCTTTTATAAAAAGATGGGAAGCAGCTCTGCAAAGTAGATTAAAGGGCTTTATTTTTCTTTCATCACGCTCCATAGACCTGTTTTATATCCAAACATAATTAATTCTCTGATCCTTTATCATGGGGTGTTGAAAGGATAATGATCTTTTTTTCATTAGAAGCCCTTTACTATTTTACCACATATATGCTTAATAAAGCTTGGCTGGGACAAGCAAAACAGACTATTACTGTATATTGTCCAAGATAAGATCACAGAAAGCCACAGATCTAGTTCCTGGAAGGGATAAACATATGTGGGTAGAAATGATTTCCATAAAGCCTCAGTGGTCTTGTTTTTAGCATTACTACACTGCTGTTTTATTCCCATGAAGAATACATACCCCGATATTACACTGGATAAAATGAAGACTGCAGAGCAGCCACTCAATAGAACAACAATGTGGTCATCTTACTACTATTTCTGTCTGAATGGGAAGAATGTATTTGGAATGAGCATGATTCGGTGGTTAACTTGGTGCTTTTATATTGATACAGTGATTACTTGTTTTTTTTTTTATCTGGAAAGGCAGCGAATGAGATCTTAACTAATTTTAATCCTACTGATATGAATGTAACACTTATTACACTGTACAATAAGAAGAATATTCATTTTCTGTAGAAATTACACAGATGTTAGCACTCATAAAGAACAGTCCTTAAAATAAAAAAAATATTAAGAAAGGGTACAATAAGGAAAAATTAAATAGTAATATTCAAATAGAAGAAAGCAAAACTCTTGTACGAAATAAAACTTAAGATGAAGAACAATTCATATTATAATATATTTCCCTAATAAATCGAACAGATTAAATAAAGATTATGAAGAAACATTGGGCATCCGAACCATCATGGAAAAGTAAGTACTAAATAACTTTAATAGCTCAGAATGCTTGCTGTGGATCACAACACTAGAACACTAGACAACACTACAATAACCTTTGTTGACTGCAAATTCAATTATGTTGAACCAGCAACACTTCTGGTTGCTACTCATGGGAATTGCAGTTAATGTAGATGTGGCTTTGGAGAGGCCTACATTAAAGGCTTTCATGAAAAAAAGGAATGGAGACAAAAATAGCAGAGTTTTAAATATAGCTGAATGGGAGATTTTTTTCAAGTCAACTAATTATGCCTTAATTTGTTTAATTCTATTGTCAATTATCTGCAATTCTGTCCATGAATAAATCTATATTGTCCCAACTCTGCTACTTTGGCCCTAAGTTTGAAATTCCCTTGTCAATTCCCTACAACTCCCTCTTTTATGAATTAATCGCTAACTCTACTCTTTTGTTGCCTGGGAGTCACGAGCTGGTGGGGAGTGGATCGCCATTGTGTGCTTCATATTCTTCAAAAAGTCTAACTTTTGATTTGGGCGATGTAGCACACTACGCTCACCATCTGAACCTGAGTAGCCCGCCAAGGAAGGTGTTGTTTCAATAGTGCCACTGATATCTCTTTCAGTAATACCCCTAGTATTAGGAAACAGCAGAGGCTTCACCATTTACTTTAGTGATAACATTTAAAACATTTGCAGGGCGGAATTAACAATGGCCGTGGACAGACCTGCTTTTATTGAGCTCTGGGCAAACACTCTTCTAGGTGACGATTTCCAATGTCTAAACAGCCTAAAATTGAGTATGTCAAAAAAACATACTCTGAAGCTGCCTGAAACCATGGGGCATCGAAATAAGAAAGGATAACCACACCATCGCCCGGTAAATCGCAACATAGGCATCTTGTTGACCAATCCGCAAAAGCCTGCTGAAATTCCTCCGTCCCATCGCATATACAGACACAATCTGACTGTGATGACTCCTCAGAGGACTTGGCGCCCCTGGGGAAACCTGCTGGGATCACTAAACCTCCTGATTTATATGCTGACAAAACCCCAGTGACATGGGGTGACTTGCGGAGATTGTTCTATGATCTACAATCAGTGGTTCGGGAGGAACTGAAGGGTATTCGTACTGGGTGTTACCTCGTTGGACGCTAAGACAGCTGCACTCCAGACATCTAGAGTTTACAAAAATCCTCCGATACTGCCCAACAGGTGAGCCTGCTGACACAACAACTGTACAGCACTCAACAGAGCACTTTGATGCTGGAATTTAAATAGGGACAAGCAAACATAAGAATGAGAGGGGTGCGAGACGGTTGGGCTCACCGCAATTCATGCCTCTATGCAAGGCCTGATGAAACACATTAAGCCTGACAGTGCTGCTGACTCTATACTTATTGTGGATGACTTCAGTGTCAAGAAGGCCAGGAAGGCCCCTCAGGCTTCACCACGTGACACCATTGCAAGACTCCCTACCATACAGGAAGTTACTGCTCCTGTCTACCACTAGTGATGTCGCGAACCTAAAATTTCCCGTTCGCGAACAGCGAACGTGAATTTTCGCAAATGTTCGCGAACGGGCGAACTCCGCGAACCGCCATAGACTTCAATGGGCAGGCGAATTTAAAAACCCACAGGGGCTCTTTCTGGCCACAATAGTGATGGAAAAGTTGTTTCAAGGGGACTAACACCTGGACTGTGGCATGCCAGAGGGGGATCCATGGCAAAATTTGTAATGAATGTAATAGTAGTACTATTGGCTTTCACTACACGGTGGTTCAATCTTATGAATGGGTTCATTCATAGAAAGGCACTACTACTGTACGTTTACTATAAGCCGAAAGTCTATAAACCGAAAGTCTATAAACCGAAGACTTTCGGCTTATAGTAAATGTACAGTAGTAGTGCCTTTCTATGAATGAACCCGCCGCGGCGAACGCGAACATGCGATGTTCGCCGGGAACTATTCCCCGGCGAATAGTTCGCGACATCTCTATCTACCACTTGTAACCTGCCACAGATCTCATATGGTGAGGAAAGAAGGCAAATTTTTGAGGACATACTGGCCGATATCCTTGCATGGAGGAAACTGATGCACCCATTGATGGTGCACCTACGCTCCCTGGATATAAAATATCGGTGGGTTCTCCACACAATGCTTACAGTGCACCGAGAGGGCAAAGTGCTCTCTACTGATGATCTTTCTGACGTCTCAGTTTTTCTGGCGGATCATGGTGTTTCGCCACTTCCACAGACCCAGACTGTTGCTTCTTCACTGGATCCTGCAACTGCCCTTCAGAACTTTTCTGCCTGAAAATTTTTATCTGAACTTGCCTGAACCCGGATATACTCTCACACCGTATAGTTCTGGACTGGTCTGCGAACTGAGCTACCCCTACCCCGCGGGGCATTCCTGCCACCCGCTTTTTTGGGTGGTCACCATAATGGTGTCCTGGTGGCCCATCTTTTGTACAGCCTCCCTTGAGCTGTCAGTACCTCTCTGTTTTGGTACTCTTTTCCCGCTGTCCTCCTTTTCTTTATCCTTTTCTCTCCCGCTCGTCTCTCCCCCTTTCATGACTACATTTAGTTTCACTTTTCCTCTACTTGTTCTAAATTGCTGAATATTTGCCTGCACCACTCTTGTCCCCCCTCCCCAAGCCATATGATTTATACTGTGTTTTTCCCTCCATAAGTTTTAGTATGGTGGAGTTCTTGGTGTAATGGTGACCTGTGATCTCTTAGATATTATAGTTATCTCACTGTGTAGCATAATATTTTTGTTTTCTAAAACACAACCTTGGTAGTTATTTGCTACAACTACACAGTCTTCTTCACATTAAATCTTATACTCTAGTCTGTGACCCTTATATGGGTTGTAGGCACCTACCACAGAATATTACTGGGACACAGCACCCCTCTCAGTCTTCATTTGCCCCATCCTTTCCTGTACAGGCTGCACCTCTACCTATTTAGGATCTACCCCTTGCTTGTTAGGTCCTGCCCCTTCATCTTTTGGCTCCATTCCTGTCCCCAGACAGCTTGGCCGTTCCACCATTGCCCCCAAACAGCTTGGTTGTGCCATCCCTATCCCCAGCTTGCGTCTTCCCTGTCCCCAAACAGTTTGCCAACAAGTGCCCGCTTACATGGCTATAGAAAATCACTGCTCATGGCTATAGAAAATCACTGCTCATGGCTATAGAAAATCACTGCTTACCTACCTGGCACACAAAGTATGCCCTGAAAAA
Organism: Pelodytes ibericus; assembly: GCA_036172795.1. Classification (NCBI taxonomy): domain Eukaryota; kingdom Metazoa; phylum Chordata; class Amphibia; order Anura; family Pelodytidae; genus Pelodytes; species Pelodytes ibericus. The sequence goes on along the minus strand of CM069861.1, from coordinate 132,742,949 downwards.
AATTACCTATTAAAAAGTCCCATGCTGTCCTTGATGCCCTTGATCTTTGGTCTAAAGAAAAGGGCCATCCATGTATAAAAAATAATACACCACAAAATCACACCAGCTAAATTAAAACGCAGGCCCTATCTCTAACCACCCTTCCAGAGTGGAGGATGGATGTAAAACTCCCTGATTAGTAGAACAGGACTTCATTTTAAAGGAAAAATCAATCCCAGCTCTACTATTGGATGGGTTTTGAAAACAGGTTTTTGAACAGTGCTACCTGCCTTGGCCCCCCAATATATATTATGGGTGTTAGGGGTCATTTGGCCTGTTCCCAGCCCTGTTTATCATTAGGGGCGTCAGGTCTACTTGCGAAGGTCCTCCATTATTCTAATAGGTGCCAGGAAATTTGGGTGAATTTATGGGGTCAGCGACAGTCCGCTTTTTAAAATAAATTTTCACTGGAGAATTGAAATGCCTAAAATAATGATTTTGGGCTCTTGTGGGGGGATTTTGGCTAGGGCAAATCATGATTTGCTAGGCCAAATACTGAACTGAATAAGGACGTAAAGAGGCACCAAATTAGCAATACTGAGCAGCTGGATTTTAGCTGATCTAGCCCCATTTCAGGACAGATTGGTCTATATTGAGTTGGCCCAATAGAAAGTCTAGGCAGGGCTGCCATTAGGGGGTGAAAGGCAATACACCTTTCATGGGCCAGCGGTCCTGGGGAGACCACTGTGGGCCCCCTTAAAAAAAGATTTTAAAAGCTCCACTCAGCAGCCTCTCTGCAGAAAACAGGCAGCAGTGTGTCTGTGCGCTGTCCAGGCACACAGACATCCTCCCATGCTGCCTCTCTCGCTGAAGTCAGAGCGTCGGGCGTCAAGTGACTTGCCAGCGCTCAGACTTCAGATCTTAGGGGGAGCTTGAGTTGTGGGGCAAGTTATAGGGCAACCTGGGTATGTGTGTGCTGTGGCATGTCCTACGTGTGCAATGAGGATAATGGGGAATGTCCTGGGGTAAGTCCTGCATGTGCTATGCGGGTGCTGGGGCATGTCTTGGGTGTGCAATGTGGGTGCTGGGGAATGTCTTGGGTGTGCAATGTGGGTGATGAGGCATGTCCTGTGTGTGCAATGGGGGTGCAGGGGCAGGTCCTAGGTGTGCAAGGGATGTGGGCAGCGCCGGCCCTTCTATGGGGCAGGCTGGGGCAACAGCCACATGCACACCATGGCAGGGGCGGCACTTTGCTGCTTATTTTTGTCTGTTCTGTGTCAGCAGTCTCAGTCTGGGATAATACAATGTCCCTGATTAAGAGCTCTGATAGAAGAAAGTCTCAGGTGAGACACTCAACTCAGTTCAGAGGCCTCCTTATATTTGGCACTCAGCACTGTATTTAGCACGAGGCAAACAAGGGGGGGGGGGGGTGTCACAAAAAATTAAAAAGCCATCCATTTAAGAAAAAAAATCTTGCTTGCTATGACGGGGGAAGTGCTGTGTCACGTGACCTATCTGCATTCACTGCATGGGGAGCCGAACAGGCAGCATGGTAGGACACCATGCTGACTGCCACTAGCCACCAGGGACCAGGGTAAGCATTTGTTTTCTATTTTTAGTAGTTTACCCCTTGTCAGAGGAGAAGCTTCCTGTTTCTGCTAGTCTGTCTGAAACGGCATTAGACACATTTATACTCTGCTCTGAGATTTACCTCTGTTAATGAATAAAGATGTGTAAATAAACTTGATATGAGTTAGAGAGAGTGAGTTTAGAGCTGCTAGTGTCAGATAATGAGCTGTGATTAGCCTTGGGTAAATCATGTGAATCTGACTCAGATTAGTATACTACTGCCCTACTTCTACAACTGACCAGTAGATTTTATGCTGTAAGAAAGTATTGTGTGAAATACAGCCACATACCACGCAGAAGCTTAAGTTGGGGGTGCAGACATTATAAAGTTCATGAGGTAATACAATATAATCTATGTGCTGTTTAACCAAGATGAGGGGATGCATCATATCCAGCCAACAAGCTGCCAGTTGTGTCTCAGGGCTCTTTTGATCACTGAAAACAATCCCGGACACCTGTGATAAATAGATTGCCAGGTGAGCCCAATTTAGGAAAAAACTACTAAAGGAGGGTGTTCCACATTATTAAGCAGAGCACCATTTTCATGCAATATTGGGAAGAAAAGGGATCTCTCTGCTGCCGAAAAGAGTGAAACAGTTCAATGCCTTGGAAAAGGTATGAAAATATTAGATATTTCACGAAAACTTAAGCTTGATCATCGCACTATTAAGAGATTTGTGGCTGATTCAGAGCACAGACGTGTTCGTGCAGATAAAGGCACATTGAGGAAGATTTCTGCCAGATCCATGCATCGGATCAAGAGAGCAGCTGCTAAAATACCATTACATAGCAGCAAACAGATATTTGAAGCTGCTGGTGCCTCTGGAGTCCCACGGACATCAAGGTGTAGAGTCCTCCAGAGTCTTGCAACTGTGCATAAACCTTCTATTCGGCCACCACTAACCAATGCTCTCAAGCAGAAACGGCTGCATTGGGCAGAAAAATACATGAAGACTAATTTTCAAACAGTCCTGTTCACTGATGAGTGCCGTGCAACCCTGGATGGTCCAGATGGATGGAGTAGTGGATGGTTGGTGGACAGCCACCCTGTTCCAACAAGGCTGCGACATCAGCAAGTCGGTGGTGGAGTGTGTTGGGCAGGAATCATGGGAAGAGAGCTGGCCGGCCCCATTAGGGTCCCCGAAGGTGTAAAGATGACCCCTGCAAAGTAGGTGGAGTTTCTGACTGACCACTTCCTTCCCTGGTACAGAAGGAAGAACTATGCTATCCGTAATAAAATTATCTTCATGCATGGCAATGCACCATCTCATGCTGCAAAGAATACCTCTGCACCAATGGCTGCTATAGGGATAAAAGGAGAGAAGGTCATGGTGTGGCCTCCATCCTCCCCTGACCTCAATCCTATTGAGAACCTTTGGAGCATCCTCAAGCAAAAGATCAATGAGGGTGGGAGGCAGTTTACATCCAAACAGCAGCTCTGGGAGGCTATTCTGACATCCTGCAAACAAATTCAAGCAGAAACTGCCCAAATACTCACAAGTTCATTGGATGCAAGACTTGTGAAGCTGCTATCAAATAAGGGGTCCTATGTTAAAATTTAACGTGACCTGTTAAAATGTTTAAAAAGTTAAAATGTTGTTATAAGTTTGATTGAAATATCTTTTGATTTCAGTAAATATGCTGCAAACACAACAAATGACAATTTTCAGTTCTTTACAACTTATAAAGTGTTTTGAAACTTACTGTGCGTAATAATTTGGAACAGTGCATTGTAAGTTTTTTATGTTTAAAATAAATACTGTTATCATTAGGAGGTTTGTTCAATACAATTTGAATTGTACTCTTAATAGCTGATAACATGAGAATTATGCTGACTGTTCTTTACACCAATTATTTAGGTAAATGAGAAAAATATAATTTGCATAATAATTTGGAACAGGGTGTATTTCCCATGTTTACAGCCTATCAGAATAGCAGTGAATTGTGGGAGATATAGTATTCAACTGCAATATGCTATACTTACATTTAGGACTGGTTTTAATTACAGGTTCCCAATGAATTTAACACCATTGAAAGTATAATGACATTTTGTATCTCCTATAATAGAAGCAGAAGTTTAAAAAAATCATTCTGTTCCCATTGGCATTCCTCTCAGTCTTTTAAACACCTCCTCCTCCCTCTTCCATGCAATCCTAGACTTCCCAAGCTTCTCCCCCTTTTGTAGTCAACTCACATAACACAGAAACCACTGTGTTCTGTATTTAACCCCTTCCTTGCAAAAACGTATACCTGGTAATGGGGTTGATGCCACATAGGCTGTGATGCTGTACATATTATGCCTAGATCTCTAAGCTTATTTCTTTAAAGAATAACTCACTTCTGTGCAAGATGAAGATTACTACTTGCATGGTGCACAGACTTTTATCCCAGTGTGATTTAATGCAGGCATTCTGCATAAATCACATTTTGGTGTTAGGAGCTGTATGGTTGGGCAATTTCAGCCAAAAGCTGAGAAGTTGGATATAGGGACTTTGTATTTAGGATGTTTGTGGACACTGTTCCTTATACTTATTACATTTAGATTTATTTTCTTTGATATATTACTGTGGCAGCTCTAGGTTTTCTTTTTTCCACCACTAGAGCTCTAATCAGGGCCGTCTTTTTCGCCACTTACTCCTAGGGGACCCAGGCCCGCTGCCCATGCACATCCTTAACTGCTACCTCCACTATGCGATCAGCACTGAAAATTCGGTTGTCCGGACACAAAGGTGTGCTCCGTGTGCCATTGCCACCAGTAGCTGCACCTCTTATTTTTCCTGACGTTGCGTAAATCTGCCTGTGTTGCACGAGGGGGGAAATCTCCGCCCCCTCACACACAGAGCATGTTAGAGCACCGGATGTCCGTGACATCCCGGTGCTCAGAAGACATGGAGCCACGCACATAAGAAACCGCCCCCTCCCTGCAAATGTAAAGTAAACGAGCAGGGAGGGGGACAAACAACCTTGTAAAAGAAGTAATGTGTGTGTGTTTGTCTGTGTGTGTAAGTGTGTCTAACTGTGTAAGGTTGTCTGTGTAAGTCTGACTGTGTGTGTAAGTGTGTCTATCTGACTGTGTAAGGTTGTCTGTGTGTGTAAGTGTGTCTATCTGACTGTGTAAGGTTGTCTGTGTGTGTAAGTGTGTCTATCTGACTGTGTTAGGTTGTCTGTGTGTCTATCTGACTGTGTTAGGTTGTCTGTGTGTCTATCTGACTGTGTAAGGTTGTCTGTGTAAGTCTGTGTGTGTAAGTGTGTCTATCTGACTTTGTTGGGTTGTCTCTGTGTGTGTCTATCTGACTGTGTAAGATTGTCTGTGTGTATAAGTGTGTCTATCTGACTGTGTTAGGTTGTGTGTGTGGGTGAGTCTATCTGACTGTAAGGTTCTCTGTGTGGGGTAAGTGAGTCTATCTGACTGTGTTAGGTTGTCTATGTGTGTAAGTGTGTCTATTTGACTGTAATGTTGTATGTGTAAGTGTGTCGATCTGTGTGTGTGTAAGTGTGTCTATCTGACTGTGTAAGGTTGTCTGTGTGTTTTTATATAATATTTATATAATATATATCATATGGCGGGTTTATATAATATTTATATAATATATATCATATAACGGATTTATATAATATTTATATATGTCATATGGGGGGGGTTTATATAATATTTCATATAAATCCATAATTTATATATCTATCTATATATATATATATAGTTATATATATATATATATATATATACACATTTATAATATAAATATTATATAAACTGTCTCTCTCACATTTTATATACTCAGTGCAAGTGTGTGTTTATTTATTTTTTAGGGAGGTATTAGGGTGGATGGTGTGATTGCATACTGGGGATGAGGGGCCCAAACAAATGTTTGCCCAGGGTCTAATCATTGTTAAAGACTGCCCTGGCTCTAATCATTCACTCATTTCCAACTCCCTGAGCAGCCACTTTGAGCATTCATTGTTATAGCATGTGTATAATTCATTTTATCGTTTTTGATTCATTTTATCTTCTCTAGTGAAACACACTTACTCTTCTGATTACAGATTATATTGATTAGCACATAGCCCTGCATCTACTGGTGTTTGGTGGGGTTTGTTTTTTTTTGTCTATATAACCTGTGTGGTTTGGGTATATTTGAACTAAAATTGATACAAATAGAGTCGGTGAGCCCTCCTGTTTGTAGCGATAGTGAAGCTCTCCGTGCAGTCAGGTGCCGCGGCAAAATATACACAAATAGTCCAAAGAGTCCAGAACTATTCCAAAACTAAATTACATATGAACTTTAGTGTAGAAAAAAAAAAAAAAAAAATAAAACCACTTCAGAGTATACATAATTCATAAGCTCTCTTAGGGGAACACAAGTAGTACTCTTCCATGTCTGGAGCAGACCCCGGTGCATAGCACAACTTTGTATAATTTTACAACATTTTTTTTTATAGCCCTGTGTGTAAAGCTGACATTACTGCCATCACAACTTATAAATCACTGTTTAGCCTCTCACAAAGACCTGCAAGCTGACTGGTGCCTTTGAAGCGCCTTGCACAGGGAACTTTCTGTGCGGACTGTGTCTGTACGATGTAAGTGTGCATTAAAAGTATTCATAGTATGACATCATCCAGACCGGAACCAGTAGTATGTGTTGACTATCTCTTGCCTTTGATCTCACTGCCACACACTGTCTGTGGGCAGGACATGTATGGAGGGTGTGACAAGTAAGAGGGGTGTCTTTGGGCCGTCCTATCTAGCCTTCAGTGGGTAGTGGGATCAAGGACCTTCTCTATTACTTTAGAGGCGGGGGCAGTACAAATAGCATTTTAGGTGAATGGAGTGTATGTAAAGGGGCTGTTTTGATATGTCCCCTGCCTGGTGGTGACAGCACAGCATGGCCCGGGACTGCACGGACGGCCGCTTCCGAGAGGTGGTGGAGCGGTGCGGGGGGCCGGAGCATGTCCTACTGGTCGGGGAGTTGTGGGACCGGACAGAGAGCCGGGCTCTGCTGGAGAGTTTCTTGCGGGCACTGTTCCCGGGTCAGTCACTGGACGGAGGCGGGGCACCTCGGTGCGTGGATCACCAGCAGACGAAACCTGCCACAGACCGGTCTGTCTGCTTCTCGCTAGTGTTTTTCCTATGCCGGGCAGAGTCTCTCCGGCTCCCGTGCTCTCGGCGGCAGCTGCAGGAAATCCTGCGGGATGTAAGGGAGCGGACCCCGGGGAGAGGTGCGGTGGTCGGGGTTATCATGAGGCCAGAGTGCCCTGAGCAGGACAGTGTGACCGGGCGGGAGGAGGAGCGCGAGATGGCGCATCCTGATTGCCAGGATGTGTCCTCATTGCTGGAGCTCCTGCGCTCCGTGTTCATTCCCGGGAGAGGCCGGTGGCCAGAGTTCCGAGCTGCCGCACTGCTCCAAGGACAGGAGGAGAGCCGGAGAGAGGTGCAGAGAGTGGCGTGTGAGGCAATAACGGCAGCAGCAGGTACCTGGTTGGGCTATAACTCTTTAATTTGAAGCACTTTATCTGTAATGGACCATGGTTCCTAAATTACTACTTGAGGATCCTTGGAAACGTGGTGCCAAGAACCAGAGTGGCAGAGCATCATGGGGGAATGTAGCTTACAGTAGCTGGAGGACCAACGGTTCACTAAAACATGAGTTGCAGGTGAACACATTGCAACAATAAATTGTTCTTAATTCATCTTAATTGTGAATATAACTTATTTGTGGGAACCATCACGTTTCTGTGATGCTTAATGATGAACACAATTCCATGAATTACCAGTAGTATATTTCCAAAAAGTGTTCTCATTGCACACATGTTTAATAAACAACACTCTCCCTTACGTACTCACCAGACCATAATGGAATTGTGTGTATGTATGTATGTATGTATGTAGAATAGTCAGGCTTCTACTCCATCTAAAGGAAATAAATTCTACCACTACTTATTTGTATTTTGTTTGTTTTAATAGGGTGTTTCTATCTACTCCACACCAAAATTTGTGAGCTCATATATGACCCTATGTCAGGGGCCATTAAAATCGATGATTTTTCTTTTTTAAATCAGATTTTTGGGATGTAAATCAAATTTATTTTAATGAAATGCTTTTGGAGGAAAAATATATCTAAGGATAGTTTTCATTTTTAGATACATTTATTGTTCAAAGGTTAAACAGCATCAAATATAGCTTAGTTATGTAACATGAGACTGTATTCATGAGTCCAAGTTATACAAGCTGAGATAACATTCCCTTTTCCCACAGTAAAAATGGTATAAAATCTACATAGTTCTGGAAAAGTTAATGGTGGGATGTGAGTTGTATTCCAAAGTGATAAAAATGAGCATGTGACTATGCAAACAATGAATGAACGCTCACATACCATCTTACAAATTCCATTTCGATTAAAAATTTGTTCCCGCCATGTCCACTTTTGCATTCTTATGAATAGCCCTAGATGCCTGTTGGGAAGCATACACATCAGGTTAAAGGTTTGTATGTATAACTGGAATGCACTCTGTTAACACTACAGCCAGTTGAAACTGTAAGTCCCTTGGAACTTGTGAGGCAGCCAGGATTTAATATTTCAGTTAATTTTTGATGAATACTTAATGGGAATGAGAAAAAAACACGATAGTTTAAAAACAAAGCATTAAACAGGAAAGTTCTCTCATTAACAGGGATAGACTGATAATGCGCAGTGTGTGCATACATTCTCATTGCTAAATTCGGTTATTTGAGCCCTTATGTTTTGTTGCTCAGATGTAAAGACAAAGTGGAAGAAACAGCGTCTTCTTGGTTGTTTGGCCTGGTGTAGGCGGGGGAGAAGGAAGGACCTTGTGATAAAAGGTAAGATGAGCAGCACAAGGATGTAAAGGATTTGCATTTATTTCCCGGTATGACACATTAATACTAAATTCTCTACCATTCTAGAACATCCTGAAGAAGGAACTGCACTGACTGTCCTGAATCATCCCAATGGAGACTGTACCGAGAATAGCACTGATGTTTAATGTGTTTGTGAAGGATGTGGCTTTTACATTTACTACTCCTGCTTCAGAGGAGATTAGGACTGGAGATGCGACCTGTAACTGTGAGGATTTGTGAAATCCAGGTCATTTTATATATATATAAAAGACTGGCAGAGTATTCACGTGGTGCCTAGTTAAACTGAAAAGGCTGGTGAAACTGGCTCTACCTGTTCTAGTAAATATTAACTTTGTTTTAACCCTTTTTAAGTACAAGAGTTTTTTTTCTTCTTCATGGGTGTATGTAACTGAAATCCCTTATTTAGTGTACTCATTCAAACTATATAATGGTGTTGTTTTTTTTTATGGAAACATATGGCTTTCATTTGATGGCATATGTCATTTAATGATTTTTTTTTAATTGCCCGTGTCCCTTATTTACATACATGATATACATGATGTATGTATAAGTCATGTGTCCTTAACAACACAGAATGTACATGTATGATCTGTGTCTAAATGACCCGCAGACGCATTCAATAATTTCCTCTGATGATCAGACTGTGTTGCATTGATGCCTCCAGTGAAACTTCCTCTGGCGCATTTTTGGAAGCAGTAAATCACAGCTTTCGTTGATCTGTTGTAGCTGCTATACTGCCTCTAATGGCAGTCAGCAACACATCAAAAAAAATAAATACACAATTAATTAGGGTTAAGATCTAGGGTAAGAATCTGGTCTAGGGTTATAATGTTACTGTAAGGGGAAAAAAACCTATGCTGCTGCTCCAGATTGCCTTCATATACAGAGTTTATACCTATGCTGCTGCTCCAGATTGCCTTCATATACAGAGCTTATACATATGCTGCTGCTCCAGATTGCCTTCATATACAGAGTTTATACCTATGCTGCTGCTTCAGATTGCCTTCATATACAGAGTTTATACCTATGCTGCTGCTACAGATTGCCTTCATATATAAAGATTATACAGCAGCATAGATATAGGTATAATCTGTATACTAAGGCAGGCTGGAGCCGTCGTATGGGTATAATAAGTGTGTATAAAGGCAAACTGGAAGTCTTTGTATAGAGGCCAATGAGCAGTAAACTTTGCATATGATGCCAATAAGCAGTCTGGTGCTTCTGGGTTAAAAGACCGGGATTTGTTGCCTGTGTGTAAAAGTTAACAGTATATTTTATAAGATGGGATGTTTGTATGTATGTTCAGCTACAAAGGGGTATAATAAATAGTAGTTACGTATGTGAAAGCGAAATGTGGCAAAAGGGAGAAAATCTACCTCCCTATGTCAGGGTGTTTAAAAAAAAATGTAAACCAATTTTTTTTTTTTTTTTTAATCAGATTTTTTGGATGTAAATCAAATTTATTTTAATGAAATGCTTTTGGAGGAAAAATATATCTAAAGATAGTTTTCAATTTAAGATATATAATAGTTCAAAGGTTATACAGTGTGTGTGTGTGTATATATATATATATATGTATGTATGTATGTCTTTTTTAATGATTGTATTTGTGTAAATTATTTAGGTCAATGTTAGAAAGTGTTTTTTTTTTTTTTTTCATATTTTAGGAATTTTTTTGTAGTAAATTATAAGATATGATGAACATAATGGTATCTTAAAATGTAAATATTGCATAAATATACAGCGTCATGTTACATAACTAAGCTATATCTATAGATAGAGAGAGCTTGGTTATGTAACATGACTGTATATGTATGCAATATTTACATTTTTGGTAAACTAATTCAATGAATCCAAGTTATACAATCTGAGATATCATACACTTTTACCACAGTAAAAATGGTATAAAATCAACAACAAATTTAACCCCTTCGTGACAATGGATGTGTCAGGCACGTTCTGTGGTGAAACGAGTGGTTTTTGCAATCAATGGTGCTGCTCTATTGCCTCAAATTCGAGGCATTAGTCAGCCCCGAAATTTTGAACCTGAGCAATCGTGGGGGCTCTCCACGTATGCTGCTCTCCAATATGGCTGCTGCCCTCCAATATGGCTGCTGCCCTCTTGTGGGTAGAGCGTCAGAAGTGGAAAAAAAATTCACTTCAGTCGCTCTGACTCTGATGCGGTTGCTTAACTAGAGGCAGTCAGCAACATTGCAATAATAATAATAAAAAAAAAAAGACTTAACTGTTCTAACCATAAGATATTAGCTAATTATTAGGGTTACAATTAAATTAGGGTTAACATAAGGGTTAAGTTTGGGTTGGGGTCAAAAGGTCACTGTAGGTTACGAAGTTCTATAACTCACAAAAAACTTCAGAAAAACATGGAAACAAGCATATTTCTGAACTTGGGACAAAATTTAGAAGCAATTTAGACAGGGTCTATTTTTAATGATTGTATTTGTGTAAATTTATTTTTTAGGTCAAAGTTAGAAAAAGTGTTTGTTTTTTTTCTTTTTTTGATAAATCAATTTTTATTAGAGTTTTTTCACAACAAAAATGGGGGGGGGGGGGGGGGGGGAGGGGCGTCGAATATAGATTGTGAACATTGTAAACACATATCCGGTAGGTAAGTTGTCATATAACTGACGCAGCAGATACTGACTTCCTCCTACTACCAACAGCAAATAATAAAAACAATACAACAATGTGTCGATTCGTTATTCACAGTGACCTTTGATCAATTTTACTAAATAATAGTTTTCTAACAACAGTTGGGGAGGGCAGGGAGGGTGGGATGGGGAGGGCAGGGAGGGTGGGATGGGGAGGGAGGGGTATTGGGGAGGGACCACTGTGGGGTAGACAAAAATCGGGGAGCAATTAAATGGAATACTGATAACTTGGCACAGTCGGTGTTTCACATTGGCGGTCAATTTACATAGAGATTACATAATGCTATTACCGTATATCATCGCATGGGATAAATCGAATAAATAATACATTTGCATTGCTTGGGAACACATTTCCCTAGGAGGTTGGTGTACTTTTTGTTAAGGGGGAGAGAGGGGGTAGGTGCCTGAGGTGGGGGGAAAGAATGAGAGGGAACGTGTGGGGATTTGTAAGGCAGTCTCAGGGGGTGAGGGTGATAGAGTGATTGCGGAACTCAGAAATAAATTGTGTCCAGTAGTACCATTTAAGTGTATGTGTCTCTGCTTGGGGTTTAGGTCTGGTTGCTAAGTCTTCCAGCGCACGGGTCATTTCGACTCTTTCTACCCATTCGCGGATCGAAGGGGGGATGATAGATCCCCAGTGTAGGGGTATAAGAGCTTTGGCTTCATTTAGTAGTTGAGGGATTATGGATTTCTTATAGTCCTTGACCGGGAGTGACGTGTGATGTAGCAAATAATGTATTGGTTGGAAAGGTGGTGGGTGGTCAGTAAAATCGGGAAGTAGAGCATGTATCTGTTCCCAGAATGGCGCTATTAAAGGGCATTCCCACCATATGTGGAGAACTGAGCCGGGAGAGCTGCCACATCTCCAACATAGGTCAGGAACATCTGGGAAAATCAAATGAAGTTTGGATGGGGTGCGATACCAATGTGTCAGAAGTTTATATCCCATTTCTTGGGTTTTGGTGCAGATAGAGGTCTTGTGTGTGAGTGTGAAAATCTTAAGCCATTGTGGTCTGGAGAGGTTTATTTGTAGCATGTTTTCCCAGGTGCTAACGTAACCAGGCAAGTGGGGGCTCTCTGGATCAAGCAGTATTTTATATAATTGTGAGATTCCGTGGGGAGGGAGGGCGTCCAATAAGTGGAGTTCTTCAAATGGAGTAGTAATGCGTGTGAGATTGTGTTTCTGAGTAGTGTTCTGAATAAAATGTTTCAGTTGGAGATACTGTAGTACATAAGTGGGTGTTGAGTGGGGTCCTGGGAGCAGCTCTGAGAGGGGTTTAATAAAATTTCCAGTGGTGTAATCGGCTATCACTGCCTTGTCTCCCTCTGTTGTGTTTAGAAAAGCCCCTCTTGTGTCCCCGGGAGGAAAGTCCGGATTGTGTCTTAGGGGGGTCATAGGCGATGGGTATGTTGTTAGTGCATGTGACCTGTGTAGTCGGTGCAAGACAGTGAGTGTGGCTGAGACAAATGGGTTGGCTTTCGCCAGTTTCCTCGTGGACTGTGGCGAGGACCATATACTGTTGCGAAGAGGAGTATGAGTGGCATGCGTTTCCAACTCAACCCACAGTTTATGTTTTGGGTGATGTGTCCATTCCAATGTTCTTATGAGGTGGCAGGCGTGTGAGTACGTTTGGATGCAGGGTAGTCCGAGACCTCCTGCTTCTTTAGGCCTCTGTAATAGCTTGGTAGCTATTCTCGGGGGTTTTGATGCCCATATAAATTTAATGAACATAGATCTAACTGAGGTAAAAAACATACGTGGTAGTGCTAACGGTATGGTCTGCAGGGCATAGAGTATACGCGGGAGGACATTCATCTTAATCGTGTTTACCCTGCCTGTCCAAGAAATAAGCAGTGAGTTCCATGTTCGTAAATCTTTTTGGATAGAGTCCAGTAAAGGTGGGAAATTGTGTTGATATAGAGTGGCCGCGTTGCTTGTCAGCCAAATACCTAGGTATTTTAATTTGTGCGCTTGCCATTTAAAAGGGAAGGCCTTAGACAGGGCTCGGACCTCTGTTTGGGGTATATTTATGTTCAGTATTTCAGATTTGGTATAGTTGATTTTTAGATTCGATATTTTACCATATTGTGCAAATTCCTGGAGAAGTAACGGTATAGTGATTCTAGGATTTGTGAGGACAAATAACATGTCGTCTGCATATCCTATTACTTTGTGGTGGGTGCCATCTATTTGCATTCCAGTGATATCTGTGTTGTTTCTAATACTCTCCAGGAATGGCTCAAGTGAAAGGATAAATAATATGGGAGATAAGGGGCAGCCCTGTCTAGTCCCGTTAGTAATATTGAACGTGTCAGACAGTGCCCCATTAATACGTATCCTCGCCGAGGGACGGGAGTACAGAGCGGCAATCCAGGTGACCATGTGGGGACCAAAGCCAACGTGTCTAAGAGTCTCAAGCATAAACGACCAGTCCAATCTGTCAAAAGCTTTTTCAGCGTCTGTCGAGATCATAGCGATCTTTGTGCGTTTGGTGTTGGCTATATGGATTAAATTAGCCGCTCTGATGGTGCCATCTCTGGACTCCCGTCCCGGGACGAAGCCCGACTGATCTGGGTGGATCAATTCGGGTAGTATTTGGTTAACTAATTAAAGATTAGTGTAATATGTAACAAACTCTGTAGCAATGTCTGAGGGCATTTGTTTAAGGGTGTTATCTCGTCCCCTGATCTTGTGTATGTATGACAATTGGCGTTTTTTCTGTAGGGCTCTTGCTAGGTACTTGCCCGGTTTGTTGCCATGTTCATGGAATAGCGATTTCATTTTGATATAGTGTCTGCGTGTTTGTGCGTTCAGCAAAGTAGAGAGCTCCCCACGAAGCAATAGCAGCCTTTCATATTGGCTGTTGTCTAGGGTTTCTTTATGTGTAAGTTCTAAGGAATTGATTTCCTGATATAAGTTGCTTAGACGGGCCGTGTACGATTTTTTCCGCTCTGCTCCTATTTTAATAAGATGTCCACGTACGGTGCATTTGTGGGCTTCCCATATCGTGGGCAAAGGGATGTCCGGAGTCAGGTTCTCGGTAAAATAATCCGTTAGTGCAGTCGAGATGGCTTTTTGGGTGTCAGCGTCGTCAAGAAGGGACTCGTTCAGACGCCATGTCCTTTGTGTCGGGCGAGTCAGTTGGGAGGTTAATGAGATGGTTAAAGGGGCATGATCCGACCACGTGATTGGGCCGTAGTTCGATTGATTCAGCTGGGATAAGTGATAGTGTGATACGAATAAATAGTCGATACGGGTATATCTGTTGTGTGGGACGGAGTAAAAACTGTAATCTTTTACAGATGGGTGCATAGCCCGCCAACAGTCTACTAGTTGTGCGTCTCTCAGTAATTTTTGAACTTTGAGGGTAACGTGTATGGGTGTTTGGGTGCTCCCCGTGGATGTATCCATTTTCGGGTTCAATGCTAAATTCAAGTCCCCTCCCAGGATTGTCGTCCCTTCCTGGAAAGAGCGCAGTAGGGTCATTATTTTAGAAAACTTTTTGTGCTGCTTAGTATTGGGGAGATACATATTAACAAAAGTGTATGTTTGTCCTCCATTCATCCCTTTGACAAATATATAACTGCCCTGTGTGTCTGCCAAATGGGTTACAGCCGTGAGTGGGAAATGCTTAGAGAATATTATTGCTACTCCTTTACTTTTAGAAACCGGATTATTGCTAAAGAACCCTAGAGGGTAATCTCTATGTGATAAACTCGGGGGGTTCGGTTCCCTAAAGTGTGTTTCCTGGAGAAATGCAACATGTATGTGTTGGGAACGTAATTCTCGAAACAAATTTGAACGCTTTTCAGGGATGTTAAGTCCCTTGGCATTGAGTGTTAGAATTTTCAGTTCCGCGGCTTTGTACGCCATAGTAGCAGGTTTCCAAAAACAAAGGGAAAAGAAAAAAAAAAAAAAAAAAATTATATATAGTGACGGGAGAAAAAAAAAAGGGGGGGAGGGGACTTAGAGTTAGGGAAAGAGAGAAAATGGGGGGGGGGGGGGGGAATCAGATAGAATCACCAGTGACGTCGATCTGGGGTTAAAACAGGGCCAGGTCAAGTACAGGGCTGACCCTGTTCGCCCACAAATCTATCCAAGGACGTCTTGGGTGTGGAGGTGGGTGGTTGCCGCCGATAATGGTCGGTACCTTCATATAGTGTACGTGTAGAATCAAACGTACTATTATATGAATAATATGTTGTTTCCAGGTGGATGGGTTCAGTCTCGGAACACCCAGTACCTTGAACATCCACCAATAACGATGAACAAGAACCATAACAATATATAACAATAAACAGGTGTGGGTCTGCGGACAGAAGCCATTTAGGGCTTCAACAGTGTGGGTCGTTGTTACAATGGGAACATTATTTTAGCGTTAGCGCTTAGTAGCGACAGTGACCCGTGTTAGTGTTGCATATGTACATAGCATATTGGGGGGGGGGGGGGGTACCTGTCGGGGGTTACCAGGTAGTGACCTCTGTTCTTGGGTGCTTTGCGTGATAGCTGTCAAGTCCTTGCGTGAGCATTGTCCAGCTACGTTGACATGAACCAAAAGTTCCCAGTGGGATCCATCTCGAGGGAACGGGTAGCCTCCGAGTATGAAAACCTTTGTTTCTCAGTGTCATTGAGACCCCGGTTATCAGGCAACTGTCCCACACCTGGTAGGGTTAGGAGGACAATTATATTGATCCCTCAGGAAGTTACTCACTACTGAGCTGCTTCATTCCTCTGCTGCTAACGCCGTTATAGCGGGTCGTAGGTTTCCATCGTCTCTAATTCGGGAAATCCGATTCTCCGAATGAGTCAGGCGTTGACGTGAGGGTCTAGGCCCTCTTTGGGGTAGTGGGCGCGTTTGACGGGTTTCTGGAAGGCTCCAGTCCTCAATCTGGAGTGACGGCAGATGAAGCTCCTGTAGTAGATCTGGTATCTCGTGGTGGTATCTGAGCGTCTTCGTGCCGCTGTCCAGTCTGATGTTCAGGCTGAATGGGTGGCCCCAGTAGTACAAAACATTTCTGTTTTGGAGTTCTGTAGTGAGTGGTCGTAGGGCTCTTCTTGCTTGTAGAGTGAGGTCAGACAAATCATGGTATAGTGTCACGTTGTGCCCCTCGAACAGGATGGGGCCTGTATCTCTAGCCCGTTTCATTATCTGCTCTTTTGTGGGGTAATCCGTCACGCAACAGATGATATCTCGTGGGGGCGTGTTGGGGGGTCCTCGAGGTCGTAGTGCCCTGTGAGCCCTGTCAATCGCTAGGATTGAGTCTTGAGGGCGGCCGAGTATGTTGTTGAATAGGCAGGTGACCAGGCGGGCAGGGTCCTCTGTGGCTTGGGCTGTGCTCTCCGGGATTCCCCTGACCCGAATATTGTGGCGTCTGCCTCTGTTATCTAGGTCTTCCAGCCTCCTCCGGTAGTCAGCTAGGTAGGCTGCGTGTTGTTCGGTCTTCTTGGCTATCGAGGTAATCTTCGTAGCTTGTGTTGCAGCTTCTTCCTCGTGTTTGCTCACTCGGAGCTCCACACGTGTTATATCAGCCCTCAGGCCTAGCATGGCGTCTGCCACAGTTTGTTTCAATTCTGTGACGAGCATATTAAAATCTTCCCTCCACGGTGCTGAGGAGAAGAGCTGTTGCGCCGTTGCTGAACAGGTAGGAATCTCTTTGTCTGCTTTGGGGAAAGCTCCGCTTGTATCCTCTGAGTCGAGGGAGCTTGTTGGTGAGGGCGCCATGTTGTCTTCTGCGCGCTGGGAGGAAAGGGCCGCTGGTGTGCTGAAATATTCTCTGAGGGATGGCGAAGTAGAGGTCGATTTGTCCCCAGACCCTTTGGGTTGCTGGTTATGTTTCTTGCTCCTGCGCATCGTATCGGGGAACGCTGTTTATTGCTTGTTATGCTGGGTGTGAGACGGAGCTCCGTTTTTAGGCAGCCATTCACCTCGGCAGCAGGCCACGCCCCCGTTTGTTTTTTTTCATCATATTTTATGAATTTTTTTGTAGTAAATTTTAAGATATGATGAATGGTATCTAATGAAAGCACTTTTTATGATGATAAAAAAAAAAACATATAGTTTGTGTGGGTACAGTATGTGAGAAAGAAGAAAATGACACACCAGAAATGTCAAAACAGCCCTTGTCACCAAGGGAAACGCAAGGTCAAAAGGTC
The DNA here is from genome assembly GCA_036172795.1 of Pelodytes ibericus. Taxonomy (NCBI): domain Eukaryota; kingdom Metazoa; phylum Chordata; class Amphibia; order Anura; family Pelodytidae; genus Pelodytes; species Pelodytes ibericus. Next base: position 132,725,638 of record CM069861.1, on the reverse strand, counting down.
ATGTCACTAAAGGGTTAATCCCATTGTTGTTTTGCAATCTAGTTACAAACCCGTTATTTTGCTATATAATGTCAGTTTAAATAGTTCTCCAAATATGAGTGACTAACCTATTAAACTAAAATCAGTTCTGATATAACTGTTTTACTTCTCTCTGGTTGCAAATATGAAAGATTATCACTACCATCAAAATTAAGTTTACATTTAAAAATAATGATTTAAATCGAGTCTTCCTGACTAATTACATTTTCTACAGCTCCATACTGATTCACTGATCCCAGCTAACAATTTACTGTTCCATTAACGTAGCCCCAATGCCCAGGAAGTGCTCTGTGGACGTAGGGTTAATTATGTACTACACTTGTGCAGAAATCTATATGTGCAATTCATTGCATGTTTTGTGATAAAATCCAGGTCACGCCAGGAAAAAAAAGTTCCAATCCACCCCTCTGTTAAGCCGGTCCGGAGTTACTCAGGTCGCATTTTTTTTATTTTTTATAAAACAAACTTTTTGAAGCCGTGGTGCTAGAGGGGAGCGCAGAACGCTTTCCTCGCAGCTGCGGACCGGCAGAGCAGAGCACTGGGAGACAGCAGCAAGGAGGTAAGTACTGGGGGAGGAGGGTGGTACAATACGAGCATAAAGCTGGCATACTGAGGGGCAATATCCTGGCATATTAATTGCCAAAAAAATGGCATATTGAGGGGCAAAGTCCTGGCATATTAAATGGCATATTGAGGGGAAAAATCCTGGCATATTAAATGGGAAAAGAATGGCATACTGAGGGGCAAAATACTGGGATACCGAAGGGCAAAATACTGACTTATTGAGTGGCAAAATATTACTGGCATATTGAGTGGCAAAATATTACTGGCATATTGACCAACTGCTCCCAACCACCCTCCATGTTACATTAGACTGACCCACTTACACACACACCCTTACACAGACAGTGACACACTTACACACACACACCCTTACACACACACACCCTTACACTGACACAGTGACACCCTTACACACACCATTACCACTTACACACACACACACACAGTGACACCAATACACACACAACCTGAGACACACTATTTTGCCCCTCAATATGCCAGTATTTTTCTTCTCAATATGCCATTCTTGTGCTATTTAATATGCCAGGATTTTGCCCCTCCAATATGCCATCTAATATGCCCCTCCAATATGCCAGGTTTTTGCCACTAAATATGCCAGGATTTTACACCTCCAATATGTCAGGATTTTGCCCCTAAATATGCCAGGATTTTGCCACTCCAATATGCCGGGATTTTACCCCTCCGATATGCCAGGATTTTGCCCCTCCAATATGCCAGGATTTTACCCCTCCAATATGCCAGGATTTTGCCACTCCAATATGCCAGGATTTTACCCCTCCAATATGCCAGGATTTTGCCCCTCCAATATGTCAGGATTTTGCCCCTCCAATATGCCAGGATTGTGCCACTAAATATGCCAGGATTTTGTCCCTCCAATATGCCAGGATTTTGTCCCTCCAATATGCCAGGATTTTGCCCCTCCAATATGCCAGGATTTTTCCACCCTCCTCCCCCCTTCCCAGTACTTACTTCCTTGCTGCTCTGCTGGTCTCCCGGTGCAGGTCCGCGGCTGTGAGGGAAGCGTTGTGCGCTCCCCTCCAGCTGGGTGGCTTCAATAAAGATTGTTTAAAAAAAATAATGTGACCAGAGTTACTGCTGTAGCATTTTTTTTTTTTTTTAACAAACTTTATTGAAGCCGCGCGGCTGGAGAGGAGCGCACAACGCTTCCCTCACAGCCACGCAGATCTGCAGACTAGCAAGGAGGTAAGTAAACCCCCTTACTGCGGGCCGGGAGCGCGGGTGATTTTCCCGCCCCTCCCCCTTGTGGCGCCCTAAGGCAGCCGCCTGTGCTGCCTTACGGTAGCGCCGGCCCTGGGTATGTGGATTCTTTTTCCATGATAAAACTAGTTTAAAAGAACACAGCAAAATCCATCTTAATGATTTTAACTTAACTTATCCAAAAAATAACGGAAATGTCATAGAGCTGACACAAAAAAACATCTTGAACTTTGTAAACTTAAAACCTAAGGCTTTAGAATCAAAGGTGACTGAAACCTTGAGTAAACAAATTAGTGTATTAGATCCATTCAAAACTTTTCAGCCCTGGCAACAGGCCACCAGAGGCAAAGTTGCTCTTGCACATGGGCAAGTGAAAGATTGTTCTCGTAAAATAAATTGTTATACCGACTGTCCAGATAAAGATGAACAAATAGTAAATTGGAATTTTGGAAACTTAATTTGGGTTGACACCAAAGATGAAATTGTAACCATAAAGACTGAGATGTTACCTTACAGGACCAGGTTTGTCTTTGCTCTCCATCTAAATAAGGCACTTCCTTTGAGCTTGAGCCGACATCATCAAGGAGGAAAACTTATGTAATGAATGTGGGAAAACTTTTAAAACATACCATCAGCTAGTGATGCATTCATGAGTAGTGTTGAGCGAACCCGAACCGCACTGTTCGGGTTAGTCCCGAACATTAGGTTTTTGGACCCCGGACCCAAACACGGACATTTCACTGTATGTTAGGGTTGGAGTTTGGGGTTCGGCGATTACATTGTATGTAATGCTATGGGCTTTCTATAAACTGAAATAGAGTCCCCATTCATAAGAATAGGGACTCTATTTCGGTTTATAGAATAGCAATAGCATTACATGTATTCCATAAACCGAAAGTCTATAAACCGAATGTCTTTAAACCGAATGTTAAGGTCCCCCCTGCGTTAGCAGAGAGAGCCGGTCTCTGACCAGACGGCTGCTTGCTTCCTATGGAGTCAGTCGGAGGATATACTGGCGTGTACTATTTAATCGAGGATCTTCACAGGATATGTTTACAACTTTCCTTGCTCATCGGTAAATTGAGTAATATGTACACAATTCACTTTTATGTACTTTCTACAAGCATTTGTAATTTTGCAATGTTTACGTTAAAGTCTTGAGGCTTTTGTTGCATGCCCGAACTGCAAAAATCAGGCATTGAAAGATGAGTTGGAAAAATTCTCCAACTTGATGATCTTTCCATCTATTCCGGGCAATCAGTGCCTGATTTGTGGCATTCACGTCTGTTCATTTTTTTTTTTTTACAGAGTAGTCTTCGTTATGTCAATGAGAGATGGCAGAAATAAAAGGTGGGACAGGTAAAAAAAGAAAACTGCATCTTGTTCCCACACCAGAGCATTGGAAAGCTAGGGGGTTCAGAAGTTATAGACTATTTGTGGAGTATATTAAGACATTACATTTTAATGGAATATTTAATAGGTTATAAAGCATAGTGATGTTATAGTAAAAGAAAAAGAAAGGCACAGTGCTTATAACTTCAAAAGTGATTTGTAAGGGAATAAAAACCAATAATGATATATACTGTGAAAAAGCCCCTTCACCACACATAAACTAAAAATCAAATACTAACCAAAAATGTACATGCAAACAAGAAAAAAAGGGGAGAAGAGCATGTATTCAAAGAGTAGAGAGGTGTCTCCCAATCTTGTGGAGGGAGGTTAGCAGCTAGTCTTAAACAACTGCAGTGATCTGCACCACTGCAAAAGAGAAACACAGTAGTTATAAAAGAGAAAGGGCTAAATAAAGCTCCAGAAACAGATGTACATATTGTATAAAATATAGATTTATTAAATGTCACCAAAAAAAGGTAAAATGATTAAACATAGACAACATGTGTTTACATCCGTTTTGGATGTTTCGGTTGCCGCGCATGCGTCCTCGCAAGGCGGCAACCATTTCAGGGTGGTCATTTCAGCTCTCTCATTGGCCGAAGTGGACACCATTTTAAGGGTCAGTTTGTCAGTGAAGACTTGCATGGTAGACGGTTGTTAGTGACTAGTGGCCCGTTTTTTCTCCTCATTCAGGTGTTCTTCATGGTTGGTATGCCCATACATTCATTATAATTCTGTGATTAAACTGCCCTGTGGGTTCACTATTTTATCACTCAATATGCCTAATGCTAATGAGGTTGTTAGACCTAATGTACAGGCTGCTTTGCAAGAGCCACTTACCCAGTCTACCCCTTCTACTTCTGATAAGGGTGATCTGATGCCTGACTTCTTCAACTCAGGGGATTTTCAATCATTGCTGGAGACCACCATGGCTAGATCTGTGTCCCACGTGGTGCAATCAGCCATGGGCATGGTGTCTGCAAATTTGGCATCCTCTATTACTTCAGCCCTCAGGGCCTGCCAAGTTCAGGATGTTCAGGGCGAGGAACCCCAAGGGCTGTCTACTGGCCGTAAGGCCGTGAGGGCGCGTTACCACTGCGCAAAAGAGCCATGCACCGGGCAAAATCGGTGCAGAAATAGAAACAGGCTAAAGACTGACTCGGACTCTGAGTCCACATCAGAGGGGTAGGTTGATGGGTCTGATTCCTCCAATTGTATATAACCGGCAGAACGCCTCAACCCCACTGAATCCGAAGGAGATAGTTCCCCTGAGACGGGGTTGGTAGTTATGGTATCTTCAGCCCCGCTAGACCCCAGAGGTGAACCTCTATTTATACCAGAGGATCTACAACATCCTTGCTCATCTGAATGGGCTCCTGTGGCACATGTCACAGATTACCTGGCGGCATGGGTACGAAAACCTTTGGATAGGGCTACCCGGAATAAATTGAGGGCCGAATGCCCGAGACCCACGGTCGCCAATTCTGTATGCATCACCCCCGATGTGGATGCTAAGATAGCCCAGTTTCTGGAGAAAACTGGCTGGAAAGCCCGGAAAGGGTTTATATTTTTAATTGAGAAATTGCCAGTACAAAGTTTTGGAATTGTTAGGTCCCATAACAAAGATTTTTGAACTGGCGGAATCCGCCATTGAGGAAGGCGCTTCAATGGACCATATTAGCCTTAGAGGCTGGGCCATCTGTCTAACAGAGAATGCTAATTCCGCATTGGCGATGAAACGGAGGAAGGCCATCCTGCTCAAAATGGAGCCTAAGCTGGTACATTTGGCTATTTCTGAACCCGGCCCCAAAGCAAATGGCCTCCTTTTTGGGGACTCATTTGTTATGGAGCTAGAGACCTTCGTCCAAACCTTCACAGCCCTGGACAAAGCGCAGTCTAGCATGTGCAGGGTCTTTAATCAAAAGGTTTTTACCGGGGCCGCCAGATCTAGAGGCCATCTGGCCGGCCGCTCTTTCAGGGGTCAATGGGCCCCAAGGCTTCTCTCAACCTAGATAACCATTCCAGCACTTTAGGAACCAGAACCCACACAAAGGTAGACTCTGGCAGACGTGATGATTCAGAGGGGCATTGCAGCACAGACATTGTTCTGGAAAGTCCGAGTTATCGTCCCAATTCTTCCCTATTAGAGGTAGGGGGTCGACTCCGTTTTTTTATCCACATGTGGTCCACACTTGGGTTCTTCAGACTGTGCAGGGTTACCTTATAGATTTTGTAAGTCCCCCAATACAAACATTGCTCCCTCGACCACTGACTTTTTCCGATTCAGACTGAGACGTAATAGCACAGGAGGTATATACCCTACAGGACAAATGGGCCGTCTCTTCAGTCCTCGACAATTCGACAGGTTTTGTAAGGAAAAAAAGGAGGAGGTGTCAGACCAGTGATCGACTCCGCTTTTTTATCCACATGTGGTCCACGCTTGGGTTCTTCAGACTGTGCAGGGTTACCTTATAGATTTTGTAAGTCCCCCAATACAAACATTGCTCCCTCGACCACTGACTTTTTCCGATTCAGACTGAGACGTAATAGCACAGGAGGTATATACCCTACAGGACAAATGGGCCGTCTCTTCAGTCCTCGACAATTTGACAGGTTTTGTAAGGAAAAAAAGGAGGAGGTGTCAGACCAGTGATCAACCTTCAACCCCTGAACGCATTTGTAAGATATCACCATTTCCAGATGGAGGGCATTCATTTCCTGAGGGACCTATTACTATTAGGGGATTGGATGGCCAAACTGGATTTACAAGTCGCTTACCTGAAGGTGCCCATGGCTCCGAAACATCATAGGTTCCTCCATTTCCAGCGGCAGGATGTGGAATTTCTCATGCCTACCCTTCGGACTCTCCTCCGTTCCATGGTGCTTCACCAAGTTACTGAAACCAGTGGTGGCCCACCTGCGCAGGAGAGGCGTCAGACTTATCATTTACCTGGACAACATTTTAATCATGTCCCAGAATGAATCGACTCTAAGCCTACACCTAACTTGGACAGTGGAACTCCTTCAAAGTCTGGATTTTCCTGATCAATTGGAACAAATCCCTGGTAAGACCCACGCAATCGATAGAATTTTTAGGTTTCACCATAGATTAGGTTCACTGGTCTCTACATCTGCCTCCATCCAAAATCAAACTGATCAAGAAAGAGATCAGGAAAACATTGACACATTCCAAAATCACAATTCGTCAATTGGCAAGGAAGATTGGACTTCTTTCAGCCTAATATCAAGCAATCTTCTCAGGGCCCTTACATTACCGGGCACTACAACGGTTGAAAACACACTCAATCCACCAAGGATGGGCATACGATCAAGTTATTCCCCTGGATTGCGAAGCATCGGAAGAACTATATTGGTGGCTTCACCACATGGAGGCATGGAATGGCAGGACAATCTTTCACACCACACCGGATCTCACGCTCACTTCTGACGCAAACCTACATGGTTGGGGAGCCTTAGGCGATGGTTCGTTCACAGGGGGAAGGTGGTCTGCCCAAGAACTAGGGCTCCACATCAACGGCCTGGAACTAGTGGCAGGAACATTCGCGGTCAAGAGCATCTCCTGAAAACTGACCAATTGTTTGATCCTCCTATGTATGGACAATGTATCAGCAGTTTGATACATCAACCATCTGGGAGGCACGAGATCACCAATCCTTTCCCAACTGGCGATGGAATGTTGGCAATTCTGCCTCGCACACAACATCTCAATTCAGGCCACCCACATCTACATACATGGGTGTTCCAACGACTACAGGAGCTGTGGGGCCCCATGGAAATGGATCTGTTTGCGTCTGGACTAAACACTCAACTTCCCAGGTTCTTCAGCTGCCGCCTGGATCCGGAAGCAGTGGCAACGGATGCATTGCTCAAGTGGCCCCTCCACAGATCTTACGCTTTTCCACCATTCTGTCTGATTGCACGCACACTGGTGCATCTACGGTGACTCCAGGGATCTCTGGTTTTAGTCACCCCATGGTGGGAAACACAACCCTGGTTCCCCACGTTACAGGAGATATCAGTGGATTGGCATCGACTCCTTCCATCCAGGTAAGACCTCCTGACAGACCCGGATGAGAACCATCATCCTCTTATCATCTCAGGTCAGTTGAGACTTCTTGCATGGTTAGTTCAGGGAACCCTGGTGTATTCCAGACGTTCCATGGGCAACTCAAGACCTCCTGGCAGGAGCTTGGGCTCCAGGAACAAGATGTGTCTACACTAATGCCTGGAAGTCTTGGGCCGATTGGTGCATGGAACAACGTTTTGGATCCCATATCAACGCCTGTAACTCAGGTTCTTTAGCTCCTAACTTCTAGGTTCCAAACAGGCCTGGCCTAGCGGTTGATTAATGTGTTACGTTCCGCAATTTCAGCGGGTCATGCAGGATTCAACGGATACCTGGCTGGCAAACATGCTCTGATATGTCGACTTTTGAAGGGTATTCGCATGGCCAGACCTCTACCCTCTGGGACTTGCGACTAATCCTTACTTTTCTGGGTAGTTGGCCGGATAATAATAACTATCCTTGAAACAACTCTCGACCAAACTGGTGGTACTTTTCTGCCTTATATCATGTAAACGGGTATCGTACGTTAGAGAATTGGATGCTATAGCACACTCCTTTACTCCAGCAGGGGTGCTCTTTGACATCTCCATAAGTACCAAGACCTACATCAAATCCATTTTCTACCCGTCTGTTACGGACCACCCTCGATTTTGTCCGGTATTATGCTTACAGGAATATGAAAGAAGAACGGATAGTTTTCGTCAGACTTCTCCGTCTAACCTATTTTTAGCCATTCGTAACCCCCATCGCTCGGTTATTACAAGTACACTGGCCAGTTGGATCAAATGGATTCCAAGTTTTGGACTTTTCGTTACGCACAAAAGAAAGAGGAGGAGTTGGTGCAAGTTAGGGCTTATATAGGGGGAGGGACGGGAGTTACATGGATTCACTGATTGGTTGTTTTATTTTCTCTATGTTCCATTATGTTATATTTCTTGCTACTGAGGGGATTAAAAGGAAGAGATAGCACAAATACTCGTCTCCTTGTCTTTATAAATGATGACTTTACGTCATGACTTAGTAAAATCGTCCAATTTGTATTTATATTTTTTTCTATTGTCTATATGAGGTTTTTATATATATTTTATATGTATTGTCTATGTGACCAGCTATTATATTTGTGTTGTCAGTGGCACTAGATTATTCTCTTTGTCTATGTATAATCATTTGACTATTTCTGTTTGTGACATTTAATAAATCTATATTTTATATAATATGTACATCTGTTTCTGGAGCTTTATTTAGCACGGTCTCTTTTAATAACTACTGTGTTTCTCTTTTTCTAAATCCAATTCGAGCTACTGTAGATCAAATTGCTAAGAAAGTTAATAATGGTTTTGATAAAAAAGGTGTCATAACATACAGTACATTGCAGTTTGTTGTGTATGGGGCAGCGTAGCCCCAGACCAGTCAAGGCGCCCCTGCTGACCCGTGTCCACTGCCGAAAGCACCTACAATAGTCACGTCAACATCAGAACTGGATCACGGAGCACTAGAAGAAGGTGGCCTGGTCTGATGAATCATGTTTTCTTTTACATCACATGGATGGCTGGGTGAGTGTGCGTCGCTTACTTGGAGATCCCATGACACCAGGATGCACTATGGGAAGAAGACAATCCAGTGTGATGCTGTGCCCCAGCCCCCAGTTTTGTGCTCAGGATGCGCTGCAGCTCCCAGATTTGCATTCAGGATGTGCCCCAGCCCAAAAATGTATGCTCAGGATCTGCCCCAGCCCCCATATTATCACTCACAAGACTTGCCCCAGCCCCCACTCACAGGACTGCAAATAACTCAGTGCAAAAAATGATACTGCAGCAATATGTGTCAATCAAACTTTATCACAGTTATACAAAGGTCAAGCTGGTTATGGGTGTGCAAGACCTGTTGTGTGCAAACACTGTTTGATAGCTTGTGACCACTCCCACATTGTCTTGTTTCTTCCTAGTCATGTTCATTGAACAGTGACACTCCAGTAAAACACTTTTATTGACAGACCCTGATTCCTTGAAAGCTACAAGTTCTAGTGTGGCACACTATGACACTATGATGCGTGACTTTTTTTACAGGAACACATAGTTGCCAACATTTGAAAGAAAAATTCCAATTAAGAATTACTTACTTTAAGATTGACCACACCTACTGTCCAAAGCTCTGCCCACTCCATATAATTAGCATAATTTAGCTCCACCTTATTGTCACAGTGTAGATTATATCACTAAGTTCCCACCAACATTACCAGCATCCTTGGTATACAACAGATACCTTCGCAGCACAACATCTCCATCAGGCAGGTGCATTTTATCACTTCTACAGAAATATAGTAAGACCTGGTGCAGATGTGCTTCAGTCAGAGAGCTGTGTGTATACCATAAAACATACATTAGTATGAACTTACCACTTCTGCTGGAAGGCCATTCCATGTATCCACTACTCTATCAGTAAAGTAATCCTTTCATTAGTCCCTGGCCTAATCTTATATCTAGGATAGTCTTATATTTATCCCATGCATGCTTAAACTCCTTCACGGTATTAACCTCTACCACTTCTACTGGAAGACTATTCCATGTATCCACTACCCTCTCAGTAAAGTAATCCTTTCATTATTCAAGATGCCCTTACGAAGCGCCAGCACACAGGCGCGGAACGTGTAGGCTTTTTTTTACCCACCGGGTGATCCCACTCTCATTGCAGCTGTTAGTTGTGGCATCTTTTGTTTATTAAAGCGCTTCATACAACATCTTCCTGGTTTTCAGCCGTTTCATTCATTTATCTCCAGAGGACGACCCTCTACCCTCCTTTTACTTTCGATTTGCACGGTTTGAGTTCTGAGAGGAGGAGTCCGCTGAGGTTTACTAAGTAGATCAAGCCGTCTCTCAATTTTCATTTATCCTTTCATTAGTGCCTGGCCCTATCTTATATCTAGGATAGCCTTATACCTATCTCACACACGCTTAAACTCCTTCACTGTATTAACCTCTACCACTTGAACTGGAAGGCTATTCCATGCATCCACTACCCTCTCCGTAAAGTAATACCTTCATTAGTCCCTGGCCTTATCTTAAATCTAGGATAGCCTTATACCTATCCCATTAATACTTAAACTCCTTTACTGTATTAACCTCTACCACTTATGCTGGAAGGCTACTCCATGCACCCACCACCCTCTCAGCAAACAAATATTAAGTTTCTAATCACAAAACAAAACCTCTAAAATATTAAATATTTCTAGCCTTTTCAAAAGCTTGAGGTGGACCCCAAATTTATGTATATAACTAGTTGCATTTATGCCAGGGCTTGACAAACTTAACTGAGTTTTAGGAGCCAGCAAAAAACAAATCTAGGAGTCAGACAACAGCACATACACACAATCACATGCAGTCATATACAGACACACATACACACTCATACATGCAGTCAGTTTCATAGACACACATACTCATACATACATACTGTGACAAAAGTACTCCTTTCCTTTGGTACCTAGCTGGGTTGGATGGCTTGTCCATTTCCCAACATAATCATGAATCACAACCTTACTGTTTCAGCGTTTTCAGCTCCCTGCTTCCACTCACAGAAATCAAACACAATCTCCCCTCTCCTCTGGCAGGGGAGTATTTAACAGCACCTGTAATCAACAAGCCTTTTCAGGTGAGGTAAATTAGGATTGAAACTCTGACACTGGACTTCTCACCTGTAGGTTCCAAGCAACATATAAAATGTGGAGTGGAGCACTGGCCCACCCTACTCTCCAAGTGCTCCATCCCAGGGTCCACGCATACACATACATAAAGTGCTATATTAAGTTTTACATAACACATTTCCCTGGGGCTAATTACACAAAGTAGGAACTTTGCAAAATCTGGGGAGATATATAGACTCCCTCCAGCACAATTCCTTGCTGTCGGTCACAATACATACAATCTGTCACATACACTCGTACATACATACAGTTTGTCACATGCACTCATACATATATACATACATACAGTCTGTCACATAGACACACACTCATACAGAGTCTGTCAGATACACACTCATACATACATACAATCTGTCACAGACCCACACACTCATACATACATACATACAGTCTGTCACAGACACACACTCATATATAGATACAGTCTGTCACAGACACACACTCATACATACATATAGTCTGTCACAGACACACACTCATACATACATACAGTCTGTCACATAGACACACACTCATAGATGCAGTCTGTAACATAGACACATACACTCATAGAGTCATACACACCCATAAAGTATGTAACATAGATACATGCAATCTGTCACATAGACACACACACTCATACAGTCAGTCACATAGACACACACACTCATACATACAGTCACACACATACTTACAGTCTGTCACATACAAACAGTCTGTCACATACTCTCATACTTACATACACACATACAGTCTGTCACATACACTCATACATACATACAGACTGTCACATACACTCATACAAGTGAGTGTTTTTTGTTTTTTTAAATCTTAAAATAAATAAATAAAAATGTTGCTCAATATGTTCCACCTTCCTGTTGCTATATCTCGTTGCAGGGAAGGGGTGCATTTCCGTTCCGCACAGATCATCATTACTTATTAATTATCATTAACCATCATTTGTTAGGGTTGCCAGGGTTAATTTATCTATCATTTGCCAGGGTTATTTATCCATCATTTGCCAGGGTTAATTTAGCCATCATTTGCCAGGGTTAATGTATCCATCATTTGCCAGGGTTATTTATCCATCATTTGCCAGGGTTAATTTAGCCATCATTTGCCAGGATTAATTTATCCATCATTTGCCAGGGTTATTTATCCATCATTTGCCAGGGTTAACTTATCCATCATTTGCCAGGGTTAATTATCCATCATTTGCCAGGGTTAATTATCCATCATTTGCCAGGATTAATTTTACATCATTTGCTAGGGTTAATTATCCATCAACAAAAGAAAGCACACACCGGCTCCACTCCCATAAATCAGCGCTGGAGGTGGGTGCTCCACGAGCGGATCAGACGTTTGTATATGTATCTAGAAAAAAGTGTGCACTCCACCGCAGCCACTGGTAATATCCAAAATGTGTTTTAATAATATAACAAACAGAGGAACTCCACGAACACAAAAAGCCGAAAAAGGGAAGGACCTTTTACGTGTTTCGCGTGCTAGACACGCTTAATCATAGGTAAGTAACAAGTGTTTATGCTGCTCTTAAATACACGTGGTCCGCCAATGAATGAAGACTAAGAATTAGTGCAGGTGTGTGACTACTAATTAACCCTCACAATACTGAGGGAGAAGTGGAGTGTAGTGCAAAGAAAAAACAAGAAAAGAAAAAAATAAGTGAAATAAAAATAAAAATAATAATAAAAATGAAGGTGAGAAAAAGTGGAAGTAGAAAAAAGAAAAAAGTAAAGAAACATGTGATGTGTGTGACAATGTGTATAAGAAAAGTATGAAAAAAACAGAATGTTAGTGTTATATCATATACAAATAAATATATGAGCATGACCTGTGTATGAAGAGCAGGAACACAAGTGAAACACACTTGGAAAAATAACAATACTTCAACAATAAAAACAATACAATATGAGACAAAAATACATGAATATGGAACTCCATATTTAAGAAACAAGAGTTACAAAATATTAAAAATACATTGAAAAATTATTGTGCAAGCAAGAAATAAAAATATGAATTTCAATATATGTGACAGGGACAAATAAACGTGAATATAATAATTACAATATGTTAAAAAATATATCTATCTGTAGTTCACTGAAGTTGTTCAAGAAAAATGTATGTGTTGCGCTACGGACGCTTCTAAATAGCGTGAACCTCCTGTGGAATATATAGAAAAATAGAAACAAATTAGGTATGTATTTATTATTTAATAACTACTCAGAAGGCTAATCCACGTTCTGCAAAAATAGAAGATTTAAAAACATCAGTAACATCTTAACGCACATCACAAAGACATGAGAGCTGTATCATCAATGCAGAAACGTGAACTAAATGAAGGGCACTTGTTGGATCAAAAAAACCGCTGGGAGTGTAGAAGACATATAGTTGATTGGTGTTGATGTAAGTACCCCCTAATAATGCAAATGTATATAATAACATAAATATAGAACATTGCAGGAATGTAGGTTAAAGAGGTGACAGCGCACGGATAGTTATGAAACACAGATGAGTATGTCTCTTAATAAAAGCATGCAACATCATAATCTGCATTCATGCCTTCAGGGAATCTAGTTCCCAACTTAAAGAGCCAATATGTTTCTTGTTGACATCATTTTCTGTGTGTGCTGCCACCCCTAGGACCACTTCTATTTTTGTCCATAATGGTAACCTCAAGGAACCTGTTATTTCCATTATTGCAGTTTAAGAAATGTTTGGCAACTGATGTATTAGTTTTATTTTAAATATCATTTAAATGTTCCCTTATTCTGCATTTTAATTTCCTGCTGGTACGACCAACATACTGTTGTTTACATTTATTACAAGTGATCACGTAAACACCATTATTGGTGTTACAATTGGTATATTCTTTAATTGGAGCAAATTTATTTCCATTAACCGATGTTATAGATTTTAGTTTGGTAGTATGTTTGCAAGTTTTGCAGATTTTATGTCCACAAGGGAAAGGACCTGTGGTGTGAAGCCAATTATCTCTAGTATATTGTCGATTTTTGTTTAAAAATAAACTAGGTGAGTGTAAGCTGCCTAGAGTGTCTGTTCTTTTGGCTGTGAATCTTACCCCTGGCTGTAACACTTCATTATAAATTTTGTCCGCCATCAAAATTGGTAAGTTCATTTTGATAATATTAGTGATTTGTTTGAATTGTGGACTATAAGGGGTGACAAAAGAAATGGGATTATTGCTGTTATTGTACTTATTATTATATATGTTGCTGTTTTTGTTCTTAGTTTTGGCTAGAGCACTATTAGGATTTGTGTCTAGATTACTACTAATTAGAAAACTGCGATCCTTTGATGAAGCAATCTTTATGGCTGTATTAATCATCCATAGCTTATATCCTCGTGCTAAAAGTCTCTTTTTAAGTTCTTGACTTTGTTGTTCAAACTTTGACATGTTAGTACAATTTCTCCTTAACGTAATGAATAAGCCTACTGGTATATTTTTAATCACCGATTTGGAATGGCAGCTTGTTGCGTGTAAAACTGTATTGCCTGCTGTGGGTTTTCTAAAACCCACAGCAGGCAATACAAACAACAGGTCATCAATGTATCGTCCATACCAGGCGATACATTGATGAAATGGGTTAGCATGGTCATAGATGTATTTGTCCTCTCAGGCAATGATAAAGATTAGTTATTTCTTTACTTTTTTCTTTTTTCTACTTCCACTTTTTCTCACCTTCATTTTTATTATTATTTTTATTTTTATTTCACTTATTTTTTATTTTTTTATTTTTTCTTTGCACTACACTCCACTTCTCCCTCAGTATTGTGAGGGTTAATTAGTAGTCACACACCTGCACTAATTCTTAGTCTTCATTCATTGGCGGACCATGTGTATTTAAGAGCAGCATAAACCCTTGTTACTTAGCTATGATTAAGCGTGTCTAGCACGCGAAACGCACAAGGTCCTTCCCTTTTTCGGCTTTTTGTGTTCGTGGAGTTCCTCTGTTTCTTATATTATTAAAACACGTTTTGGATATTATCAGTGGCTGCGGTGGAGTGCACACTTTTCTCTTGCTTAATTATCCATCATTTGCCAAGGTTATTCTGCCCATTAATGTCACCCTCCCTCCACCCCCTTCCCCAGTACTCAACTACGTGTCCCTGTCGCGTCCTCCGTGCTGTAGGCTTCCCTCCTGCACGGAGGAGGGAAGTACATTAGACGGATATGACTAGCTGTCATATCTGGTTGAAGAAGATTTTTAAAAAAAAATAAAGCTGCTGCTGTGTGCATAGCTCACACAGCCGCGCGATCGCACCACGTGACCCGCCAGTTTCTCGGGACTGCAATTTACGCAGGACATTTGCATAGTTGCTGGGACTGTCCCGGCGAATCTGGGACAGTTGGCAACTATGAGAACATCTGCTAGGATTCTTTGTGTATGCATAATGATGCTTGGATCATCCCTAACAGGCAGACGGGCCTGCTGGAAAATATAATTTTTACAAATATTTCCTGAATAATTTTGACATTTTCTTTTATTTGAGTGGCAGTGAAACAGGATGAGGTTGTATACATGCTTGTAAAACATCTGTTGAAATATGGAGGCTGTGTGAAGGTGTGCCTCAAGCATGCCTAGCTAGGTGACCAGACCTTACGTTTAACAGGACAGGTTTTGGAAAAATCTAATTAAAGGAACTTTGTCACCTAAATATTATTTATGCTGTGCATGTAGAAATTAAAAAAACATCAAAATGATATATACATTGTGTTAGCAAAAATTCAAGCAAATGTATCTAATAAGAGGAAAATGTCAGTGGAGTCTGCTGTTTATGACATCACCTGTGGCTTGATATGCAAATTACACATTTCCCATTAAAAGTCGTTAATTTGCATATTTTTATCTTTCTTTCTTATTCTCATGTTCAGTATGAATAATATTTAGGTGACCGTACACTTAAAATCACATTTTTGTTTATTTATTTTTAAATTGCCTTGGCTCCACGTTTCTTTCACTTATAGTACCTTTCATAGAAGGCACGATTAGGTTTATTATTCCATTAGATAATATAAATATACAATAATTTATTGAACAGTATTTTATACCATTATAATTATTAAATCTATTAAGCCCATTTTGCTTCTTGCTTTTTTCTTGCAGTATTCAGTTCATCCTTGTGACTTTTGTTTAATCGCAATTGAAAGAGGACATTTCTCCATCTTTTTACTTAAAAATCATTCTACATCACTTATTTTTGTCCCATTATTTAATTGTTTTAATATATAATTGTACTATTGTATTTGTATTAAATATTGTACTTACTTATCTGCTCTTTACTCATTTTAATATATTTTTAGCTCCATTTGGAGCATTTTCTCTTGGGCTCTGTTGTGTTTAAAATTGAAAGTTTAATTTCACGTTATGCCAGGCTGCTCGTCTGTTTATTTTTGAGAAAATTATAAAAATCAATATATTAACTGAAGACAATATGTTTACTCCTGTTTTGTTTTTAAACAAGATTTGTACATGAAAGTATAGATAACATGTATTGCCCAAGTGCTGTTACACTTTGACCCTGGCGTGGGGTGAAAGGGAGCTGACATTTGCACAGTATTCTATTTTCTCCCTAATTTTAGACTGGCTGTGATCTCAGACCTATGCACATGCAAGAGGTCAATTTGCCCCTTCTGTGCAAGATAATTATTAATGAAACACTTTATGTCAGAGACCAGGCTATGACATTCTTACCTGAGTACGCATGTAACTTGTATTATGCATATGCAGTGGGAACATGCAAAATGTCATCTTATATTGTCAGGAAGAAAATGTCATCACAAGATGTCAGAATGCAAGGGTACAGCCGAATGCAAGGGCATGCCACAAAAGGTAATACAATGGCATGTGCACAGTCCTGATGTGCCAACAGCAGTTTTCCAACAGTGCCTCACATCACAGTAAAAGTGATGTATTTGCTCTATACAGTATTTGCATTGATACTATTGTATTTCATGAGTTCTGATAGGCTTTAATATGTCTCATTAGTGAAAATGATCTGTTATCCAAAATACTTATGGTCTCAAGCATTTTGGATAAGGGATACTCAAATTATACCACTTTTGTAAAACTCTGCCAGAGCATTAATTGCTAGGGCCTGGATGCAGTCAGCACTGCCTACCTTTTTAGAATGGACAGAAAAGGAGGAATACTCACTCATAA
This sequence comes from Pelodytes ibericus, assembly GCA_036172795.1. Taxonomy (NCBI): domain Eukaryota; kingdom Metazoa; phylum Chordata; class Amphibia; order Anura; family Pelodytidae; genus Pelodytes; species Pelodytes ibericus. The sequence continues at coordinate 132,708,435 of CM069861.1, read as the reverse complement.
TAGAGGATTTGATATCCTACACAAAACAGAAAGTATACACCTAGGTGGTCTTCGTGGTTGGAATTTACGCAAGGATAATCGAATTCATGACATAAACTGGAGCAGTAAATGAAAGTTCCTGCTGCTGCTATTTACCTTTGATTTTTAATTTGCTTATTAGTTCTATTTAGGACGGTTCCAGCGTCTTTTCTAGTTTTTCTTCTTTTCTTTCTTCTCAATATCCAATACAGATATATTATGTCATCATGTTAAGACTGATTTTACATGTGTCATATATCTATTTTATGTTTATTGTCATATATCTATTTTATGTTTATTTTTGGTTTGTGTGTGTAATTTTTTTATATCCCAATAGTAAAAAAAAAATCCATTGTCCATTAAATAGACATTACATTGATAGCATGATTTAGGTATAACCGTTGATGATAATTAATACTGGAAAAGCTTGAATTCTTTTAGCCTTTGGTAAACTATGAAAATCAAATTGTAAACGACGAAATGTAAAAAGGAAAAACATGCGTGTCCGGAACCCGGCAATGGCGGACGCATTAAGCACCAGCTCTGAAATCGGGTGAATCTATCCCTCCAGACTCGCCATGGGGCGTCAGAACAAGACTAGCGAGCCACCTAAACTCAAGAGGGGCAAATCGGGTGCTGAACAGATACCGCCAGAAGCGTTTTTTGCCCGCTCACTGAGTCCGAGGAACGAGTCAGGCCTACCCAAAATGGCCACCGATGCTGAAACAGCTACTACCTCCAGTGCTCAGCACACAACCAGCCCCCGGCTATTGCCAGAAAGCTGGAGGGAAGCATTCCAACACCTACCGACAAAGGCTGATATTGCAGAAATCGTTGATAAAGCCATACAACCGCTCAGATCGGACATAGCAGAACTCCACCAAGACATCAAACAAATCGATGCTAGAGTGCTTGCCCTTGAAGAAGGGGTGCCACTTACCCGAGACACGGTCGACGCCCTAAACCAACATATACAGCACCAAGAGTACCAGATTTACTCGCTTCAGCAGCAAGTCGAAGAACTCGACAACCGGAGCCGTAAAAGCAATATCAGGGTAAGAGGCATCCCCGAGGATACATCTCCCGACAACTTACAGCCCCTAATTCAGGGCCTCTTCGACACCATCCTGAAAAGGAGCTCGGAAAACTCAGTTGAACTTGAGAAGGTGCATGAACTCCGAAGCTTCAAAGGTGCAGGGAGAAATGTCCCAAGAGATGTGGTTTGTACCCTACATTATCACAGTGACAGGGACGCCATCCTCCAGGCTTATCGGGCCATGCCCCCACTGAAAATCGCTGACAATGAAATAGCTCTCTATGCAGATCTTTCTCGTACAACGTTACAAGTTTGAAGAGTATTACGACCGATCACAAATTAGTTGAGGTCTCTGGACTATTCTTACTCATGGGGTACACCCTTTGCCCTCATAGTGAAAAAGGACAACAAGTCCCATATTTTACGCCACCCAGCGGATCTACCTTCCTTTCTGAGCAGCCTCGCACTACCAATTATTCTGGTGCCCGAATGGTCTATGCCCACCAAGTTTCCTTCTCCATTGCGAACCCAGATCAGAGACTTGGCTCCCCCGGATTAGAAGAAGTTTTCTATATGGCCCTCGATGGACATGAGAGCACTGTCTATTTTTGTGGAGTTCATATTCTTTTTCCTACACAACCTACTGCTTTTTCTTAAAGCACATGGCCGAATAACTGTGTCACTCGTATCTGCGTTATGATATCAATGTTTCAATGTTATATATTGCCTTATACTCCATAACTTTTCTGTTTGTTCGTTCATTTGCCGGAGGTTCGGACACGGCACCCCCAGGGTATTCTCCCCAAGCCCTATCCGGGCATGAGGGGAGACATTGGTTGTCCAGACGACTTTAACGCCCAATTTTTCATGACTTCTTTATGTCATGGGTGGTGTTTCCCACCAGGGGCTTTTGCCCTATCCCCCCCTTCCTCCCTCCCCCCCCCCTTTTTCTTTTTCTTTTCTTTTCTTCCCTTTCTATTCTATTTCTTTCTTCTTTTCGCTCCTTCTTATCTCTGGACCCTACCTGTTTCTCAAATGTACTTTCAGCTTTGTCTGATTGATTTTTGTTAAAGATGGTATTTTGGTACCTTATGTGTGCTATGTTATGGCATTATAACTGAAAAATGAATAAACACTTATTTACAAAAAAAAAAAAAAAAGAAAGACACATAACTTTGGATATTAATTTAGGAAAAAAAGAAAAAGTCTGAATACAAGACTACCCTATAGGAAAAGGTTTATTTTTAACTATTAATTCACATATAAACATTTTCATATTTCATAAAAAAATTGTGATAGAATAAAAATGCATTTCTTGTTTTTATTTCCCAATCTGCCCCCAGACTCTTGCCAATGCACCTTCAGACTTAACTACTCTGACCCCCAGACTTGCTGATGCTCCTCCAGACTACCTGGTGTCTAGAGGGGCAACTGGTAGATGTCTGTAAGATGCGTTCAGATATACTCTGATGCTGCCCTACACTTCTGGCAGCAGCTCTTAGACAGAAACCCAGGAGGTCATGTGACCCTGGCATGCCATCAAAGTCCCGGCTGAAGTTCCTGGCAGCAGTGGAGGTTGTCTGCACACAGCTGGGGATACCCACCCAATCTCACGTCACTTCCGACAATAAGTATCTCTCTTTGCACATTATTGAAAGTTTTATTGCTGACTCATCGCCATGGTGATCAGAACATGTTGCAGCAAATCATGTGGCATTCCACTGCTGGGACATTGTTGTGTATCAGACTGCTCTGACGTGGAATGGATGTAGCACTGACTGGATTGACCGCGCGCGCCGAAGCACGTGCACGCTTCGTTGCCCAATCCAGTACCGCTTTAGAAACCGGTGACGTTCTGGGCAGGCGAAGAGAGGAAGGTCTGGCTGTTCCCATAGTGCCCTCATCTCATCGTCTAAGGACGCGGTGAATGCTTTTAACCAGGAGCTGTTTGCGCTCATGGATATGAAGCCACCTATCTCTCGATCAAAGATGATACTAGTTACTAAAGCTGCTATCAAAGCTATTAAGCTTTATAAGCATGTAGTCCAGATTGTGGAGAAGTTCATCAAAAAGTGCAAACCAGAGTATAAAGTTCCCGGACTATATGTCATAGACTCCATTGTTCGTCAGTCACGCCATCAGTTTGGAACAGACAAAGATGTATTCGGCCCAAGATTCACTAAGAACTTAACTGCGACGTTCCGGTGTCTCTATCTCTGCCCAACGGAAGATAAGAGTAAAATTGTTCGTGTCTTGAATCTATGGCAGAAAAACAGAGTTTTTAAGATTGAAATCATTCAGCCGTTGTTGGATATGGCAGTATCTGTACCTCAATTGCCCAGCTCCAATGCTTTTGCTGCAGTTGCCCAATTATTTCAAAGTACACAGGGACAGCAGCTGCAGCAGATTCTTAGGACGTTTCTGCAGCCTCCCAAGCCACAGTCTCCTGCCATTGATGAAAATGTTCTTGCACAAGTTCAGGCCTTGACCTCGCAATTTAATGCCCCATCTCACCATTCAAGACAAATGCTTGGGTTTGGTATGATGCCCCCACAGTCCTTTACAAGCATGGCCCCTCCAGTAGTTACTCAAGCGTCTCCTCAGCCTTACCAGACTCCTTTTCAAATGCCACAGAAGGAAATGCATGTGCAGAAGGAGGTGCAGCAGGAAGTTACCATGGAAGTTGAACAGCGAGCTGTTCATGATAAGAAACGGAATATGTCAGAGCAGCAGATGTCTACATCAAGCCGCTCACAAAAGAGACAACGTTCCAGGTCTAACTCACTGTCACGAAAATCATGCCATCGCTGTTCCCGTTCAAGTTCTCATGACAGAAGACGCCACTCTCCCAGGTCCCGATCACAGGAGAGGGACTGGGAAAAGGATAAAGAACGCAGACTGAAAGGTTTGCCACCGATTAAATCTGAAGCAGTTAGTGTTTGCAGCACTACTACAGACAATCACAGCGACCTGGTGCCTTCTTTGACATCTAAAAAATCTCGCTACTCCACAGGGATTGTGTCAGGGAGAGACTAAGACTATACGTAGAAGTCTGCTCAGTGATCCCCAAGCAACCACAGACACCAACCCAATAATAAATAAAACCATTTAAACATTTTTTTGAATAAAATAGATACAAAATAAAAATTAAAAAAATAAAGTTTTATTGCTGTGGACTACCATTCATATGAAGATCAGCCAACATAGGAAGTAGCTGTGAAGGACTACAGTTCATTTGATGCCCAGCCAGTCAAAACTCATTATTCTGGCAGAGCATTTGGGAACTGTAGCTCACGTATGTTGTGCTGTGGTATCTGGCACCAAGACATTAGCAGCAGATCCTTTAAGTCCTGTAAGTTGTGAGCTTGGGCCTCCATGGATCGCACTTATTTGTCCAGCACATCTCACAGGTGGTCGATTGGATTGAGATCTGTTGAATTTGGAGGCCAAGTCAACACATTAAACCCATTGTTGGGTTTCTCAAAAGATTCCTGAACAATTTTTGCTTTGTAGGAGGGAGCATGATCCTGCTTAAAGAAGTCAGTGACATCAGGGAATACCATGTCCATGAAAGGATCTACATCAGGACAGGGTCGGATTAAAGCATGGGCTTTAGGGGCTGCAGCCAAGGGGCCCCAGTGAAATAGGTTTAATCTGGCCAATGAAAAAAAAAAAAAAAAGAAGCTTGCCACAGAGTCACTGGCTGGGGAGATGGGAAGATCTTTAACTTGCCATCTCCCTGTTGGCAAGCAGGCAGCATGGAGTCTGTGGAGCGCCCGAGCACACAGACAACACTCCATGCTGCCTGTCTCGCCCTCCCCATTGCTCTCAAAGTGGCAGGTCACATGATCGACATGGGTCACGTGACCTGCAGGCGATTACGTGACCTTCCGCAAAGAAAGTAGCAGAGAGGGCAGGAGACAGAGCAACAGGAAGGTGGGTACTGGGGAGGATGGTAAAAGTTTTTTTGGGACATACTACTAGTGGCATATTAATGGGCAAACTAATCATGGCATATTAATGGGCAAATAGTGGCATATTAATGGGCAACCTGGCTGTGGGGATACATTGGTGTAGGGTTTCTCTGCTGGTTTTTTTTTTTTTAAATAGAAACCCTTTCCTTCAGTGAGTTAACCAGCTGGTATTAACAAGCTGTTACCATGGTTACTCATCTGGTTACTATTAGCCAGCCCCTTTGCTGCTCAGAGTAGGTATTTAAGTAGCTAGTCTCAGTAGCTCATTTGCTGCTTGCGTTGTTCCTGGCTTCCAATCGCAGTTCCTGGTTTCCTGTGATTTTTGTGACTGTAGGTGTGATGTCAACGGAACCATAGAGTGGCGCCAAGCCAGGGTAGAGGGTGGTAGGTCAACGAACACCCGAACAGTGGCACCATCGTGGGTGATCTGACCAAGCTTGCGGCTTGCCGACAGTAGTGTCAGTTTATCTGAGAGAGCTTACATATTACATCTCTGGGAGCTTCCGAGGGGGCTTGTCTCACCTTTCTGACCCTGAAAACTTCCATCACCTTGGCAGTGTCGGCAGGTAGCCGTACTTGTATAGTCAGAGTGGAGGTTATCTTCTCCGACTCTATGTGTTTTCTCTCCTCTGCCGAAGAGGCTACTTCCAGAGAGGTAAGTTTGGTTTGAATCGACCCTATTTCAGTTCGTAAGGTCTGAATATCGGCCTGCCACACCGCCTGAAATTCCTGGAACAGATGTTTAATTTCATTTTTTGTAGCATATTGCTCGCCCAATGCTTCAGCAGGTCTTTTAACGGGGCTGATGGATTGATAATTCCCCTCTGAATCCTCTGATGAGGAGTCTGTACCTCGCGATGAAGGGTTAAAGGGTGCCGCTGCCACATTCAATTGGGGCCTAGTCGGCCTCGTCAGAAGGTCAGCTATATCAGACTTGCGGTTTGTGGAAGTCTTATCTGCCTTCTTATTTCACTTGCCTCCTGGATTATGCTGAGTTTTGACCAATTTGGCAGGATTAGCCATTTATGATGGGATTTTTCATAGGCTGAATGAGGAGCTCTGCTAAAACACGTCTGTCCACCATTACAGTTGGCAGTCCCTTGTATGTGTTTCTGCTTTGTGAATATACTATGGACCAACAGACAAGTGTTGATGCTGTGTGTAGCAGTCAGTCACTCTATTGCGCAGTGACTACCAGGGGAGGCTTGGCAGAGGCCTGTATGTATATGTCCGAATTGTTTGGCTAATGGGTGTCCAGACAGTACTTGTCTGGTATCAAACTGCTCTGGGTCTGTTCAACTATCCGATGCAGATGGATTTGACCTCATTTGAGGGTCTGTTTGCAGACAGGATCGCCTTATGGAGACTTGAGGCGCAGAGCTATACCCAGATGTGTCTAGCCATGTTGGCAGTTTAGAATCTTCGAAACTGTATTATTTTAATGAGAGGTCTAGTGAATGCATGGAATAGTCTTCCAGTAGAAGTGGTAGAGGTTAATATAGTGAAGGAGTTTAAGCATGCATGGGATAGGCATAAAGCTACCCTTAGATGTATGCTAAGGTCAGGTACTAATGAAAGTATTACGTTACTGAGAGGGTAGTGGATGCATGGAATAGTCTTCCAGCATAAGTGGTAAAGGTTAATACTGTGAAGGAGTTTAAGCATGCGTGGGATAGGTATATGGCTATCCTAGATATAAGATACATTCTGGGACTAATGAAAGTATTACTTTACAGAGAAGGTAGTGGATGCATGGAATAGTTTGCCAGCAGAAGTGGCAGAGGTTACTACAGTGAAGGAGTTTAAGCATGCATGGGATAGGTATTAGGCTATCCTAGATATAAGACAAGGCCAGGGACAAAGCGGAACAGTTGGGAGGCATGTAAGTGGCATTTCTGGGGTGGAGTTGCATGGTGGGGTCGGGGGGGTCGTGGGGCAATATTTGCACCGGGGCCCAGTGGTTTCTAGTTACGCCTCTTAGGGTGCAAGGTAAGTAATCTGATAAGAATTGCTCATAAGGTTAAGATACCCACATTAGGTTATAGAATATACCAACGAAACCAGATGACTATAAGGGGTCTCCTTATTCTCCAGCCCTAAGGCTAACTAGGTAATGTTAGGATATAACTGAAAATGGCTCCCTAGACATTTTACCACAGACAGAAGCAAAGTTGGATTTGCGATTTCTTTGCTGTCTGATAAAGCCCTCTCTTGGGAAAATCCTCTCGGTCGGAGAGACCCATTGTTTACCATTACCCTGAGTTTGTTGCGTCCTTTAGAAGGGTATTTGATATTCCAGCTCGCTCCACCTCTGCAGCCAAACAGCTCATGTCAATCAAACAGGGCACGAGAATGGTTGCAGAGTATACAATAGAATTGCTTACCCTGGCAGCAGAGGTTGGCTGGAACAACAAGGCTCTCATGGCTGCCTTGTCACATGGGCCCTCCGATCCTATTAAGGATTAGATTGCAGCCAGAGATATACCTAAGGATCTAGAGGAACTCATATCCTTTGTCATCCTCATTGATACCAGGCTCAGAAAGAGCCCCTCATTCAGGTTTCAATGCAAGGGCATGCCCACAAAGGGTAATACAATGGCATGTGCACTGTCCTGATGTGCCAACGGCAGTTTTCCAACAGTGCCTCACATCACAGTAAAAGTGATGTATTTGCTCTATACAGTATTTGCATTGATACTATTGTATTTCATGAGTTCTGATAGGCTTTAATATGTCTCATTAGTGAAAATGATCTGTTATCCAAAATACTTATGGTCTCAAGCATTTTGGATAAGGGATACTCAAATTATACCACTTTTGTTAAACTCTGCCAGAGCATTAGTTGCTAGGGCCTGGAAGCAGACAGCACTGCCTACCTTTTTAGAATGGACAGAAAAGGAGGAATACTCACTCATAATAGAGGATTTGATATCCTACACAAAACGGAAAGTATACACCTAGGTGGTCTTCGTGGTTAGAATTTACTCAAGGATAATCGAATTCATGACATAAACTGGAGCAGTGAATTAAATTTCCTGCTGTTGCTATTTAACTTTGATTTTTCATTTGCTTATTAGTTCTATTTAGGACAGGAGCAGCGTCTTTTCTAGTTTTTCTTCTTTCCTTTCTTCTCAATATCCAATACAGATATATTATGTTATCATGTTAAGACTGATTTTACATGTGTCATATATCTATTTTATGTTTATTTTTGGTTTGTTTGTGTAATTTTTTAATATACCAATAGTAAAAAAAAAATCCATAGTCCATTAAATAGACATTACATTGATTGCTATGAAAATCAAATTGTAAACGACGAGATGTAAAAATCAAAACCATTCCTTCATGAGGTTATGTATAAAAAAAAAATCAGAAAGATACATAACTTTGGATATTAACTTAGGGAAAAAAAAGTCTGAATACAAGACTTCCCTATAGGAAAAGGTTTATTTATGACTATTAATTCACATATAAACATTTTCATATTTAATAAAAATTGTGATGGAATAAAAATGCATTTCTTGTTTTTATTTCCCAATCTTCCCCCAAGACTCTTGCCAATGCAGCTTCAGACTTAGCTACTCTGACCCCCAGACTTGCTGATGCTCTTCCAGACTACCTGGTGTCTAGAGAGGCAACTGGTACGATGCGTTCAGACATTCTCTGATGCTTCCTGACATTTCTCTGATGCGTTCAGACATTCTCTGATGCTTCCTGACATTTCTCACAGCAGTTCCTGACATTTCTCACAGCAGTTCTTAGACAGAAACCCAGGAGGTAATGTGACCCTGGCATGCCATCAAAGTCCCGGCTGAAGTGCCTGGCAGCAGTGGAGGGTGTCTGCACACAGCTGGGGATACCCACCCAATCTCACGTCACTTCCGACAATTAGTATCTCTCTCTGCAAATTATTGAAAGTGTTATTGCCGACTCATCGTCATGGTGATCAGAACATGATGCAGCAAATCATGTGGCATTCCACTGCTGGGACATTGACTTTTGTGTATCAGACTGCTCTGACGTGGAATGGATGTAGCACTGACTGGATTGACCGCGCGCGCGCGCCGAAGCACGTGCACGCTTTGATGCCCAATCCAGTGCCGCTTTAGAAACTGGTGACATTCTGGGCGGGCGAAGAGAGCAAGGTCTGCCTGCTCACATAGTGCCCTGCGCGGCTTGCTGTCCGCAGTCTTGTTCTGGCCAGAAGGCACCACATCGATTGTATTCTTCGCTTTCAGGCTTCTTCCCCCTTACTGCCCACTGGATTTTAGGGTATTGCGGTCTTCTAACGTTCCCCTGAAAGTCCCCCACTACTGCTCGGTAATGTTGTCGCATGCTGGACGTCCATAGGAGTCATCAGCTGTTTACTACAGCTGCGTGAGGGGAAGAAACTCCCGCTTCCAAGACTCGCAGTCTCCCCTCATCTCCACCCTGATCTGCCTTCCTCATCGTCTACAGACATGGACGCGGTGAACACTTTTAACCAGGAGCTGTTTGCGCTCATGAATATGAAGCCACCTATCTCTCGATCAAAGATGATAGTAGTTACTAAAGCTGCTATCAAAGCTATTAAGCTTTATAAGCATGTAGTCCAGATTGTGGAGAAGCTCATCAAAAAGTGCAAACCAGAGTATAAAGATCCCGGACTATATGTCATCGACTCGATTGTTCATCAGTCACGCCATCAGTTTGGAATCGACAAAAATTCATGAAGAACTTAACTGCTACGTTCCAGTGTCTCTATCTCTGCCCAACGGAAGATAAGAGTAAAATTGTTTGTGTCTTGAATCTATGGCAGAAAAAAGGAGTTTTTAAGATTGAAATCATTCAGCCGTTGTTGGATATGGCAGTATCTGTGCCTCAATTGCCCAGCTCCGATGCTTTTGCTGTGGTTTCCCAACTATTTCAAAGTACACAGGGACAGCAGATGCAGCAGATTCTTCTGATGTTTCAGCAGCCTCCCAAGCCACAGTCTCCTGCCATTGATGAAAATGTTCTTGCACAAGCTCAGGAATTGAATGGCAGTCTCCTGCCATTGATGAAAATGTTCTTGCACAAGTTAAGGCCTTGACCTCGCAGTTCAATGCCCCGTCTCATCAATCAAAGAGGAAAACAACATTTGATAAGTTACTGGACAGATTTGACTATGATGATGAACCTGAAACAGCAGATGATTCTAAAAAAAGAAGGTTCCAGCCCTGCCACCCTGCCGGCTTTCTCATTTCCTGTAGATGGCATCCAGCCTGCTGCGTATACTCAGATTCCAGCACAGATGCCAAATATTGAGCAATTTTAGATGATGGTTGTACCACAAGAACCACTACTTTACCAGGCTCAGCTGCCACCCAGCAAACAAATGCTTCAGTCTGGTATGATGCCCCCACCAGACTCCTTTTCAAATGCCACAGAATGAAATGCATGTGCAGAAGGAGGTGCAGCAGGAAGTTACCATGGAAGTTGAATAGCGAGCTGTTCATGATAATAAACTCATATGTCAGAGCAGCAGATGTCTACATCAAGCCGCTCACCAAAGAGACGACTTTCCACGTCCAAGCTTTGCCACAGATTAAATCCTACTGGTATATGAATGGAACAATATTACTGGCATTTCAATGGCACAATATTCTTGGCATCTGAATGGCACAATATTCCTGGCATCTGAAAGGCACAATATTACTGGTATTTGAATGGCACAATATTCCTGGTATCTGAATGGCATAATATTACTGGTATTTGAATGGCACAATATTACTGGTATTTGAATGGCACAATATTCCTGGCATCTGAATGGCAGAATATTACTGGTATTTGAATGGCACAATGGTATTGGCATCTGTATGGCACAATAATACTGGCATATTAATGGGCAAATTTGCTGTGGCTTATTAATGACAAAATGATACTCGCATTTAATAGTGCAAATTGACTGTTATAGAGAGAGAGAGATGTCTGTATGTATAGATATGTATTGTTTTAGAATCGTACAATTGTCACCTTGCGGGGCTCCTGTGTGTTGCATAATTAATGGCGGTCCCATGCGTGCATAATTATGACGCGCTTGTGTGTGGCATATTTATTGGGCCCCATGTGTGGCATAATTAAGGGACTATTTTGTGTGGCATAATTAATTGGGCAGAGGTGAGGCATAAATAGTGGGGCTCTGGTATGGCATAATTTATGGGGCTCCTGTGTGTGTCATAATTTATGGGGCTCCTGTGTGTGTCATAGTTATGGGGCTCCTGTGTGTGGCATAGTTAATAGGCCATCTAACTGGCATTACTAAGGAAACTGTTTGGCATTGTATTGGAAGAAATCCAGGGGGGTGACACCATGAGTTTCCGCACCGGGTGACATCAACCCTAGTGACGCCTCTGCATAGTTTACCTATATTTTTAAGCTTAACCCCTCCCTATCTATAGTAATTTGGTTTTTCACACTCACAAAACACATTACAATTGGAGCTCCCGGCAGTCTACAAGAATTTACAAAAGCAATATTATGTCATAATGCAGGTTGCACATCAAGCATCAAAAACCACAGTTCCTCCTTCTGCTAAAAAAAAGAGGGGAAAAAACACTCCCTGAATCCTTCTTTTAATTCAAATCTTTGGATTTCATCCATATGGCTAATTTGTCAGCAGAATCAAATTTCATGTATGAGCCTTTCCATTCTACCCAGAGAGAACCCCATCTATATTTTGTGCTTAGTGATCTTGTTGTTGTTTTAGCTCCCCTTGGAAGGTTTTCCTCCTGCTTCTCGTGTAAAAGGATAAGTTTTTTATTTTGCGTTTGTTTGGAGGCCATTGTTTTGCTATATTGTTATGAAGTTTTAGGCCCCAGACCTCCCAGAAAAATCAAAGGATCCCTTTTTTTCTCTCTCTTTAGTAATTTCTTTGGGATTTAGCAAAAATAAAAAAAGTTTCAGAAAAATAAAATGAAGGCCATAAATTAGGAAGAAAACTCATCACAGTAACAAACTGTGATCAGCAAGGGAAGGCATAATTTTTATATTTTTTAAACAGGAAATGGCTTTTTTTTATTTCACTTGCTTGTCACTCTCTGCTTTACAGTAATTACGTGAAGCACAGGGAGTGTATGAATACATTGGCATTGACATCTAATTTGCATGTTATCAATCGACCACTGCAATCACATGCCCGGAAACCCTGCTGATCGGGTCCAGCTGAACATTGCCTCAGGTGCAATGCAGCAGGGCCGGCCCTAGGGGTGTGCGACCTGTGCGAAAAAAAAAGTTTGCCGGTAGAGGTACTGGCTGGGGAGATCCCCTCACCAGCCCTCTACGTGGCCGAACTGATGTATCCAGATCCTTCCCCATCCTGAGAAGCAGTGCGCAGCATGAGCTCTGTGTGTTAAACACACATACAGAGCTCTGTCTGTGCTGCTCATGCTCTCTGCGCATAGTGATAATGCAGGACATCGGAAATACGGTGCTCTGCATCATCACTTCGCGCAGGGAGAGCAAGCAGCATGGACAGAGCTCTGTGTGTGTTTAACACATGGAGCCCATGCTGTAGAGAGAGAATGGATGGGGCGGAGAGATAGAACGAAGGGGGGGGGGGAGAGAGAACTGATAGGGGGCAGGAGAGAGAGAACTGATAGGGGGAGGAGGAAAGAACTGATTGGGAAGGAGAGGGGTGAAGAACTGATGGGGGAAATAACTGATAGGGGGAGAATGGGGAGAAAGAACTGAAAGAGGGTGGGGGGAAGAACTGAAAGTGGGTGGAGGGGCAGTAATAACTGATAGGGGTTGAGGGGCAGAAAGAACTGAGAGGGGTGGAGGGGCAGAAAGAACTGATGGAGGAGGGGGAGAAAGAACTGATAGGGGAGGAGGGAGAGAAATAAATGATAAGGCGAGGAGGGGGAGAAAAAACTGATAGGGGGAGGAGGGGGAGAAAGAAATTATATGGGGAGGAGAAAGAACTGAAATGGAGAGGAGGAAACAGCACAGGTATGGTGAGAGGAGGTGGAGAGAGAACATGTATGGGGGGAGGAGAGAGACTCCTCAGCTATGGGGAGGGAAGAGTTAGAAACAGATATGGGGGGAATATAACCAATATGGAGGGAGGAGAGATAACATGTTGGGGGTGGGGAGAGACCTACATGGGGGGTGGGGAGGATAGAGAGACTTCCGATCTCCCCAGCCAGTGCCTCTACCGGCAAACTTTTTTTGAAAGTGGCCGGTGCCCCCTGGAATGTTGCGCCCTGTGTGCTCGCACATGGAATAGACTTCCAGCAGCAGTGGTAGATGTTAATACAGTGAAGGAGTTTAAGCATGCAAGGCATAAGGCTATCCTAAATATAAGATAAGGCAAGGGACTAATGAAAGTATTCAGGTTATTATTTATTTTATTTGGGCAGACTAGATGGGCCAAATGCTTCTTATCTTCTGACACATTCTATGTTTCTATCTACAAAAAAAGCTAGTTAAGCTCGCAATCCTAGCTAAATAAAGAATTGCAGATATGTGCTCTGTATAATATATGAATGTACACATTGCAAATATAGTTATAGTTATCATTTTGGATATGTTGGTTTTATGTATTTTTTAAAAACAAAATTTTAAATGTTGATTTTTTTTCTTTTTCCCAGGCTCCAGCCACAGGCTGAGTGAGTGTTAGGAGTGGGCTGGGAGCAGTTAGTAGGGAGGAAATACTAAAACAGGAAGATTATACAGATCAGGGTCAAAAGAAGTCCATAGGGTCAATGAAGGCAGCAAGGTGAGCGTTTCATGAGGTGCAGGGGTTTTATAAGGTTGTGTTGGTATAAAACTTAACGTTTAATGATTTATTATTAAAAGTAAAAAGGTTGACTATAAAAAGTCAGTTTGTGTATTTACAGGGAGTGTAGTGCCACCTAGAGGTTTGCATGGGGAAAATCTACCATGCTGTGAATAAAAAGAAAAAAATATCCCAATATCGAGAGACTTGTACTTAATAGTAGTTTAGTCTGTAAAGACAATTATAAGCACAGTCCTGACAGCTAGCTTCCCAGATTCAATAGTGATGATTAGTTTTTGGCATTTAGGCTGTATATCTTATTTAGTAACAATTGCCTTCCGCTTTTCGACAACAATTATACAGCTTATATAATACAGTGTAATCTTGTGCAGGATGCACCGTTTCGGATGTAAATGTCGAAACAGCAAGTATAGAGACTGTCACGGGGGGCTACTGTGACGTGTAGCTCCTGCCGAAAACAGTTCAACAAGAACCACTCCTCAGGTCCGGTGAATAAATAACTCTCCAAACGGGCTATAGTCACTTATTCCCCCCCAGCATATCCCATAACGGACGAGAAAGGTGGTGTTGGGTAAAATCGGAAGAAAATTTATTGATTCATAACACAAAGCATATATACAGCAACACATTTTGATATTATAGATTGAACAAAAGAACTCTAACAGGATTACATTTAACATACAATACTGAATGGGACAGAACTTAAGGGGATTACAGGTTAACACACAATACAACTGATAATTGAATTTGGTGCCAAACTAGTTGGTGACCAATCGGAAAGGGGCAACCATGGAGTGACCAATGGCTAATGAGGGGTGTGGTTCAGGGCCGACCAAGCACTTTAAACAAGCGACCAGTCAGCGCTCTGATGGACCTTTAAACTTTTAACCAGTCAGGTCAGCGTCTACTTTCCCCTTGTTTGAAAGCACAGCCAATCGGTTATTACCCCACCAGCCAATCGCAGGTTGAGCGACACATTTTCTCTCTAATTCAGCTAGTGGGCTTTAAACCGCTGACCAATCAGCAACATGCCAACAATTCAAATTGTACGAATGCCACCAGAGACCGGACTTTACCTTTATTGAGGAACTTGGTCTCTGGCTGGTCATCCAAAATACATACATTGAATACAGCCCTTTTTCAGAACAGGTACATAGGGAAAACACATAACTCTTAGCCCAAACATAGGCACATTTCACGGGGTGAATAGTTGGTCGCAGTGGGTACCGTGACAGAGACAAATTAAGCTGTTTGTAGAATTTGCGATTTTGTAGTTAGTGTAGGACCCTTTCATCGGGGTATATTGGGTAGCTTTCATATTCAGTTCTTGATATGTCCCCAATGCGCCCGCAAATCAGTCTGTACTCACCATTTCAGAGCTGAATTTCGGAACATATTGAGTGGACCCTTCAGTTTTTTTCTTTCCTTATTTTTATAATGTATTCATCGATACACAGCAGTACAAATAATAAAATGGTTCTTATTTGGGTCTTCCAGCATACAAACTAAATCATTTTTTTAATAACACTACTTTTCAATAATGTACTCACTCACAGAGACAAAACATACATTTACAATATACTGAGATGTGGCGGGGAACATTCCATGTTTCTATATATATCTAAATTAAACTTCTCTTGGGTGATAAATAAATCAATATATGGAGAGCAGCAACCAAAACTGCACTCATCGAGTAAGTGACTAAATTCAACCTCCCACTGCCAAGCAGCCATTCCTGAGACCAACGCCTGAGTTGTGGTTTTGTAAACTAGTGTACACTCCATTTTTGTACCGATCTATGCCTCGCATGTGGTCAGAGTCTCCTAAGAGTTCAGTATCTTCAGTTAGGTTTGGCCTATCCCCAGTCAAGCACTACACAAATTAGACATACATTGCTGTAATTTGGAGAGGCTATTATTTATTTCACCAGAAAAATTAGAGTTAACATTATTAGAGTAGTTCTTTTATTTTATAAAAATGAGAGGGACAGAATGAAAATGTTATAATAATTTAGGGAATTACCATAATGTAATTGTAAAGTTGTTTAATTTCCAATTAGACTGTCCCCAAGATCTCCAGAGTTCAAGGATTTGCAACATGTGCAGTTCCACAAAAACACTATGAGATGATTGGATTTTACCAGTGTTGAATGTACTTCAAATTGTTTTGAATTTTGGTATTGGTGGTTTTGCTATAAAAGGGATCAAATTAAACAGTTGAAATATGCACATCATCATCTTCTCATCAGCCTCTTATTTGTACTTTACTTGCAAACATCCCCCACCTCAAAAAATGTCATTTTTCTATCAATGAACATAAAAGTTCCATATAGGATCTTCCATCAAAATATTGTTCAGTATTCCTATTTGTGGTAAATGATGCCAATCTAAAGTAAGTACTGTATTTGCTCGATTATAAGACGACCCTGATTTTAAGACGACCCTCCCAAACTTTGGATATTCCATTAGGAAAAAAACTAAAAGCTTGAATATAAGACTACCCTATAGGAAAAAAGTTCAACTTGTATATATTCACATGTAAATTGCTTTTTTAATAAAAAATTATGATATCAAAAATGCATTTCTTGTTTTTATTTGCTTTTATGTGCCAATGCTGCCTCCCTCTTTCTCTTGCACACAGCTTTCTCTCTCTCCCCCCTTAGTGTTGTCTCTCTTTCCCCCTCCCTTTGTCTCCCCCCTCGCTCCCCTTGTCTCTGTCTCTTCCACCCCTTGTTTCTCTCTGCCCCCTCCCCTTGTTACTCTCTGTGCCCCCCCTCCCCTTGTCTCTTCAAACCTCCCTACCCTTATTGCTCTCCCCCCCTCATTTCTCTCTCCCCCCCTTGTCTTTCTACCCCCTCCCTCCCCCTCATTTCTCTCCCCCCCCCCTCCCTCCCCCTCACCTGTTTCTTGGTCCCTGGTCGCTAGTGGGGGCAGCCGGGGGATGTCTGCATGATACGTGCAGACATCCTCCATGCTGCCCGACACCTCCTTCTATTATGACGGACAGCTGGTCCGTCATAATAGACGGAAGTGTCGGGCAGCAAGGAGGATGTCTGCACGTATCATGCAGACATCCCCCAGCTGCCCGATTCTCCCTGGTGGCTAGACCTCCCCTGCTGCCGCCCGGCACGACCGCCGGGACTTTTATGATAAAGCCGGAAGGACCCGGCTTCATCATAGACGTCCCGGTGGTCGTGCCGGGCAGCAGCAGGGGGAGTCTGCGCTCATCGCGCAGACATCCCCTGCTGTTACAGAGGGGGATCCAGGTCCCCTGCAGCTCTGCGGGGGACATGGATCCCAGTCTTATAGTCTGACCTAAATTTGAGGTCAGATTATAAAATGACCTTGATTGTAAGAAATTTTTTTCTGAAAAAAACCTTGTCTTATAATCGAGCAAATACGGTAATTACAGTTGTAACTTAATTATAGTTTTCACTTTTCTTTCGCTATTGTCCAATGTGGCAGGCAGATATCATTTAGTCAAGTAGTAAAACTAAAACACCAAGATAGTCTAAATATATATGTTAAAAAACAGGCACAAGCTTTCAGAGACTTGCTTCACTGGCGAAACACAGCACAGACCTTATATGGATAAGGCTGGAGAGTGGCCGCTTGTACATAGTCCAGTTTAAGCTGGGGTTCTTCTTCGGGATGCTGAAAGCTGAACCTCTGCAGTAGGTTGGAGAAGAAGATAAATAGTTCTGTCCTAGCTAATTGTTCTCCCAAGCATGCACGATGTCCTACAAGAAAACAGACAGAGTAATAAATACTCTATTGTCCCAGAATAAAGTTTGACCATGATTTATGTGGTTACCTCTCCTGCTACAGTAGTTAACACTGGACATGTTCTCTTCAGGGTTAGTTTCACCCAGCTTATTTTTTGTATGTGGTATATGGGTGTAATAAATTTGAAATGTTTACTTTTGAACAATTTAAAGTTCTCTTATAGTTTTACAAAGGAAATAATTTCAAAGAAGCCTGACATGCAGGACATTTAAAGATAGGGACAGTTGGGAGGTATGCAGTCCTGGCCTACTCCATAGATAGATGGATATTAAAAATTAAATTATGTCTCTACTTCTGTAAAATGGACTTGTTGTCAGTTTAACATGTCTGAAACAGAGTCCAGGAAATTAACATGTGTTAATGTATTTTGTAATATCTGTAGCTATTGCTCTATACAGGTATTTTACTATGTTATTTATTTCAAAAAACAATTTACTACCAGAAAATAAACATGTCAATAATATACAAAAATAACTTCTTAAAATCAAAGGAGTGATGAGAACACATTGCATTCCCTCTTAGCAAGTAATAGGAATTCAAATAGTTTTGTACACTCAACTAGAATGATGAGTTATATACATGAAGTGTTTGTCAATTAATGAACCAAAAATGGTTGGTAATGTCTGTTAGCTAATGCAAGAAGCTTGACAAACAAAATGGGTGAACTGGAGATATTGGTAAGTGATGAACAGTTTAATTTGCTCGGTTTCAGAGAAACGCGGTGGGATGAAACGCATCACCAATCAGTTAATTTCCAAAGTAACTCACTTTTTAGAGGGGACAGATTAAATAGAAAAGGGGGAGGGATTTGTTTATATGTGAATCCTAAATAAAAGCCTATTATTAAAGAGGGTGTGCATAATGTTGGTAGAGATTAGCATAGACATTTAAAAGAGTCACACATTACTTGTAGTTAGGTTATCATTGATGGGGAAGATCAGATTTTATTGCAAATAGAAAAGGCTGCAAATCTGAATCAAGTTTTAATCATGGGAGATTTGAATTACCCAAATATAGATTGGAATTGTGGAACAACTAGTTCTGCTAAGGGCAACTAGAACCTACTAAAAAACACACTTATGTTTCAACTCATACAGATCCCAACTAGAGTGGATGCATGTCTGGATCTGGTAATAATGAACAGTGAAGAGCTAAACTCGAACATCCAAGTAAGAGAACACGTGTGACCATAACATGGTTTCATTTGAGATTAATTCAAAGTGGTAACTTCACCAAAACACTTAATTTAAAATTGGCCAACATTTATGGGCTAAAGGCACTATTGAACACATATACTAGGATGGATTGTTTTCTGGACAAAATCACAGAAGAATGTCACATACTAATATAAACCTCTGGGAAACAAACACAAAAGAAGCACATTGAAACAAATGTGGCTTACAAAATAGGAAATACAAAACAAGAAAATGGCATTCAAACATTATAAAAGTGAGGGATCTGCAGTATCATGTATAGAGTACAACGATGCCAACAAAGAATATAATTAGTAGCAGGCAACATGGTTTTGTGAAAGACAGGTCTTGTCAAAACAACTTAATAGCATTCTATGAAGAAGTCAGTAAATATATAGATCTAGGGGTAGCATTTATTACGACCTATTTAGACTTTGCTAAAGCATTTGATACGGTCCCACTTAACAGGCTACTCTACAAATTGACAGAAAAAGGTTTGGTGGCAAATGTATGTATTTGGATTGAAAATTACAAGGCAGAATGCTTCACAAGTCCCTCAGCTACACTAAACACTCTACTACACTTGACCCAGAAGGGAGATATATCATCCTGGATATAACTGTTGAACACAAACAATTGTTGTTGGTCAATATTTATGCCCTGAATGCTTCAACAAATTCATTTTGTAAATTGTTTGATATACTTGTTCATTCTGATTCTTCGGAATTGTTGTAGGTGGGGACTTCAGCTGCATGCAAGACCCAACCCTGGACAGTTTTGGACCTGAATGACTATCACAACTTAACATTCCAGAAGGTATTAACTTACTAATGCACACTCTGCGGTTAGTGGACTCCTAGAGGGTTCTCCACCCGCAGGTCACCTACACTGATCCCTCACATCGCACACAGCCTAATTTAAAACATTGTAATAACTTATCATGCTCCTATTACACTAAACATTGATTCACATGCCAATAAACTGTACAGCAAACACTGGCGATTCCCCCAATATCTGACAGGTGACCAATTTTTAATCCCACCTAGAACACATTTAGGCAAACTACGTAGATGATAATCTTGAACACACAGAGCAAACCCTACTCTTCTGGGAAACAGCCAAAGCAGTAATACGTGGGCACATTATTTCCTATACCATAAAAAAAAAAAAAATGACACGCAACACAATGGAAAAATTACCGCTTACCGTAATTTCCTATCAAATCCTAACAACACTACCAAACAACCAAAACCCTGCTTGACACCTTTCTTACTTCTAAAGCCCAAATGCAAATAGATTACATGCAAGCTAGATGTTTGAGATGGGGCAACAAATATGGAAAACTTTTAGGGCTAAACTCGCTAGACTCTTTATATAACACAATATTGAAGGAAAATGTTGAAACAAGAAATTTGACCACCTCCAGAACCATCCTGCTTCCAAAACCAGACAGGGATTAAATCTTAATCCCCTCATACCACCCTCTAATGCTCCTAAACCAAGACATCAAAACCCTAGCCAAGATTTATGCTAATCCTCTACAAACTATTCTTCCGAAGATAATAAGCACACACCAATTGGGTTTCTTATGAGGAAGCATTTGGTCAAAGGGATCCGAACAGCAATAGCCGCTACCATAGACGTGCATAACAACCGCCATTCTACTTACAACACTCTCCTAAGCCTGGATGCAAAAAAATGTTCGACCAGGTTTCCTAGTCACACTTGTTCAATGTCATAAAACATCAATATTTTGGTCAAACATTCTTAACCCTTTAAGGACCAGGGATTTTCCTGGGCCAAGGACCAGAGCGTTTTTCAATTTTTAATACGCGGTTTTTGAAACATAAATTTCCTCTCTCTCATTTAACGTACCCATACAAGTTATATGTTGTTTTTTAGAGGACAGTTAGAGCTTTCTTTTGATACCCTATACATAAAAATGATTTACATTTTAGTATTAAAAAATACATATAAAAGAGGAAATTTTTGAGGAAAAAAAAGTTTTTCCCCATTATTTTCCCAATAATAAGCTACATAACTAGTGCAACACTAACCCACTTATCCCCCCTAATTAACTAACTAATAAAAAAGAAAAATATTGGTTCCCAAACCCCCCATAACAAAAAAGACAGAAAAAAACTCTGAAGAGTGCGATGTCAGATCAGTAAAAATCATGCAACAGGCATGCAGGGGTTAAATTTTATTAAATAAATATATTAAAATTACCTTTATTTATTCAAAAAAACTTTATAAATTGTAAAAATAAAAAAATCTGTTAACAAAAAAACTAAATGAGGGCCATAAAGTGGAAGGAAACTGATCACAGTTAAAAACTGTGATCAGCAATGAAAGGGTTAATTTTTTTTTTTTTTTTTTTTAACCTATGTGTGTATAATTAATTTATTTTTACTTACAGGTCACTCTCTGTGCTTCACTATAAGAATGTGAAGCACAGAGAGTGAATTAGAGGCAAAGTCAGTGTGTGAACACACTGACTTTGCCATCTAATTTGCATGTTATCGCGGTGATGACTAAATCACCGCGATCACATGGCCGGAAACTGACCGATCGGGTCCAGGAGTTTTGCCTCGGGTGCGAGGCTTAGTCCTGGACCCGTTGCAGACTAGCTGGCGGTGCCCACGGAGCGCACCGCCGGCTAGACTGCATGACGAGTTAACTCGTCATAAGGTCGCTAACGCTGCGGCTCTTATGACGAGTTAACTCGTCATAAGGTCGGGAAGGGGTTAATATTGATACGCCACTTATATAACAACCCCAGTACTGTCATTACCACTAATGGCTTAGACCCCCCCAAAAATAATCAAGCAGTGGGGGGTGAGACAGTGCTGCCCACTGTCCCCTTTACTATTAAACCTAGCACTGGACCCTATCCTTAGGGTTTTGCAAGACTCGCCAGTGTCCCAGGCATCAAGCGTGGCACACAACAACTAAAAGTTTACGTATTAGCAGATGAAATTCTTTTATACCTGACATGACCACAAACAGCTATACCACAAGCGTTTTGCTGCTTAGACACTTATGGCCCAATCACAGGATTCACAATAAATAAAACAAAATCTAAAGCATTATATCTATGCGCCCATATGCCTAACCTAGGTATACAATGGGAAGCAAACTCACTCAAATACCTAGGCATCAAAATCCCCCAAAAACCCAATGCCTTATATGCTCAAAACTGTAATCGCTGATTAAAACCATAATAATCAAATTGCGCACTTGGCAAATACTCCCACTAACCTTTTCTGGTAGAATCGCAGTCATCAAAATGGTTTCCTTCCCCAAACTTATGTACCTGATCCAAACCTTACCCTTAATATTAAGAAAAAAAGACGAGAAAAACCTAATCAAGGCATTCCACAAATTCATATCCAAGTGCAATAAAAGACCCCAAATTGCTCTTATCACTAGTGAGGATCCAGGCATCAGGGTAGGCCGCATAATCCTGCCACCCGGAGGTGTGGCTTCATGGCCAAGGGGCGTGGCTGCACGGCCAAGGGGCATGGTCACCCCAATACAGGACTAGGTAGAGGGAGGAGTGTGGGTGTTGCCTTTGCAGGCACACCTACTATCCAGTGAATGGCAGAGGGAGGATACTGAGAGCTGAGGGGAGGGGTTATGGTGCCTAACTCCCTATTTAAACCCTGCTCACCTGCCATTCTGTGCTTGTTTATTCCCAAGCTAGGTTCTATCCTTGTGAAGTTCCTATTTCCACTCATTGCCATTCAGTATTGTATTTTGAACCACCAGCTATTGACCCTTTGGCTCCCCTCTTGGATACTGCTGATCTCTCCTCTCCTGACCCCGGCTTCCCAAACTCGTTTTTGCTACTAATCTCCCTGCCTCGACCCTCTGGACTGCCTTTGTCCTTGCATTTGCCTAATCCCTTTGTACTTTTGCCTTCGGATTTACCTACTGCTGGAGCTCCCCTGCGCTATGATCCTGACTACCAGCCTCACACCACTCTACAAAACACAAAATACAGCCTTGGACATAACCTACCAATCCCTAAAGATTATAACCTACCAGCCCTTTACCTTTATGCACTTGAATGGGTCACAAATTCAGACACATATGCAAACACTAGTTTAGAGCTAAATTTCAGCCCCACGATTGCATTACAGGCCCTGCTTCATACCCCAATCACACAACTCCCAGATCACATTCAGAATTACCCCTATTATCCTTTGCGCTCAAGGGATAATAGGGGTAATTCTTCTGCATACGTCATCGAACACTTGTCCTTTTTGCTTTCTCTCTTCACAACCACGAATATGGGAGCTGATGTTTATAAATCGAAATTAAAGAACTGACTAAAGCCGAAACAGGAAGCCTACGTCTATAAACCAAAAGTAAGAAACGATCAAGCCGAAATCACGTGATACGCCGAAATCACGTGATACAATGACGTATGCGGAAGAAAACAAAAACCACGCCGAGCAACAATAAAAGGAAACTACAACACAGGGAGTCCAGACGCCAAGTTGAAGCCCTCAGGCGAAACGCGTAGCGGACTGGACTCACCTGCTTTTAATGGACTTTTATGTCATCATACTACATTGTATTTTAATTTATTTTAAAAATTGTAAAGTTTTAACCAGCTGTTCACCTTGGAGGACATCTAAACTGACAGTGTTTGTGGTGTCCATCCCGCAGGATAAAGAAAACCCCTGGTGTAAGCTGATATTATTTTTCTATTAAAAATATAGATATTCTTTATACTAATCGTTTACCTACTGTTGTGCCTTTTTGAGCCAACATTTGCAGAAGATGTCAACATCAGGTGTCCTTTGATGACCATATACCTGTGAAGTGCAATATCTTTCTGGAAGTCTATGAGTGTATCACTGTAGGGGAGACAGAGATCCCCCAATTACAAATTTTTCACAGATTTATTTCACTAAAAGTCACCTGAAGTCACTAAAAATGTGTTTATTTATTTACAGTTTGTTTAAGCGCACTTTCGTTTTTTTGTTTTATATTTGCTGTACTTTGTGTGGTTTAGGGACACACTGCCTCGGTGCTGCTAAAACTGTGATTATAGCGCTGGGTATATCATTTGTTTTTTGTACACAAATGCAAATCACATTCCAGGACATGGTACACCACACAATTATTGAGTGGAAGGACATCCTGTACATAGCCAACATGATATCGACTGAACTAACTAGAGTGACCTTATGGTACATCTATGGTCAAATGACTTGGACAAGTACCACAGTTTTTTCTTGTTAGGTAAGGGCGGGGATTGGTAAGCTGGTGGGGTGGGGGCGTAGGTATGGGGTTGGGATCATTCCATTTTCTTGATCTTCCCTGCTTGTTCTTCCTTTCCCTTGCCCTTTTACAGAAATGATGGAGGTATGTGGAAGAAACACGGAATATTTCGGAATATCGCAAACGTCAACTGCCTTGATTTGTACAATAATGTTTATGAAAAATTACATGCTTTTCTCAACCTTTTTCCCTATGTCCTCACAATTGTGTAATAATTTTATGAATCCACCTGATCCACTTTATTGTTCATTACTGATCTTTATAAGATGTTACAAAACGATAAAACTCAATAAAAAGATTTTGGGGGGAAAAAACAAACAGAAATACTTACTGCTAGTAATTACGTTTTCAAATAATATTGTCTGCCCTATTTTTCTCCTTCTCACACTTTAACAATCCATCAGCATCCTCCTGTACCTCCTGTAATCCACCTTATTTCAAGACTTGTTGCTGATCAGTTCATGATGAATCTATTTTGTCTATCATTCATAGACATTCTTCTAAAGTGATGCCATGTCAAGATAATACTATCACTTCAATGACAAGAAAAAGAGCCCTATACATTGCACATACAAAGAAATCTTTTTATAAAGACATACATGTTTTTGCCTTTCCGCCGTGCACAGAACCTCTCAAGGATATCAGCTACCATAATGCTAGAACCTTTAGACATGCTGCAAGAGGTGCAATTCACTTCAGGTCAGTAGGTCTCTTGATTCACGTGTTTGTTGAATGATAAGTTAACTTTGATCTACATGTAACTGGGGTGTATAGTTTCCTTTTATTTGCATATTACCTGCAGAGAATGGTAAGAAGGCCTCCTTGGTTATAAATGTCCCATTTTCATGCAGGAAGTTATATGGATTAAATTCCCATGGCGTCTTCCATTGTTCAGGGTCATACAGAACAGAAGACAGATTTGGAAGGATGATGGTTCCCTGTAAAATAAGAGACCGAAATTGTACATCAAAAGAATACTTATCAGTATTTTTATTAAACCTAAATCCAATGATTTGGTGTTATGCAGCAGGATTATACAGTAAATTTTTACACCTTCTAAATTACACCCACTTCCTGTTTTCATGTAAAAAGGATGGCGCTATTACTTAATAGTGGGACTGCCACAAAAGGTAGGTAGGTAAACCAGAGCCGCCCTCCAGAGAATGATTAGAGCTTGAGGCCTGGCGAGGCCTGGCAATCTTGGTGAAACCAGGTCAAATGAAGAAAGTTCCCAGGTATTTGTGGTGAACTTAGTTACAAAAATCAGGCCAAATAAATGTAGATAGAAACATACACCGACTCATCTATGCTTCCAATAGTTTTTGAATAGACTGTATGAATAGACTGCAATTACAAAGAGAAACCATAAGTTGTGTAAAAGTGTTATTTTGTGTGTACTGCAAATTAGATGAAAAAGTAATTAGTGGTCACCTGTGGTAGCGCGAAGCCATGCAGCTTTGTATCATTCATGCACTTCCTCACCACTCCCACAGAAACAATGTTACCAAAGCGCTGAATCTCATGAATTACAGCATTGGTGAATGGCAATCGTTTGCGGTCTTCATAACCTATACTGTGTGACACTTCCAGAATATCATCCAACTCTTGCTGCACCTTCCCTACACAGAGACATGTGTTACCGTGGCATTTTACAC
The DNA here is from genome assembly GCA_036172795.1 of Pelodytes ibericus. Lineage (NCBI taxonomy): Eukaryota > Metazoa > Chordata > Amphibia > Anura > Pelodytidae > Pelodytes > Pelodytes ibericus. The sequence continues at coordinate 132,682,721 of CM069861.1, read as the reverse complement.
AAAAAATAGTATAGTCAATGTTAATACATAATGCACTACATAAAGCAGTGCTATAGTCCATAAATAAAAGGATGGAAGGAGCATCAACAAAAGTCTAAATTCCAGGCAAAGGCAGGTAGTAAAGCAATATGAGGGTGGCAGTGATATTTTGAAGTAATTTTAAGTCTCTGGCTCTTTGCAAATCTATGGCATAGGCACCATAGCCTGTTTAACAAGCTTCAATGCTAGTTATATAGTAGTTTAGGTTGAAAAGGATTTGTATCCATCAAGTTCAGCCCTCTTCCTATTCCTTGTTTACCGCTATTGATCCAAAAGAAGGGAAATAAAAAAAAAAAATCTTATTTCAGCAATTTCTAAATTCTTCTTTCCAGAGGGGAAAACAATCCTTCTTGACTCCAAATGGCAACCAGATTTCTTCTTGGATCAACAAGGAGTAAATAAATATTAATGCCTATACTAACATGCACAGCCCTCTGTGCTCTGGCTCAATTAAAAAAGTATCCAGGCCACTTTTAAAGGCATCTAACAAATTTAATAGAACCACCTCTTCAGTTAGTGAATTCCATAGCTATATTGTCCTTCGTGTAAAAAAAAAGTGGTATGCAAAAGGTACAGTGCTGAGCCCTACTTCCATAGAGAACACATTGAGATTAAGAATCAAACACATGCATTATTACATGCATTAGCTCACTGTTGTATTCTCTGCCTTCTTCTCCTTCTTGTCAAGGTCAACTCAATTTTTCTATTCCTTTTAATGTATAAGCTATGTTTATATTTTAAAAATGTAATTCACTCACCTGGGCTTTAAATTTGATTTGGGTCACAAAACAGAACACATTTTGTATGTTTATATGTTTATAATAAAATGATTTAAAAAAAAAATTGATATGGGTCCTACCCCATTCATGCCCCACTCTACACTTATTGTCACTACTCACATTGTATTTCTGGAAATGCCACCATATAGAGGAGTGCCCAGCGAAGAGTAGTAGCTACTGTCTCAGTCCCAGTCATAAACAAGTCAGCCACAAGATGAACCAGGTTATCTTCATTGTATGTGGAGTTGGGGTCACCTTGACACTGAGAACAGAAAGGGGTTCACTAAACACTGAAATGACAACTTATTTATGAAAATCAAGCCAAATTAGCACAGTTGGAAAAAATGTTCAACATGTGTATGTTTTTGGGCTGATTTAAAAAAAAAACCAAATGAATAGACCTAATTGCAGAATGGAACTATTAGTTATACACAGCTGTTATAGCAGTATTATTCCACCAGCACAAACCGACTCATCAACTAGAACACACTGGGAAAAGATGTGAAATAGTTTAAGCTGACTATGGTCAGTAAAAGTCATGTGACCTATTGAGTTGGTTTGTTACTCAGTGTACCACTTTCACTCATAAGAGCCACCACTTCATTGATAATTGTTTGGAACATTTTGTGTAGAACTGTGCTATTTTATGGGATATCGTTGTGCATGGGTATCCAGACAGGGGAAAAGAGGGGGGGACAACACAAAGTGGACACTTGGCCCCTCCCCATGGAAATATAAACAGGGACAAAGATGGCACAGACTAGCTGCTTAGGGACAAAGATGGCAGTCACCAGCTGCTTGTGGACAAATATGGCACTGGTACGTTGTTTGTCAAGACAAGCTGTTTGGTGAAACAGGGCATATAAAGATGGGGAGGGAGGTGAGCTTAGTTGGTGAGCACAAAACCTAAATAAACCACTGCATAACTATGTGTGTCTGTCTATTTCTGATGCTATCTGGTAGGCTGATGAAATGGAACTAAGGGCAATTAAATTGATTTTGCCCACCAGGCCAACAGTTTCCAGCCGTCCTGTGTTCACAGACCACATTTAAAATGTTTTGACAAAGACTTGTCAATGCTTTTCATAGTAAGTCACACCGATGTCAGCAATTTATTTTTGAAGGACAGCACCTTTCTGATTACTGTTCATATTTCAATATAAGTTGAGAACCAGACATTTTCTACATGCTTTTCTTAAAACACATAAACATTAGTTTCCTTTAACACATCACTCTATGTGTAGAAACAGGTAGACTGTCAATCAGACCTTGGTGGCCCACATCAGAAAGGGAACTATTTGAATGAAGATACTGGAACAAAATAGACTTGCTGCAAAGAAACATGTCTATCTCATATTCTACTACTATAAACCGACAGAATAGGCAAAACATACCTTGGAGATCTGGGTCAAATAGTAATCTATGACATCTTTCTCTTTTCCAGCTTCTGGGTCATTTCTGATTAGCTGTTTATGTTCTTGGACCTCATTCTGAATGAAGGAACACAGAATGTGGAAATACTGGAACACTCTCTGGTGGGGCCCTGGTAGGTGACGGAGAAGTCTGGGGGCCAGGTCATAAATCTAGGGACAGAAGCACATACTCTGGATTCTTCAGCCAGGACAACACAATAACAAAAACACTAATTATGGCCACAAATTGGTGTTAGTCAATTTTTCCAATATCTAAAAGTTCTTAAGATCTTGCAGGCTTGTTTTACCCTCCAAAACCTTTGAAAACAAATATTTCAGCAAAAGGGATTTTCTAAAGGATGGTCCTCAGATTGTCCAACTGCTTTCATCATTCTAAAAGAAAATATATATAAATCAGGGTGCTATTAAGCACATCAACTATTTATTGTGGTATAAGTTTCAGATTTCTTATTCTGACCCCAGCCTTCTCCGTTTTGTTTCAGGCACTGATATCTCTTTAAATTCATCATCACTTTCCAATAGATCTGCAAAGTGGCAACAGTCATGTGAGCCGTATCACATTCCAGGGTCAACAGTTTGGTAGCTATCCACTAAAAGTGGAGTACAGATGAGTTTAACCCCTTAATGACGTTAGGACGTACTATGCCAGGGGTGTCCAAGTTTGTTCTGCAGTGGGCCACTTCACTGTAAATGTATTTTTGCGTGGGCCGCATTCATGTTTGATTGAAAGGAAATGTGTGTGTGTGTGTATTATATGTATACATATATATATATATATATATATATATATATATATATATATATATACACACACACACACACCAAATGCACGCACATACACAAATAGTCCCACTTCCATTCACACACATACACAAATAGTCCCACTTGCACACACACACACAAACTCCCACTTGCACACACACAGTTCCACTTGCTCGCACACACACACACACACACACACAGGCTCCCACTTGCACAAACACACACACAGACTCCCACTTGCGCGCACACACACACACACACACACTCCCACTTGCACACACACATAGTCCCACTTGCACACACACACACACACACACACACACACAACACACAGAGTCCCACTTGCACTCTAACACACACACACACACACACAGAGTGCTTAACCCCTTCCCGTCCTTATGACGAGTTAACTCGTCATAAGAGCCGCAGCGTTAGCGACCTTATGACGAGTTAACTCGTCATGCAGTCTAGCCGGCGGTGCGCTCCGTGGGCACCGCCAGCTAGTCTGCAACGGGTCCAGGACTAAGCCTCGCACCCGAGGCAAAGCTCCTGGACCCGATCGGTCAGTTTCCGGCCATGTGATCGCGGTGATTTAGTCATCACCGCGATAACATGCAAATTAGATGGCAAAGTCAGTGTGTTCACACACTGACTTTGCCTCTAATTCACTCCCTGTGCTTCACATTCTTATAGTGAAGCACAGAGAGTGACCTGTAAGTAAAAATAAATTAATTATACACACATAGGTTAAAAAAAAAAAAAAAAAAATTAACCCTTTCATTGCTGATCACAGTTTTTAACTGTGATCAGTTTCCTTCCACTTTATGGCCCTCATTTAGTTTTTTTTTTAACAGATTTTTTTATTTTTACAATTTATAAAGTTTTTTTTGAATAAATAAAGGTAATTTTAATATATTTATTTAATAAAATTTAACCCCTGCATGCCTGTTGCATGATTTTTACTGATCTGACATCGCACTCTTCAGAGTTTTTTTCTGTCTTTTTTGTTATGGGGGGTTTGGGAACCAATATTTTTCTTTTTTATTACTTAGTTAATTAGGGGGGATAAGTGGGTTAGTGTTGCACTAGTTATGTAGCTTATTATTGGGAAAATAATGGGGAAAAACTTTTTTTTCCTCAAAAATTTCCTCTTTTATATGTATTTTTTAATACTAAAATGTAAATCATTTTTATGTATAGGGTATCAAAAGAAAGCTCTAACTGTCCTCTAAAAAACAACATATAACTTGTATGGGTACGTTAAATGAGAGAGAGGAAATTTATGTTTCAAAAACCGCGTATTAAAAATTGAAAAACGCTCTGGTCCTTGGCCCAGGAAAATCCCTGGTCTTTAAAGGGTTAATGCAAGCATGGGGAGCCGAGCAGAACTATCTCTTGCTGCCAGCAGCTCTCCGTGAAGCAGACGCTGCTCTTCTTCACAGGGTGGGGGCGGAGCTACACCACTGAGCCGGTTAGCTCCGCCCCCTCCCGGATCCAGCAGAGCATGCCGAGCAGAGGGCTGGTGAGGGGGGATCTTTTGATCTCCCCAATCCAGTGCCTCTACTGGCTTTTTTTTTTTTAACGGGCGGGCAGGCGCCCTCTGTGATGTTGAGCCCTGTGCGCTTGCACAGGTCGCACACCCCTAAGGCCGGCCCTGTAGACATCAACCAACATTGCTCATGGTAAACATGTACTGGGATCTGTGGCGGACATATAATGTTTTATGGAACTTAACTAACCGTGCAAAGAACACTGGTGCCCTTGTAGCGACACTTGCGCTGTCCCATCTGTTTAGTGAATATATTGCCTTATTTTAGTGGAAAAATTAAAGTTAATTCATAACATTGTGCTAATGTGCACAATATTCTGAATGGTTGCCAGCATATCTGCTTTCTCCTCCCTACTATTATTATATGTATGATGTAAAGTCACACTATAGGCTGTATGCATACATGTTTTTTTAACATATTTATATTGTTATGTGTGTGAAAAAGAGAATGAACTTATTCATGGAAAGAACAAGTCTTCATGATTATTTGTATCCTCATTAATTTATGCAGAAGCAAAGACATACAATGATTTCAAACAGTAGCAAATGATTAGTGAGCAGAAAAGAAGTATAATGAAAAACTATTTCATGGTAGTGTTTATTTAAAGGGACACTAAACATTTTTTTCACTTGTGCTTCTAATATAGAAGCAAAAGTGAAATGTCCATTGTCCCTAGTATGAGGATAAACTGGCGTGTACTTTTGATAGTACATGCCAGTTTATCCTGTGACCGAAAGCTGCCATGTTTCCATAGGAAGCAGGCAGCCATTTGGTTGGCGACCGGCTCCTTTGCTAGCGCAAAGAGAGACCCTCGTTTTTTTATGGGATCAGCAGGGGGGATCTTAACTAGGTCCCCCCTGCGGACAAATGTCAGCACGTGCATAGCCAATCAGAGCAGGGGCTTGTCCCGCTGACAGCCGAATGCGAGGGTCTATCGCTGCTAGCGCAGAGAGAGACCATCGTTTTTATGTTCACAACCGGAAACTGCTGTGTCTCGGTTAAGATACACGTCGGCTATGCTTTCAAAGACCGGGACATGTATTGTTTAACCCTCGCTTCCTTCAAGGAAGCGAGGGTTAAAAAAGTTGGAATGTCCCTTTAATTATCTTCTTGTAGGTTGAAAACATTGTGTTTATGTATTTCTACAATGAAGCATTATTACTTTGTATTCTCTATTTATTACACCACTTACACAAATATTGCCAGAATGAGTTATCTGGTGCTCTGTATTACCCTGAATTCCTAATGATGTTGGGCCAGCAACAGGTGAGTTTCAGGTCTGCATCTGTTCTGTGAATGACCTATTCTCATTGATGAGCACTGCTAGACCAATTAAGTAAGGAGTAATAAGGTATTAACTGATATACTCACACGCAAATTTGCATGTGGTACAATGTGGGTGGCAGTGACAGAAGCATAGACTATCGCCATCACCACAAACCAGTTGGCTTCCGTGTGGGAAGGTAGGGGACACGTTTAGGTAGGGAGGCACATTTCATTTTATTAAATCTTTTCTTTGGTTGTGTACTACCTTTTCTATTTTGCATGTTTCCTGATTCACCATCAGTGACTGGCTAAGTATTTATTGGTAGAAACTATCCTGTGCCACCAATGTTTTGTGGCTAACAATATAATGATGAGACTCCTATTGTTAGGACAAAGGTCCATGTGTGGCTAAATATATACTGAAAAAAAGTCATAATGTACTATTCTGTGCGACTGACCAAATCTATAGGGATAGACACCTCTGTGTCTGTCTAGTCATCATTATGTAATACAGGGTTTGAGACAATGAGACAAAGGTTATTCAAAATCACGTTCTCACCCTGGCCCACAAGGTGCCTGGAGCAGCCACAACTAGCTCTGTTGCTTTATGGAGTTCTTGGAAAGCTCGGTCCTCTGGGATAAATCTCTTCCCAAAAACTATGGAAGATATAACATTGGAGACAGAGTGGGTGATCCATGCTGATGGGTCCATGGGGACTCCTGAAAATAGACAAGATATAATGCATAAACAGAAAACTATATGGTGTACAATTATTTTCTACTCATGGTTTACTGACATGATAACGGACACTGGGAGAGAAAGTTAACTATGAAGGCATTTATTGTAAACGACTTGAACTGAATGTGGATATATTGTGCATAGCTAATTTCAAACTTAAGGTCAAAGTAGATGATTAAAGGAAAAATTCTCCCAGGAAGGTGCACTGGAGAATTTTTCCAACTCAGCTACATTGGCCTAAAGTTTGAAATTCTTGTCTCCGCAGTTCTCTCTTTATTGAGTAGACTCATAAGGCTGAAAACATATTTAGTAAGTACAACCCTTTTCTTATCCTTGTTCCAGCTGATACAAAACAAATTGTCCAATTTTAGCAAGCATGTTGATTAAAGGAAAAATCTCGTAGATGTAAAGATATATTAATACATCATTACCAACGGACATTGTCCGCACAGAGACAGCATATATCATACCTTCCTTTGCAGCAAACATTGTCAGCAAACACTGAGCCTCTTCTTGTATCTGTACCTCCATGTTCCTTTTCCCAAGACCCAAATTCCTTAATGCCATTTGTCCAAAGCGCCTTTGCTGCTTCCAGGTATGTCCAGATGTCAGAACTACACCTAAGGAAATCAAAGTCCCAGAAAAAGGCATTTGCCTATTTTATACTTAGTTGCCCCAGATGTTGCTTTACATGTACAGTCTGTTAATAATGGTATGTTATGGGTGGATACAATGTAAACCCAATTAAATATTACCATTAAGTTGAATTCTATCCAGGATGCCCCCTGTCGCCTCTGTTGTACATCTTATCGCTTGAACCGTTAGCTCAATGTGTTAGACTCAATCAAGATATTAGTGGAGTCAAACTGAGAAAAAGGGAATTTAAGATCAACCTATACGCGGATGACATAGTCTTGACAAGACCAGAGATTTCGTTGAGATGAATGATGGGGGAGATAGGGGAATGTGGACAGCTGTCGAACTATAAGTTAAATGTGTCAAAGTCAATCATTCTGAGCTCAAATATAGAGGAAACAGATAAGGAAGAATTGAAAAAGAAATATAATTTTAAATGGGAAATAGATAACATGGAATATCTGGGCATACATATACCTCTAGATATAAACAAAAGTGATGGAAAACTAAGCTTTCTGACTAGAGAGTTGGTCAGAAATTGTCAGGGCCTTGAAATCTCATGATGGGGACGTATAAATATAATCAAATCATATATTATGCCAAAATGGCTGTATGTTGGAGATCCAATCCATGTTCCTCAATTTTATCTGGAGTGGGGGAAAACCAAGGATAAAAAGAAAACTCTTATGTAGGGGAGTATCTGAGGGTGGAACGTCCATTCCAAATGTAAAAAAATCCCATGATACCTCCAATCTTAAATATTTATGTAAGTGGTTTGATGATCAATATAGGGAGGGATGGCAGAATAAAGAGAGCTACATGACAAAAATTGCAGATTTATCCATATTACCCTGAGTTAATATTAGAGAGGGCGGAATGGACAAATATCCCATAGGAAATAGTCTGGTGGAAAAGATCTTACATTTCTGGCAGAAGTTAAATTGGAAAAATAGTTCAATACAAATACTGGAATGTAATATAGAGGACCTGGTCTTATCTGAGTGGCATCAAAAAGGTATCACAAAAAAGTCATATATTCTAGAGGGGCAGAGTTTTATACCATTCCATAGTTTGTCCCAAAAAATTAATGTAACAAAAAAAGATATCTTCAAATTCTTGAGAGTAAAAAACTATTTATTAGGATTCAATTGTAAAGAAAATTGAAGGCTTGACCCTCATGTTAAAAAAAGATTGCAAATTAAATATATATTTGAAGAACCAAATATTTTGTGATGAGAAACAGGACACCGTGAGAGATATGAAGGGGTAATTAAAAAATGGGAAAAAAGAACGTAGGAGTGATATTATACTTAAGGAATGGCTAAAAATAATACCATGTCTTAAGGAAAATATACACCTCTGAACTATATAGAACTACAGTACAATTTAATGAATAGATCATACTTGGTGCCAGCTAAAATTAATAAAATGTACTTGCAAAATGAATCAATATGCTGGATATGTCACTCAGAACAGGGAACATATATACATATAAGGTGGCACTATGAAAAAATACAAAACAATTTATAATTATTAGAGAAATGACCCAAGTGAACATAACCATGTCCCCACTTATAGCCTTATTACTTCTCGGATGGCCAAAATTAGGGGGAAAAAAGGAAAATATTATAATGCACATATTGGTAGCTGTCAAAGCATTGATCGCAAGACACTGGAGGAAGGGAGAAACCCCAACATGGGAGACCTTAAATGCTCAATTATCCCACCAATTCACAAATGGAAGAAGTAATAAAGGAATTATCCAAAATGGTCAGAAAGATATACATATAACAAAAAAAATAATATATATATATATAAAAATTTAAAAAATAAAGAAAACATATATAAACCTTGTATAAACCTTGGAACCCTGAATAGATGAACAACAAATAAAAGATATAGGCAATTTGCCATAGACGCTGGGGGGGGGGGGGGGTCGGGTATCGCTCTCTTCTGTCTCCTATAGGGTAACGATAAGGAAATAATATATTTTTTCTAATTTATTTTTTATTGCAAAAGTATCAAAAGACAAATGATTACATAAACATCAGGAAAGGTATCAAAAGTTGCATGAACATCAATAAATAGACAGAGTATGTTAATAAAGTTACAAACAGTTTTGATTCTGTCTAACATACGGTACCATTTAAATACCTATTTCACTTATATCTAATAATACATTAACCATAGATCAGTGCGTTTTGTTTTCCCAGAAATTATTATTTTGTTTCATTCTATTCCATCCCTACACCTCTAATTCTGTGCTGGTTTCCGCTGACACTTTTTTTTTTTTCATATACATTGCAAGATGAATATATAATATAATAGTTTAAATTAATGCCTCGTATCTTGTTTACATTCATATATTTGTACCTTCATTCCCACTATCATTCATATTTTATTCATACACATTCATCCCCCCCTCCCCCCCCAGGACCGGTGGTTTGCTCCATTTCTAGTTTGTTCTGTCTAGCCATGGTGACCATACCCTGTAATATTTTTACATTTTTTTGGAGTTGTTTAAATAGTAGCCTTTTTCCATCATGGATTGGTAATCGAGCTGCTCCGCTTACTTAGTCGCGTCTAGATGCCCCACCACTTTCCATGATCTAGTAATGATTAGTTTAGCTCCCAGAAGGATTTGGACAAGTAGAGTTCTCTTGTCTGCATACCATCTTTCCGTTCCCACATGGAATAACATTAAGGTTGACATTCCCACCATTGATGGGCTAATGTTCCCTTATTATTTAGACATCTCCAACAGTTATCGTTATAATCCGGGTACATTTTTTTCAGTCTTACCGGAGATAGGTGCCATCTATAAATTGTTTTAAAAAATGTCTCAATCATATTTAGAGAATGAGTGGACCATCTTGTTGTCTGGATTGCTTTTTCCATTCTTTCTCTTCACAAGATAGATTTAGTTCATTGCACAATGTTTTTATTATTTGCAGGCTAGCAAATTCCTCCACGCAGTCCAAGGCCGCAAAGGCTCTTTTGCCCCATTTTTTCCCCCATGCTACCTGAAAGAAATCATCCATATCCGGATTTGTTTTATGTGGAAAATGGGCTATTTCTTTTTCGAAAAAAATGTTTACTATGGATATATTTCTCTTATATATTTATATATATAAATCTACTCATTATATCTGAGAATTGTTGGATTTTCCCATCTCCAGATATCTGACTAATTGAGTTTATTCCAGCCTCCTTCCAGGATTTTAAGTTTATGTCCTTGATCCGATTTTCTACTGCATCTAGTGATAGAAATCTATTTATAACGTATGTGGGTATTTATTTTTTCCTTATTTTCCTCCACATATGGCACTAATCATCTACTATGGGATTATTAATCTGTTTCGTATTTTTGTTTGGGTTGAACAAATCTATCAAAAGTGAACCACATTGCTCCATTAAAATCCAGGGATATTTTTTTGTGTCAATATGTGACCATTTTGCAAGGTGGGTAAGCATAACTGTATCGTGTATCTTAAGTATATCTGGCATCCTAAGTCCTCCCTGGGTCTGTGTTCTGGATATTACCTTAAAGGCGACTCTCTGTGTTTTACCCCTCCAAACTAAGTTATTTAATGTAATATCTTATTGGGCTTTGTATGTTGGGTGTTTGTCAAATGTATGTGATAAATGTAGTCTCAACTGACTGAATAGATGAAGTTAAATGTATTGTATTTGTATATATATAATATGTTTGTAGAGGTGCAAACAATCAAATATACAGATATTCTATCAGAAATGCCTTTGTGTGCATTGTCCATAAGAATGATTATTTTGCCTACTTAATCAAAGTACATTTATTGACCGTCAATGTAAGACATCCGTGTCTCAATACCTTTCTCAAAGAGACTTTATTATGGGCAATCATACTATCCTTTAAAACCTGAGATTATTCCATCTTCGCCCCAGCAGTCCAAAATGATGTGATGGTCCAGAGAACATGAAATTGTCATCACACAGTCTAGTTAATATCATCCATACACATTATTGGTGCATACCCGTGATCTGGTCTGATGACTAGTTGGGATTTATTTAAAGTACGGATATACATGATAATATACAATGGATTGAAGGAATTATACCATAGAATTGTACCTTTTTCCCCCATTAGATCCAGGAAAAGTGGGAACACAGGACGTCCAGTGTAGTCCTCAGAATGGGAGTTCAGAACCTCTCTGACTGCTTTGTATCCATTCAACACAATGACCGGGATGTGTCCCAGCCAAACAGTGTACACATCTCCATAAACCTGTGCCAACTGTGAATGAGAAATTAGTTAGAAGCCATTTAGCTGAATGTGTGGGTTTAGCCTGGGTTGGTCTTTGCCAAATTTACCTAATTTTAGGTTAATACAAAATACATATAACAAGTAATTTTGGTGCAATGCTTGAATTTTTTACTGTTCCAATTAATGAGCAGTATTATCTTTCTGCTTCTGCTGTGGGACTCTACATTTAATTCACATTAATACAGCACATCCAGGTAATAATTTATTGATGATTAAGTAAAAGGATGATCCAGATCAAGGTTGCATTCATACCATGTTGGTTGTTTAAAGGTACTATATCACCTAAACATTGTTTTTACCGTGAATGTAGAGCATAAAAAATGATTGTAAATAGGGGCGTCACTAGGGTTGGTGTCACCCGGTGCGGAAACTCATGGTGTCACCCCCCTGGATTTCCTCCAATACAATGCCAAACAGATTCCTTAGTAATGCCAGTTAGATGGCCTATTAACTATGCCTCACACAGGAGCCCCATAAATTATGCCACACCAGAGCCCCATAAATTATGCCACACCACAGCCCCATAAATTATGCCACACCACAGCCCCATAAATTATGCCACACCAGAGCCCCACTATTTATGCCTCACCTCTGCCCAATTAATTATGCCACACACACAGGTGCCCCATAATTATGCCACACACAGGTGCCCCATAATTATGCCACACAAAAGAGTCCCTTAATTATGCCACAAAAAAGAGTCTCTTAATTATGCCACACATGGGGCTCGATAAATTTGCCACACACAAGCGCCCCATAATTATGAACACATGGGACCACCATTAATTATGCAACACACAGGAGCCCCACGAGGTGACAATTGTACAATTATAGATGCCAGGAATATTGTGCCACTCAGAGCCCAGTAATATTGTGCCAGTCAGATACCAGTAATAGTGTGCCACTCAGTGCCCAGTAATATTGTGCCAGTCAGATACCCGGAATATTGTGCCATTCAGAGCCCAGTAATATTGTGCCAGTCAGATACCCGGAATATTGTGCCATTCAGAGCCCAGTAATATTGTGCCAGTCAGATACCAGTAATATTGTGCCAGTCAGATACCAGTAATATTGTGCCACTCAGAGCCCAGTAATATTGTGCCAGTCAGATACCAGGAATATTGTGCCAGTGAGATACCAGGAATATTGTGTCATTCAGAGCCCAGTAATAGTGTGCCAGTCAGAGCCCAGTAATAGTGTGCCAGTCAGATACCAGGAATATTGTGTCATTCAGAGCCCAGTAATAGTGTGCCAGTCAGAGCCCAGTAATTGTGTGCCAGTCAGAGCCCAGTAATAGTGTGCCAGTCAGAGCCCAGTAATATTATGCCAGTCAGATACCAGGAATATTGTGCCAGTCAGAGCCCAGTAATATTGTGGCAGTCAGAGCCCAGTAATATTATGCCAGTCAGATACCAGGAATATTGTGCCAGTCAGTGCCCAGTAATAGTGTGCCAGTCAGTGCCCAGTAATATTATGCCAGTCAGTACCCAGTAATAGTGTGCCAGTCAGAGCCCAGTAATAGTGTGCCAGTCAGTGCCCAGTAATATTGTGCCAGTAAGAGCCCAGTAATAGTGTGCCAGTCAGTGCCCAGTAATAGTGTGCCAGTCCCCGCTGGAGGTGTCACACGGTGCGGTCCGCAAACCCCACGTCCCCCCCCCCCTCGGGACGCCACTGATTGTAAATGATATTGCTGGGTCAAACACATTTTTCTGCTAACTCAAGCAGTTGCTTGCAGTTTTGCTAATACGATGTATAGATCATTTTAACATAGTAATTTAGGTTGAAAAAAGACACAAGTCCATCAAGTTCAACCCCTCTACCTATCATTCCAGTGTTTTCATCCAAAAGAAGGCAAAAACCCCTAAGGAAGCTATTTCGAATTGTGCCTCCTAGGGAGAAAAATTCCTTCTTGACTCCAAAAAGGCAATCAGATTTCTCCTTGGATCAATAAGCTCTATTATTAATGCTTATTCTATTATTAATACCCGTGTATGTTCTACTTTTCTAAAAAAAAAAAACATCCAGACCATTTTTAAATGTATCTATTGTGGTTGATAGCACCACCTCTCTTAGCAGTGAGTTCCATAACTTTATTGTCCTTACCGTAAAGAATCGCTTCCTTTGCTGCCTATGAAATCTTTGCTATTCCAGTCTCAGGGGGTGACCTCTTGTTCTTTGTACATTTCTATTAATGAACAGGTCCCCGGAGAGCTACTTATATTGGCCCTGCCTATATTTATATAATGTTATGATATCCCCTCTGAGATGCCTTTTTTCTTTTTTTTTTTTATACATTTTTTTATTGATGCTACAAAAAGGTCATACAAAAACATTAAAAACAACTGACATTAGACAAAGGCACAGTCTGCATACTTCCAATATTACAGATATCTGTCATGAATTCATCAGGTTTAAATATTGGTGAATCAACTTAACAGACTGCACTCAAACATATAATACAAACAACGGGTGGGGAGGGGAGGCGCCACCAGAATCATTATTCTACTCTTCAACCTATGTAATCTATTTCCTGAGTATATCTAGTCCAAGGCTCCCTTGGCCTTCCAAGGTGATTGCACGCCATTGGAATCAATTAAACTGCCCTCAATGGCAACAAGTAAGGCATCAAATTAACTTCCAATATAAGATGGAATTGGGGATCACAGAAAACCAAGGATTCAAGCAATCACAAAAATGTAAAACAAGAGATGCCTTTTTTCTAAAGTAAATAAATGCAATTTTTTAAGTCTCTCTTCATAACTAAGATCCTCCAATCCCCTTATTAAAAATTATTATTATTTTCAATCATTTTTCATGCTCTACATTCACAGTAAAATGTTTAGGTGATACAGTCCTGTTAAGGGAAGGTGGTAGTTTGTTGCTGTATTCGGTTTATGAAATGATAGGATCGGCACAGTATTCATTGTGAGTTTGACCTAATCATATGACCCAGCCATTTCCTAAGCTCATATATCACAATGAGTAAACTATAAAACACCCTAGAAGTCTCTCATCTTCTCCTTTCTTTATTTCCATATACTTCATTATCTAATCACTGCTCTGTTGCCATCCAGCTATCTACTTCTAGCTGTTCCCACCACTGAATCTACCTAGCTTCAAAATATACTAATAACCTCATTTCACACCCTGCTGTATGCACACACCCATACTGACATTAACCTTCACGCTTTGCCAAGCAGAATGAATTGTGTATTCCAGCATAGCAGAAAGCAATACAGCTTTGCCAATTTCCCAAGGCCATCAGTGGCTTCTATCACTTCAAGGGCCTCTATCTGCAGTGTAACATTGGGCAGCTCCATATTTATCCTACTATTCAGCATCCCTGGGTATGGCTGTGTAAACTGCAAATAATTGTCTTGTAGTGGTTTTATAAATATACTTATCTCTGTTAAAAATACCTTAACGAAGGTGTTGTGATGAAGCTGAAATCGCAGAGTCCATAAATTGCCCAGTATAGGTATAGTAGGTGGTCCTGGGGGGTAAGAGAAATGTGTTCTATGATTCCTGTTGTAGCCCCAAATCAGGATACAGAGGAGCACAGCTATCAGTAATTCACTGACCATGCTGCAGGTTATGTAGTGGCTCTCAACAGCTTGCTGGTTGATTTCAAACTGCTCCTTTTACGTTGTCATTTTTTTCCCATGTGTTCCAGTATGTGTGTTTGTCTCCACCTTATTCTTATTTCTTTGTATAATCTCTCTCCTGGCAGGGAAATAGGTTTTGTACATGCAAAGATTATAACCCAGTTTAGGAATTAGGTTTTGGAAAACAAATTGAGCCTTTATTCCAGTGACTATACAGTTACAATAAACAAATTGAGGGAGGCAGTCAGGGGAGAGCTGGTGAGTGCTTTCTCTTCTGCAATACAATAATCATTGGGCTTCAACCAGAGGCGTAACTAGAATCCACCGGGCCCCGGTGCAAAAATTGCCCCAGGGCCCCCCCGACCCCACCATGCAACTGCACCCCAGAAATGCGACTTACATGCCTCCCAACTGTTCCGCTTTGTCCCTGGCCTTGTCTTATATCAAGGATAGCTTTATACATATCCCATGCACGCTTAAACTCCTTCACTGTATTAACCTCTACCACTTCTGCTGGCAAACTATTCCATGCATCCACTACCTTCTCCGTAAAGTAATACTTTCACTCCTGTTGTGTCCTGCTCCACGAGTATTCCATCGATTATCTATCCAGTGGATGTGGGGATTTTGGGACTCAGAGTCTGCACGCCTTATACACCCAGAGCCGTTCCTATAGGCTCTGAAGAGTGTGAGTACAATTCTTTAGGGGGAGATATTTATTTTCCTTATATTCACAATACTGCACAATTTTGTATATATATTTTTTCTTTTCTTTTATATACATCTAAAAAAGGCTGGATTCTTTGATTATATCCTGCGCAACACTTTATTACACGATAATACTTTCATTAGTCCCTGAACTTATCTTATATCTAAGGTAGCTTTGGGCCTGCATGCTTAAACTCGTTCACTGTGTTAACCTTTACCACTTCTGCTGGAAGACTATTCCATGAATCTAGCATTTGCCAGTGTTATGTGCCCATTTGCCAGTGTTATTTGCCCATTTGCCAGTGTTATTTGCCAGTGCTATTTGCCATTTGCCAGTGTTATTTGACCATTTGCCAGAGTTATTTACCCATTTGCAGTTATTTGCCCATTTCCAGTGTTATTTGCTCATATTCCAGTGCTATTTGTCCATGTGCCAGTGTTATTTGCCCATTTCCAGTGTTATTTGCCCATTTTCCAGTGTTATTTGCCCATTTGCAGTCATTTGCTAATTTTCCAGTGTTATTTGCCCATTTCCAGTGCTATTTGAAAATGTGCAAGTGTTATTAGCCCATTTGCCAGTGTTATGTGCCCATTTGCCAGTGTTATTTGCCCATTTCCCAGGGTTATTTGCCAGTGCTATTTGCCATTTGCCAGTGTTATTTGCCCATTTGCCAGAGTTATTTACCCATTTGCAGTTATTTGCCCATTTCCAGTGTTATTTGCTCATATTCCAGTGCTATTTGTCCATGTGCCAGTGTTATTTGCCCATTTCCAGTGTTATTTGCCCATTTTCCAGTGTTATTTGCCCATTTGCAGTCATTTGCTAATTTTCCAGTGTTATTTGCCCATTTCCAGTGCTATTTGAAAATGTGCAAGTGTTATTAGCCCATTTGCAGTTATTTGCCCATTTCCCAGTGTTATTTGCCCATTTCCCAGGGTTATTTGCCCATTTGCAGTTATTTGCCCATTTTCCAGTGATATTTGCCCATTTGCCATTGTTTCCCTTCCCCAGCACAACCCCCTCCCCGTACTTACCTGTATGCTGCTTGTCGGCCATCTCCTCAGCAATGTTTCCTGCACGCACGCTGCGTACAGGAAATATAGTAACCGGAAGTGACGTTCCTGGTGGCTGAAGCGAAATGCCAGTTCTGCATCCGATGGATGAGACAGTCACACCGGCAGCGGGGACACACGGGGCATCTGCTTTGGGACCCAAGAATGAATGGGCCCTGGGCAGCTGCCCCGTTTGTTAGGGTTGCCACCTTTTCCTCCCAAAAATACCGGCCATGTGTGGGCGGAGCTACAAGAGGGAGGGGCCATGAGAGGTGGAGCCAGAAAGGGGGCGGATTATCACTGAAATGATATATATTATTTGTATATCATGCCAGTGAGAAGCGTGTGTGTGTGTCACAGACTGTCTCTGCTCTCTCGCTCTCACAGACAGTCTCTGCTCTCTCGCTCTCACAGACAGTCTCTGCTCTCTCTCGCTCTCACAGACAGTCTCTGATCTCTCGCTCTCACAGACAGTCTCTGATCTCTCGCTCTCACAGACAGTCTCTGCTCTCTCGCTCTCACAGTCTCTGCTCTCTCGCTCTCTCACAGACAGTCTCTGCTCTCTCGCTCTCTCACAGACAGTCTCTGCTCTCTCGCTCTCTCACAGACAGTCTCTGCTCTCTTGCTCTCTCTCACAGACAGTCTCTGCTCTCTCTCTCACAGACAGTCTCTGCCCTCTCTCACAGACAGACTCTGCTCTCTCTCTCACAGACAGACTCTGCTCTCCCGCTCTCACAGACAGTCTCTGATCTCTCGCTCTCACAGACAGTCTCTGATCTCTCGCTCTCACAGACAGTCTCTGCTCTCTCGCTCTCACAGTCTCTGCTCTCTCGCTCTCTCACAGACATTCTCTGCTCTCTCGCTCTCTCACAGACAGTCTCTGCTCTCTTGCTCTCTCTCACAGACAGTCTCTGCTCTCTCTCTCACAGTCTCTGCTCTCTCTCTCACAGACAGTCTCTGCCCTCTCTCACAGACAGACTCTGCTCTCTCTCTCACAGACAGACTCTGCTCTCTCTCTCACAGACAGTCTCTGCACTCTCTCTCACAGACAGTCTCTGCTCTCTCTCTCACAGGCAGTCTCTGCTCTCTCTCTCTCACAGACAGTCTCTGCTCTCTCTCTCACAGTCTCTGCTCTCTCTCTCACAGTCTCTGCTCTCTCTCTCTCTCTCTCTCACACAGTCTCTGCTCTCTCTCTCTCTCTCTCTCTCTCTCACACAGTCTCTGCTCTCTCTCTCTCACAGTCTCTGCTCTCTCTCACAGTCTCTGCTCTCTCTCTCTCACACAGTCTCTGCTCTCTCTCTCACAGTCTCTGCTCTCTCTCTCTCTCTCTCTCTCTCTCTCACAGTCTCTGCTCTCTCTCTCACAGTCTCTGCTCTCTCTCTCTCTCTCTCTCTCACAGTCTCTGCTCTCTCTCTCACAGTCTCTGCTCTCTCTCTCATAGACTGTCACTTTCACTCTCTCACACAGTCTCTGCTCTCTCTCACTGCTCTCTCTCTCACAGATTGTCACTCTCTCACACACAGAGACTTTCACTCACTCTCTCTCACAGACTGTCACTTTCACTTTCTCTCACAGACTGTCACTTTCTCTCACAGACTGTCACTTTCACTCACTCTCTCTCACAGTCACTTTCTCTCACAGGCTGTCACTTTAACCAGGGGCGTTGCTAGGCTCAAAAATGATCTGGGGCTATAGCCCACAGCTTTAATAATACTTAAAATACAATGATGTCTCATGATCGATAGGTAGACAGACAGAGGTACAGAATGCATAGGTATAGATATAGGATAGATGTAGATAGATATAGGTACATGATGATGCATGAGTACATATATGATACAGATGCATATATAGATAAAGATACAGGATGCATAGGTACAGATTTAGGCTAAATGGACAGGTACAGGATCCATAGGTATGGATATAAGCTATTAGGACAGACACAGGTGCAGGATGCACAGGTACAGATATAAGATACAGGTATAGTAATGCATAGGTAAAGGTATAGATATAAGATAAAGGTATAGGATGCATAGGTACAGGTGTGGTCAGTCTTAAATATCCTAATATCTAGGATAACCTTATACCTATCCCATGCATGCTTAAACTTCTTCGCTGTATTAACCTCTACCACTTCTACTGGAAGGCTATTCCATGCACCCACCACCCTCGCAGCAAAAAAATATTACGTTTATAATCACAAAACAAAACCTGTAAAATATTAAATATTTCCAGCCTTTTCAAAAGCTTGAGGTAGACCCCAAATAGATGTATATAACTAGTTGTATTTATGCCAGGGCTTGACGAACTTAACTGAGTTTTAGGAGCCAGTAAAAAATCTAGGAGCCAGACAACAGCACATACACACAATCACATGCAGTCATATACAGACGCACATACACACTCATACATGCAGTCAGTCACATAGACACACACACTCATACATACAAACAGTCTGTCACATTCACTCGTACATGCATACATAGTCTGTCACATACACTCATACATACAGTCTGTCACATACACTCATACATACAGTCTGTCACATAGACACACACTCATACAGTGTCAGATACACACTCATACATACAGTCTGTCACAGAGACACACTCATACATACAGTCTGTCACAGAGACACACTCATACATACAGTCTGTCACAGAGACACACTCATACATACAGTCTGTCACATACACTCATACATACAGTCTGTCACATAGACACACTCATACATACAGTCTGTCACATAGACACACACTCATACAGTGTCAGATACACACTCATACATACAGTCTGTCACAGAGACACACTCATACATACATACATACAGTCTGTCACAGAGACACACTCATACATACAGTCTGTCACAGAGACACAATCATACATACATACAGTCTGTCACAGAGACACACTCATACATACAGTCTGTCACAGACACACACTCATACATAGTCTGTCACACAGATACATACATACATACAATCTGTCACATAGACACACACTCATACATAGTCTATCACATACATACATACATACAGTCTGTCACATACATACAGTCTGTCACATACTCTCATACATACACACACACATACAGTCTGCCACATACACTCATACATACATCAAGTCTGTCACATAATCATACAAGTGGTGTATTTAAAAAAAAATAAAAAAAATGTTGCTCAATATGTCCCCCCTCCCTGCTGCTATATCTCATTGCAGGGAAGGGGGCATTTCCGTTCCGCACAGACCATCACTAACCATCATTTGTCAGGGTAAATTTCCCCACCATTTGCCAGGGTTAATTTCCCCACCATTTGCCAGGGTTAATTTCCCCACCATTTGCCAGGGTTAATTTATCCATCATTTGCCAGGGTTAATTTATCCATCATTTGCCAGGGTTAATTCAGACATCACTTGCCAGGGTTAATTCATATATCATTTGCCAGGGTTAATTTATGCATCATTTGCCAGGGTTATTCTGCCCATTAATGTCACCCTCCCTCCACCCCCTTCCCCAGTACTCACCTGTTGGTGATATTTATATAAAAATACATGGAGATCCTACCTTGTGCAGCCTGTTCCTGGATGGGAGGTAAGTGGCAGGTCATAGAGGAGGCTTTTCTGCAGCCCCTGGAGCAGAGAGCAGCCTCTCCACAGCAGCATAGCATCCCTCGTGGTCTGTGCTGTGAGGGAGGACACGTGGGTTCCTGCCGGTCACATGGGTTGGGGGCGGGGTTATCATAGTGACAGAGCAGGAAGCAGGGGAAGCTTCACAGACTCGGGGCTATGGTCAGGAGACTCGGGGCTCCAGCCCCAGTAGCCCCCCCCCCAACGACGCCTCTGACTTTAACTCACTCTCTCTCTCAGTCTCTCTCTCCCTGTACCTGTCATGGAGGGGTCTCTACCTGTCAGGTTGAGCTGTTTCCTTCCATCGGGTGTCGGTCCTCTTCAGTGCAGCTTGCAGGGGGCGGAGCTTCAAGCAGGTCCGGAGCACAGAGCAGGTCACTATGCTGCTGCTGTATCTCTCCCAGCAAGAGCCGAATCCTCTGATTCGGGGACAGTGTCCTGGAAGGCAGAAGGCTCTGCACGTGGGGGAGATACAGCAGAAGCATAAAGCTGCTACACCAAGGGAAATACCAGGCTTTGCATTGCCGGTATACTAGGTATACCGGCCCCGGCTTCAAGACCTCAAATACCGGCTGTGCCGGTAAATTACCGGTCAGGTGGCAACCCTACCGTTTGTCCGCATTTTTTTTTGTGTGCAGGGGTCGCAGGGCGGCCTGGCACCTGGAATGACGGGCCCGGTCGCAGCTGCGACCCCTGCACTAATGGTAGGAACGCCACTGACCCTAAGCTTTACTGAAGACAATAGATCTATACTATACATTATGGGTATGCAAGCGTGTTTTTATTTTATTATCACCTAATTACTGTCTATTCACTTGTCTGTTATATGTGTACTATTTTAATTAACCTTAATAAAAGTTATGTCTTAAACTTTTGGACTACACTAACGTCAATATAAATTATGTTTTACTTCATAGGGTCATTCCCTAGTGGTAGTCTCTATATATAGCACTACAGCTATTTGTGAGATCTATCTTTTTGCATATCTTAATATGGTTTAAAAATCCTCTGTACTGAGCTGGGTTGCCTCCAAAATATTGAGGAAGCAGGGTGGACCAAGTCATGCCTCTAGCCGCAACATGTTCAGAGACTACAACCGGTATTGGGACAGGAAGTGAGGCAGCTGTGGCTGCATCCACAGACTGACTGGACACTGGATCCAAATGCGCAGTACGAATCATAAGGGTCTGCAATGCCTTTACAAACTGGTCCAAACGGTGGTCCTGCTGGTCCAACCTAGTAAATACATTAGGTATAGGTGGGTTGCCTATACCATCTGGATTCATGGTCCTTGTGTAATTTTAGGGACCAGGAACCAGACAGAAGGTAAGATGCAAAAATACCTTTATTAATAATAAATAGCAAAATGGTAAAAATAGTCCAAAAACAATATCCAGGAAGCAATCCGGGTCAGGAACCAAAGCGGATAGTCAGACGAGTCGGAGTCAGGAGAACAGAATCAGCAGCAAAGCCAGGAATCAAGAACCAGGATAGAAGCCAGCCTGGTCAGGAACACAAAAATCACAGGAAACCAGGAACTGCGCTTGAAAGCCAGAGACAGGCAGCATGGAGAGTAGTCTGTGCGCTCAGACACTGCATAGACTCCATGCTGCCTGTTTGCCGACAGGGAGATGGCGAGGGGAAGATCTTCCAATCTCCCCAGCCAGTGACTCTGTGGCAAGCTTTTTTTTTTTTTCATCAGCCAGATGAACCTATTACGCATCGGCCCCTGAGCTGCAGCTCCTAAAGCCCATGCCTTAATCCGGCCGTGTCCTGATGTACATCATTTCATGGACACGTTATTCCCTGATGGCACTGACTTCTTTAAGCAGGATCATGCGCCCTCCTACATAGCAAAAATTGTTCAGTAATCATTTGAGAAACCCAACAAAGGGTTTAATGTGTCAACCACCTGTGAGATGCGCTGGACAAACAAGTCCGATCCATGGAGGCCCAACCTCACAACTTACAGGACTTAAAGTATCTGCTGCTAACGTCTTGGTGCCAGATACCACAGCACAACATACGTGCAGTGGTGTATCTTGGTTTTGTGCTGCCCTAGGCAGACTCATTTTGGGCACCCCCCCTACCCACTATGCACACCCACGAAATGACCCATAACCCACGTTGCACACCAAAGACATGCCCCATCACCCCATTTACATGCCTCTTTCACCCCATTACATACACATTGCCAATATTATTTTCCCATAATATTCCCCAGCTAATTTGCCCAATAATATGCTAGTATCATTTGCCATTAATATGCTCCAGCTAATTTGCCCAATAACATGCAAGTATTATTTTCCATTAATAAGTCACAGCCAATTTCCCCAATAATATGCCAGTATTTGCCGTTTAATCAGCCCCTTCCAATTTGCCCAATATTATGCCAGTATAATTTGCCATTAATGTTCCCCAGCCAATTTGCCCAATAATATGCCAGCGTTATTCTGCCATTTACCGGTAATATGCCCCAGCCAATTTTCCCAATATTGAGCCAGTATTATTTGCCATTTAATATGCCCCTGCCAATTTGCCCAATAATATGTTAGTGTTATTTGCTATTAATAAGCCCCAGCAAATTTGCCCAATAACATGCCAGTGTTGTTTGCCATTTAATTTGCCCCTGACAATTTGCCCAACAATATGCCAGTGTTATTTGCCATTTAATATGCCCCTGCTAATTTGCCCAACAATATGCCAGTGTTATTTGCCATTTTATATCCCGCAGCCAATGTGCCCAATAATATGCTAGTGTTATTTGCCATATAATATGCCCCTGCTAATTTGCCCAACATAATTTGCCATTTTACATCCCACAGCCAATTTGCCCAATAATATGCGTGTTATTTGCCATTTAATATGCCCCAGCCAATTTGCCCAATAATATGCCAGTGTTATTTGCCATTTAATATGCCCCTGCTAATTTGACCAACATTATTTGCCATTTTATATCCCACAGCCAATTTGCCCAATAATATGCCAGTGTTATTTGCCATTTAATATGCCCCAGCAAATTTTCCCAATAATATGCCAGTGTTATTTGCCATTTAATATGCCCCTGCCAATTTGCTCAATAATATGCCAATGTTATTTGCCATGTAATATGCCCCTGCTAATTTGCCCAATAATATGCCAGTGTTATTTGCCATTTAATATGCCCCAGCCAATTTGCCCAATAATATGCCAGTGTTATTTGCCATTTAATATGCCCCTGCTAATTTGCCCAATATGCCAGTGTTATTTGCCATTTATTAAGCCCCAGCCAATTTGCCCAATAATATGCCAGTGTTATTTGCCATTTAAAATGCCCCTGCTAATTTGCCCAATAATATGCCATTTAATATGCCCCTGCTAATTTGCCCAGTTATTTGCCATTTAATATGCCCCAGCCAATTTGCCCAATAATAAGCCAGTGTTATTTGCCATTTAATATGCCCCTGCTAATTTGCCAAATATGCCAGTGTTATTTGCCATTTAATAAGCCCCAGCTAACTTGCCCCCCATCTCCCCAGCACTTACATTTTCCCTGGTGGCTAGTGGAAGGCAGCATGGTCTCCTCCATGCTGCCTGTTCGGCTCCCAGGCGGTTGTGCCGACAGGTCACGTGACCCGGCGCACGCATGACGTCAGCGCGCCGGTCACGTGACTGTCGGCACTTCCGTGTCACACTGCACGGGAAGCCGAACAGGCAGCACGGAGGTTTATCTGTGCTGCCTGTTCGGCTTCCTGTGCAGCCTGCCGGCACGCAGAGTATGTGAGAGGGGATCTTCCGATCCCTTCTCACCTCCGTCTCTGCCTGCAAGCGCAGGCTTTTTTTTTAAACGGGCAGATTTTTTTTTCTTTTTACATTTTTATTATTTCTACTGCTGGGGGGCGCTGGCACCCCCTAAAATTTGCCGCCCTAGGCATAAGCCTAGGATGCCTCGCGGTAAATACAGCAATGCATACGTGAGCTCAGCCAGAATAATAAGTTTTGGCTGGCTGAGCATCAAATGAACTGTAGTCCTTCACAGCTACTTCCTATGTTGGCTAATCATCATATGAATGGTAGTCCACAGCAATAAAACTTTCTTTTTTAATTTTTATTTTGTATCAATTTTTTTTCTCTTTGGTGAGCTGCTTGATGTAGACATCTGCTGCTCTGACATATGCCGTGTATTATTATGAACAGCTAGCTGTTCAACTTCCATGGTAACCTCCTTCTGCACATGCATTTCTTTCTGTGGCATTTGAAAAGGAGTCTGGTCAAAAGCATCGGTGCTGTGCAATTGAGGCACAGATACTGCCATATCCAACAACGGCTGAATGATTTCAGTCTTAAAAACTCTGTTTTTCTGCCAGAGATTCAAGACACGAACAATTTTACTCTTATCTTCCGTTGGGCAGAGATAGAGACACCGGAACGTCGCAGTTAAGTTCTTAGTGAATCTTGGGCCGAATACATCTTTGTCTGTTCCAAACTGATGGCGTGACTGACGAACAATGGAGTCTATGACATATAGTCCGGGAACTTTATACTCTGGTTTGCACTTTTTGATGAACTTCTCCACAATCTGGACTACATGCTTATAAAGCTTAATAGCTTTGATAGCAGCTTTAGTAACTACTATCATCTTTGATCGAGAGATAGGTGGCTTCATATCCCTGAGCGCAAACAGCTCCTGGTTAAAAGTGTTCACCGCGTCCATGTCTGTAGACGATGAGGAAGGCAGATCAGGGTGGAGATGAGGGGAGACTGCGAGTCTTGGAAGCGGGAGTTTCTTCCCCTCATGCAGCTGTAGTAAACAGCTGATGATTCCTACGGACGTCCGGCGTGCGACAACATTACCGGGCAGTAGTGGGGGACTTTCAGGGAAACGTTAGCAGACCGCAATCCCCTAAAATCCAGTGGCCAGTACGTGGGAAGAAGCCTGAAAGCAAACAATAGACGCAATGTGGTGCCTTCTGGCCGGAACAAGATGGTGGACAGCAAGTCGCGCAGGGCACTATGGGAACAGGTGCTTCAGCGCTCCCCCACGGTCAATCAAGTCAGGGCTACATCCAGTCCACGTCAGAGCAGTCTGATACACAACAATGCCCCAGCAGTGGAATGGCACATGATTCGCTGCATCATGTTCCGATCACCATGGCGATGAGTTGGCAATAACACTTTCAATAATGTGCAGAGAGAGATACTAATTGTTGGAAGTGACGTGAGATTGGGTGGGTATCCCCAGTTGTGCACAGACACCTTCCACAGACTGTTAACTCTGGAAAAAAAAAAGAGAAACTTTCGGGATTCTTACACTTAATACCTTAGTTCCAGGAGGTTTAAATGATAAATTTGATATTACACCATATCTGGAATAGACAACCCCTGTCCCCTTTAAATGAATGTTCCTATAGAGATCTTTTATGATTTCAATTAATTATTTATTTAAAATTATTTCACATTTTTCGGTATTTTTGGGGTACCGTTCCAGTGTCTCTTTTCTAGTTTGGGAGTTGGTTGTCTTCTATATACCATATTTGCTCGAATTAAAGGCAAGGTTTTTCAGAAAAAGACCCCTCGTCTTACATTCGAGGTCGTCTTATAATCTGACCTCAAATCGGGTTGCCCCCGCTAGCCACCAGGGAAATTTAGGCACCAGGGGGATGCCTGCACGATAGTGCAGACATCCCCCATGCTGCCTGACACTTCCGTCTATTATGACAATAATTGGTAAAACTTATATCAGTTACATGCTACACTATTAAGTGTAAGACACACACGAGGTGGGCTGGCTCTTATTGATGGGAGTTGTGATTGGCGCCTAAGGCGCCCACGTGTCCCCCTCTGTCCACCCTGTGTGTCTTCCACTTACCAGCGTAGCATGTAACTGATATAAGTTTTACCAATTGCTTGCTACGCTAGTAAATGACAATAATGAGTAATACGCTTATACTTACCTGTCACCGCAGCTGATCCAGAAGGGGGCGTGAGGTACTGTGTGTCCTTCACGCAGGCGCACTTCTGCCAAAGTTAAGGCTGATTGACTGTGTGCGCATGCGCTGTGGTGCACAATGAGCAAATTCTACTGCGTCTGTGCAGTAGAATTTGCTCAAGACATTTGATAGAACACCGGATTACACAGGTTGTAACTATGATCAGCTGACACTCAGGACACACTAATTGTTTATTGCGAGCATAAGCCTTTCTGCTTACCTATATAAGTTGTTCCCTTTCCCACTGGGTTTATTGCACTACCGCCCACCAGCTGAGGAAGAAGTCCAAACGCTTCCTGTGGGGTGTAGTCGTTTTTTAGTGCAAACAATACCCAAAAGTACCTGGCCAGGTGATCAAACTCAGTGTTTTTTTTATTCTGTGTCTCTGTGGTCTCTTTTTGACCCCTTTTTTAGTATGTTATATTTGTATTTTATCAAGATGTCTGCTTAATATCCATGTGACCACCTACCCATACACGTTTAGTGGCCTTGGTTGTCTATTTTTGTTATTTATTTATATACTCATATTTTTCTTTGTAATAAATGTATATTTTATATATATTTGTCTCCGGAGTTTATATTATT
This sequence comes from Pelodytes ibericus, assembly GCA_036172795.1. NCBI lineage: Eukaryota > Metazoa > Chordata > Amphibia > Anura > Pelodytidae > Pelodytes > Pelodytes ibericus. The sequence goes on along the minus strand of CM069861.1, from coordinate 132,655,667 downwards.
ATTTTTTTACATTTTTTTTTTGTGCAGCTGCAACCCCCTCACTAATGGTAGGAACGCCATTTTTTATTTTATTATCACCTAATCGTATTAGGCGAGAGGATGGCTAGAGGGTTAGATGAGCTTTTAAACTAAGCTCTGGGGGGGAGGGTCAGGATCAAAATGAAGCAATGGCAGCTAGAGTAGATTGGAAGGTGGGTCTAGCTAAGGCAAAGGAGGAGGAAAGCACTGGTGGGGTTAACATTGATCATACGGAGGTACATACAATTAAACCTGCGGGCATTACGTGTTTGTCAACTAAACAGAAAACAGGTAGTAATCTTAAATGTCTTTTAGCAAATGCAAGAAGCTTGACAAACAAAATGGGTGAGCTGGAGATACTGGTAAGTATGATTTAATCGGAATCACAGAAACGTGGTGGGATGAGACCCACGACTGGTCAGTTAATTTACAAGGCTACTCACTTTTTAGAAAGGACAGAGTAAATAGAAAAGGGGGAGGGATTTGTCTATATGTAAATCTTAAACTAAAGTCCAGTATTAAAGAAGGTGTGCATGACGTAACTGGAACTGATGTGGAGACACTGTGGGTGGAGATTAGCTTAGACGCTAAAAAGAATCGCACATTACTTGTAGGTGTATGCTACAAGCCACCAAATATTAGCATTGATGGAGAAGATCAGCTTTTATTACAAATTGAAAAGGCTGCAAATCTGAATGAAGTTCTAATCATGGGAGATTTTAATTACCCAGATATAGATTGGAATTGTGGCACAACTAGTTCCGCTAAGGGCAGCAGGTTTCTGAACCTGCTTAATAACACATTTATGGCACAATTAGTAGACACCCCAACTAGAATGGATGCCTGTCTGGATTTAGTAATAACAAACAATGAGCAGCTTATCTCAAACATCAAAGTAAGAGAACACTTGGGCAATAGTGACCATAACATGGTTTGGTTTGAGATTAATTCAAAAAAGCAAATTGCAAACTACGCCACCAAAACACTTAATTTTAGAAGGGCCAACTTTGATGGACTAAGGGCATCCATTGAACATTTAGACTGGGAACGATTGTTTTCTGGACTAAACACACAAGACAAGTGGAATGCCCACATTACAGAGGAACAAATCCCAATACATACCTTAGGGAAACAAATACAAAAGACACAAGTCAAAACCAATGTGGCTTACCGGTAACGTGAAACAGGAAATGCAAAACAAGAAAATGGCATTCAAACATTATAAAAGCAAGGGATCAACATTATCATTTATAAAATACAAAGATACCAACAAAGCCTGCAAAAAGGCAATAAAAATGGCTAAATTGGAAAACAAGAAAAGGATTGCTAAGGAGAGTAAAATTAACCCCAACATTTGTTATAAGTATATAAATGGAAAAAAGCTAAAGAGGGAAAATGTTGGGGCTTTGTTATCCCAAATGGGAAATTTGGTAAGTGAGGACAGAGAAAAAGCAGACATTTTAAATACTTTTTTTTCTTCTGTTTATACTAAGGAAGAACAGTTGGATGAGCCCCTGCTACCGGAAATTACGGAACAGTCACCGCAAACATGGGATTGGCTGAACAAGGAACAAGTGTTTAAGCAATTAAACTCTGTTTGATTGGGCAGACTAGATGGACCGAATGGTTCTTATCTGCCGACCCATTCTATGTTTCTATGTTCTATGTTAAGATAGACAAGGCCCCAGGGCCAGATGGTATACACCCAAGGGTCCTTAGAGAGTTAAGCATAATTCTGGCCAGACCAATATTTATGATCTTTAGGGATTCTTTCAGTTCAGGTATAGTGCCAACAGACTGGGGAAAGGCGGATGTCATTCCAGTATTTAAAAAGGAATCAAAATCTCTGCCTGGTAATTATAGGCCAGTGAGCTTGACATCTGTAGTGGGGAAATTATTTGAAGGATTGCTAAAGGTGTACACTCAAGAATACATCTTGAATCAGAATATAATTAGTAAAAGTCAACATGGTTTTGTGAAAGACAGGTCTTGTCAAACAAACTTAATAACATTCTATGAAGAGGTCAGTTAAAATATAGATCTAGGTGTGGCAGTTGATGTGATCTATTTGGATTTTACTAAAGCATTTGATGCAGTTCCACACAAAAGGTTACTCTACAAATTGAGAGAAACAGGAGAAATGTATGTATTTGATTTGAAAATTGTCTAAAAGATAGAACACAGGGTGTTGTTGTAAATGGAAAAGCCTCAAATTGGACCAGGGTATTGAGCGGAGTACCTCAGGGGTCTTTTTTGGGACCTCTTCTTTTTAATATGTTTATTAATGATCTCCCACGTTGTGCTGAGAGCCATGTCTCAGTGTTTGCTGATGACACAAAATTAGGTAAGGTAATAAAGACTAAACTTGATGTTTTTTCTTTACAGGATGATTTGGACAGAGTGGCGGACTGGGCAAGAAAGTGGCAAATGAGGTTCAAGATAGACAAATGTAAAGTTATGCATTATGGGAAAAATAATAACGAAGCAACATGTACGTTAAATGGTATTTCCCTGGGAAAAACTACTAATGAAAAGGATTTAGGAATCATTGTAGATAACAAACTTGGCAACAGTGCCCAATGCCAGTCAGCAGCTGCAAGGGCCAATAATATATTGGCATGTATAAAACGAGGTATAGATTCACGGGAGGAGGATATCATCTTGCCTCTTTACAAATCAATGGTAAGACCTCACCTTGAAGATGCAGTACATAAAGATAACAAGCGTATATCTTGATAAACACGTCAAATACACGACTAAAATTGTATATTTTCTTGAATGATATTCCTTATATTATGGTTCAATGTTTTACCCATAATTGATGCTTTATTCACGCACTTGATTGCCAATCTGGTACTGTCTCTCCAAAACAAAAAAACCTAAATGTTTAAATTGATATAACTATAGATTGTGAACTTGATACCTGTTATTGTAACCTGCAATATCATTTGTATTTTTATATACATTATTGGTCTATGTAACCTGATATATGTCCAAATAAAAATGTTTAAAAAAAAAAAAAAAAGATGCAGTACAATTCTGGGCACCAGTCCTTAAACAGGATATTAAGGAACTAGAAAATGTGCAAAGGAGAGCTACAAAATTAACAAGGAGATTGGAGGATCTTAGTTATGAAGAGAGACTTAAAAAATTGCATTTATTTACTTTAGAAAAAATGCGTCTTAGAGGGGATATGATAACATTATATAAATTTGTGCAGGGCCAATATAAAGAGCTCTCCAGGGACCTGTTCATTAACAGAAATGTACAAAGAACAAGAGGTCACCCCCTGAGACTGGAAGAGCAAAGATTTCATAGACCGCAAAGGAAGGGATTCTTTACGGTAAGGACAATCAAGTTATGGAACTCACTGCCAAGAGAGGTAGTGCTATTAACCACAATAGATGCATTTAAAAATGGTCTGGATGTTTTTTTAGAATAGCAGAACATACAGGGGTATTAATAATAGAATAAGCATTAATAATAGAGCTTATTGATCCAAGGAGAAATCTGATTACCCTTTTGGAGTCAAGAAGGAATTTTTGCCCCTAGGAGGCAAAATTCTAAATAGCTTCCTTAGGGGGTTTTGCCTTCTTTTGGATCAAAACGCTGGAATGATAGGTAGATGGGTTGAACTTGATGGACTTGTGTCTTTTTTCAACCTAAATGACTATGTTACTGTGTCTTTTCACGTGTCTGTTATATGTGTACTATTTTAATTAACCTTAATAAAAGTTAGGCCATAAACTTTTGGACTCCACTTACATCAATATAAATTCTGTTTTACTTCATAGGGTTATTCCCTAGTGGTAGTCTCTATATAAAATACTACAGCTATTTGTGAGATCTATTTTTTTGTATATCCTAACATGGTTTAAAAATCCTCTGTACTGAGCTGGGTTGCCTCCAAAATGTTGAGGAAGCAGGGTGGACCAAGTCATGCCTCTAGCCGCAACATGTTCAGAGACTTCAACCGGTATTGGTACAGGAAGTGAATCAGCTGTGGCTGCATCCACAGACTGACTGGACACTGGATCCAGATGCGCAGTACAAATCATAAGGGTCTGCAATGCCTGTACAAACTGGTCCAAACGGTGGTCCTGCTGGTCCAACCTAGTAAATACATTAGATATTAGACATGTGCATTCGTTTTCGGACGAATGCATTTTCGGACGAAAATAGCATTTTCGTCCATTCGTCCGAAAAACGAATAACGAAAATTTTAACTAACAAAATCTGAATGAACGAATGGTTAATAAACGAAAATCATTCGTTCATTCGTCCATTCGTCCATTCGTGCTATTGGCATTCTAAACCGAAATAGAGTCGGTTTACAATACCAATAGCATTGTACTACATTCCATAAACCGACATGAATGACTTTCGGTTTATGGAATGCATGTAATGCTATTAGCTTCCTATAAACCGAAATTGAGTTCCCATTCATACGAATAGGTCAATTGACCTATTCGTATGAATGGGGTCTCTTTCGGTTTATAGAAAGCCAATAGCAGCATGTATTCTATAAGCCGAAAGTCTTTAAAACAAACGACGTTCGGTTTATAGAATACATGTAATGCTATTGCTGTTCTATAAGCCGAAAGACATTCGGCTTATAGAACAGCAATAGCATTACATGCATTCTATAAACCGAACGTCGTTCGTTTTAAAGACTTTCGGCTTATAGAATACTATTGGCATTCTATAAACCTAACTAGAGTCCCTCCTCATTCATAAGAATTTCTTATGAATGGGGACTCGACTCTAGTTCGGTTTATAGAAAGCCAATAGTATTCTATAAGCCGAAAGTCTTTAAAACGAACGACGTTCGGTTTATAGAATACATGTAATGCTATTGCTAAACTATAAACCGAACGACTTTCGGTTTATAGAATAGCCATAGGATTACATGTAGTACATAAGCCGAAAGTCTATAAACCGAAAGTCGTTCGGTTTATAGGCTGTCGGCATTTAACTATACAGAGACAGAGTCTCCATTCATAAAATTATGAATGGAGACTTTGTCTCCGTGTAGTAAAATGCCGAAAGTCTATAAACCGAACGATCGGTTTATAGACTTTCGGCTTATGTAATACATGTAATCCTATGGCTATTCTATAAACCGAAAGTTCGGTTTATAGAATAGCAATAGGAATACATGTATTCCATAAGCCGACAGCCTATAAACCGAACGTTCGGTTTATAGGCTGTGGGCATTTTACTACACGGAGACAAAGTCTCCATTCATAATTTTATGAATGGAGACTCTGTCTCCGTATAGTTAAATGCCGGCTTTTAACTATACGGAGACAAAGTCTCCATTTATAATTTTATGAATGGAGACTCTGTCTCCGTATAGTTAAATGCCCACAGCCTATAAACCGAACGTTCGGTTTATAGGCTGTGGGCATTTAACTATACGGAGACAAAGTCTCCATTCATAATTTTATGAATGGAGATTCTGTCTCCGTATAGTTAAATGCTATTGTATTCTATAAACCGACTCTATTTCGGCTTATAGAATGCAATAGTACTACGAATGGACGAATGAACGAATGATTTTCCTTTATTAACCATTCGTTCATTCGGCTTTAGTTAGCTTAGCATTTTCGTTCTTCGTTTTTCGGGCGAATGGACGAAAATGCAATTTTCGGACGAAAATGCATTCGTCCGAAAACGAATGCACATGTCTAGTATATATTCACATGTAAATTGCTTTTTAAATAAAAAATTATGATATAAAAAAATCTTGTTTTTATTTCCTTTTATGTGACAATGCTGCCTCTCTCTTTCCCTTGCCCCCAGATTTGTCGCTCTCCCCCCCCTTAGTGTTGTCTCTCTCTCACCCTCCCTTTGGCTCCCCCCTCGCTCCCCTTGTGTCTGTCTCTTCCCCCCTTCCCTCCCCTTGTTTCTCTCTGCCCCCCCCCCCCTTGTTATTCTGTCCCCCCCTCACCTGTTTCTTGCTCCCTGGTGGCTAGTGGGGGCAGCCGGGGGATGTATGCACTATACATAATAGACGGAAGTGTCGGGCAGCATGGAGGTTGTCTGCACGATTCGTGCAGACATCCCCCAGCTGCCCGATTCTCCCTGGTGGCTAGCGAGGGAGCGGAGGATGTCTGCGCGATGAGCGAGACCTCTCCTGCTGCCGCCCGGCATGACCGCCGGGACTTCTATGATGAAGCTGGGTACTTCCGGCTTCCTCATAAAAGTCCTGGCTGTCGTTCCGGGCGGCAGCAGGGGAGGTCTCGCTCATCGCGCAGACATCCACCGCTGCCTCGCTAGCCACCAGGGAGAATCGGGCAGCTGGGGGATGTCTGCACGAATCGTGCAGACAACCTCCATGCTGCCCGACACTTCCGTCTATTATGTATAGTGCATACATCCCCCGGCTGCCCCCACTAGCCACCAGGGAGCAAGAAACAGGTGAGGGGGGGACAGAATAACAAGGGGGGGGGGCAGAGAGAAACAAGGGGAGGGAAGGGGGGAAGAGACAGACACAAGGGGAGCGAGGGGGGAGCCAAAGGGAGGGTGAGAGAGAGACAACACTAAGGGGGGGAGAGCGACAAATCTGGGGGCAAGGGAAAGAGAGAGGCAGCTTTGTCACATAAAAGGAAATAAAAACAAGATTTTTTTTATATCATAATTTTTTATTAAAAAAGCAATTTACATGTGAATATATACTAGACATGTGCATTCGTTTTCGGACGAATGCATTTTCGTCCGAAAATTGCATTTTCGTCCATTCGCCCGAAAAACGAAGAACGAAAATGCTAAGCTAACTAAAGCCGAATGAACAAATGGTTAATAAAGGAAAATCATTCGTTCATTCGTCCATTCGTAGTACTATTGCATTCTATAAGCCGAAATAGAGTCGGTTTATAGAATACAATAGCATTTAACTATACGGAGACAGAGTCTCCATTCATAAATTTATGAATGGAGACAAACGTATAGTTAAAAGCCGACAGCCTATAAACCGAACGTTCGGTTTATAGGCTGTGGGCATTTAACTATACGGAGACAGAGTCTCCATTCATAAAATTATAAATGGAGACTTTGTCTCCGTATAGTTAAAAGCCGGTGTTCTGACAAATTTCTGGAGCAAATTCTCCTGCGCAATCGCAGGAGAATGTGCTCACTGCGCATGCGCATAAAGTTACAGCTGATAACTCAGCTGTAACTTTGTGACCACCGTGCATGAGACAGCTGCGCAACCCACCTCCCGCCCCCCTCACACCCGCCGCACACCCCTTCTTACCAGATCATCGACCACAGCGATACACAGCGCATGCGCACGCCTATCCAGCCGTTTGGGAATGCGCGCGTCCGTTGTTGTGTTCTTAAGGTGGTAAGTAACATGGGGCGTCGGGACATAAGGGGGCAAGCATCCTGGTGAGGGCTGCCTCATCTTGATGGGATTTGTGATCCTCCTGCTGTATTATTGACGCAGCAGGAGGATCACAAATCCCATCAAGATGAGGCAGCCCTCACCAGGATGCTTGCCCCCTTATGTCCCAACGCCCCATGTTACTTACCACCTTAAGAACACAACAACGGACGCGCACATTCCCAAACGGCTGGATAGGCGTGCGCATGCGCTGTGTATCGCTGTGGTCGATGATCTGGTATGAAGGGGTGTGCAGGGGGTGTGAGGGGGCGGGAGGTGGGTTGCGCAGCTGGCGCATGCGCGGTGGTCACAAAGTTACAGCTGAGTTATCAGCTGTAACTTTATGCGCATGCGCAGTGAGCAAATTCTCCTGCGATTGCGCAGGAGAATTTGCTCCAGAAATTTGTCAGAACACCGGCATTTAACTATACGGAGACAGAGTCTCCATTCATAAAATTATGAATGGAGACTTTGTCTCCGTGTAGTAAAATGCCCACAGCCTATAAACCGAACGTTCGGTTTATAGGCTGTCGGCTTATGGAATACATGTATTCCTATTGCTATTCTATAAACCGAACGTTCGGTTTATAGAATAGCCATAGGATTACATGTATTATATAAGCCGAAAGTCTATAAACGGATAGTTCGGTTTATAGGCTTTCGGCATTTTACTACACGGAGACAAAGTCTCCATTCATAATTTTATGAATGGAGACTCTGTCTCTGTATAGTTAAATGCCGACAGCCTATAAACCGAACGACTTTCGGTTTATAGACTTTCGGCTTATGCAATACATGTAATCCTATGGCTATTCTATAAACCGAAAGTCGTTCGGTTTATAGAATAGCAATAGGAATACATGTATTCCATAAGCCGACAGCCTATAAACCGAACGTTCGGTTTATAGGCTGTCGGCATTTTACTACACGGAGACAGAGTCTCCATTCATAAAATTATGAATGGAGACTTTGTCTCCGTGTAGTAAAATGCCCACAGCCTATAAACCGAACGTTCGGTTTATAGGCTGTCGGCATTTTACTACACGGAGACAAAGTCTCCATTCATAATTTTATGAATGGAGACTCTGTCTCTTATTAGTTAAATGCCGACAGCCTATAAACCGAACGACTTTCGGTTTATAGACTTTCGGCTTATGTAATACATGTAAACCTATGGCTATTCTATAAACCGAAAGTCGTTCGGTTTATAGAATAGCAATAGGAATACATGTATTCCATAAGCCGACAGCCTATAAACCGAACGTTCGGTTTATAGGCTGTCGGCATTTTACTACACGGAGACAGAGTCTCCATTCATAAAATTATGAATGGAGACTTTGTCTCCGTGTAGTAAAATGCCCACAGCCTATAAACCGAACGTTCGGTTTATAGGCTGTCGGCATTTTACTACACGGAGACAAAGTCTCCATTCATAATTTTATGAATGGAGACTCTGTCTCTTATTAGTTAAATGCCGACTGCCTATAAACCGAACGACTTTCGGTTTATAGACTTTCGGCTTATGTAATACATGTAAACCTATGGCTATTCTATAAACCGAAAGTCGTTCGGTTTATAGAATAGCAATAGGATTACATGTATTCCATAAGCCGAAAGTCTATAAACCGAAAGTCGTTCGGTTTATAGACTTTCGGCTTATAGAATACAATTAATACTATTGCCTTTCTATGAACCGAACGAGAGCCCCATTCATAAGAATTTCTTATGAATGGGGCTCTCGTTCGGTTTATAGAAAGCCAATAGTATTACATTGTATTCTATAAAACGAACGAAAAAAATTAACGAAACGAAAATAATGAACGAATTTCGTCTGAAACGAATGCACTAATGAACGAAATTCGTTTTAGACGAAATAAATAACATTTTCGTCCGAATGGACGAAAACGAAACGAAAATTTTAGTTTTGCACATGTCTATTAGATATAGGTGGTTTGCCTATACCATCTGGATTCATGGCCCTTGTGTAATGTTAGGGACCAGGAATAAGACAGAGACAGAAGGTAAGATGCAAAATACCTTTATTAATAAATAGCAAAATGGTAAAAAATAGTCCAAAAGAAATATCCAGGAAGCAATCCGGGTCAGGAACCAAAGCGGATAGTCAGACGATTCGGAGTCAGGAGAACAGAATAAGCAGCAAAGCCAGGAAACAAAAACCAGAATAGAAGCCAGCCTGGTCAGGAACACAACAATCACAGGAAACCAGGAACTGCGATTGGAAGCCAGGAACAACGCAAGCAGCAAATGAGCTACTGAGACTAGCTACTTAACCCCTTAGTGACATGACTTTTTTGGCTTGTCCGACGCTTGGTGACATGGGCTGTTTTAACATTTCTGAGGTGTTTGTGTTTTGCTGTAATTTATTTCTGTCTCATTTAGTGTACCCGCACAAACTATATATCGTTTTTATCGTTATAAGAAGGGCTTTCTTTTGATACCATTTTTTTGATAATAGCATATAATTTGATGTAAAAAAAATAATAAAATATGGCAAAAAAATTGAAAAAATTATTTTTTTATGACTTTTATTTGAAAAATCGTATACTCATGTACAAGAGACAACAAAAAAACACTGCTAAAAAGTTTCTAATATATGTCCTGAGTTCAGAAATAGCCCATGTTTTTATGTTTTTGTGCTTTTTTATTCATGTTACAGGGCCAGAACTATAAGTGGTGCAAAGCTATTTTAAAATCCTTTCTTTCAAAATTAGCGATAGTGACATTGTAACACTGATTTCTGTACTAAATCCATGAATGACCCCCAACATGTACATATTTTTGAAAACTAGACAACTCAGGGCATTTAACTTGGGGTATTTTGACACATTTCATGTAGCCATTTTACCACCAATCTATGCCAAAGTTTGCAGAAAAAAATCTTTTTTTTAAATTTTTCACATATATTGCAATTTAGGCAAACATTACCTTAAAATGTGAAGGGGTATTTCCAAATAACACCTCAATATGTGTTCAGCAACATCTCCTGAGTACAGGGATACCACCCATGCATAGGTTTGTTGGTTTGTTTTGGGGCTAAAAGGCCACATTTAGGGGGTGCGCATTTTGGTTTTCCAACTTGGAATTCTGACGTGCAGAAAACTTGTGCCCATGTCCCATTTGGGACATTTTTGAAGCCAGAAAGTGTATTCTACCCCACAAAACCATATATTTTTTTAAACTAGACACCCTAGGGTATTTCAAATGGTAGTATTTTAACACTTTCCATGCACTAATTATACTACCAGCCTATGTCAATGTTTTGGGTAGTAATTTTTTTTCACATACATTGTACTTTGGGCATGAATTTACAGATCCTGTTATATGTCAGTGCCAAACAACACCTCAATATGTGTTCAGCAACATCTCCTGAGTACAGGGATACCCCCCATGTATAGGTTGGTTAGGTTATTTGGGGGTTAAAAGGCCACATTTGAGAGGTGCGCTTTTTGGTTTTCCAACTTGGAATACTGACGTGCAGAAAACCTGCGCCCATGTCCCATTTGGGACATTTTTGAAGCCAAAAAGTGTATTCTATCCCACAAAATCATATATTTTTGAAAACTAGACACCCTAGGGTATTTCAAATGGTAGTATTTTAACACTTTCCATGCACTAATTATACTACCAGCCTATGTCAATGTTATGGATAGTAATTTTTTTTCACATACATAGTACTTTGGGCATGAATTCACAGATCCTGTTATATGTCAGTGCCAAACAACACCTCAATATGTGTTCAGCAACATCTCCTGAGTACAGGGATACCACCCATGTATAGGTTGGTTAGGTTATTTGGGGGTTAAAAGGCCACATTTGAGAGGTGCACTTTTTGGTTTTCCAACTTGGAATTCTGATGTGCAGAAAACCTGCGCCCATGTCCCATTTGGGACATTTTTGAAGCCAAAAAGTGTATTCTACCCCACAAAACCATATATTTTTGAAAACTAGACACCCTAGGGTATTTCAAATGGTAGTATTTTAACACTTTTCATGCACTAATTCTACCACCGGCCTATGTCAATGTTATCGATAGTAATTTGTTTTTCATATTCATTGTACATCGGGCATGAATTCACAGATCCTATTATGTGTCAGTGCCAAACAACACCTTAATATGTGTTCAGCAACATCTCCTGAGTACAGGGATACCACCCATGTGTAGGATTGTTAGATTATTTGGGGGCTAAAAGGCCACGTTTAGGGGGGGTGCATTTCCAACTTGGAATTTTGACATGTAGTCAGCCTGCGCCCATGTTCCATTTGGGACACTTTTGAAGCCTGTCAAAGTATTTTACCCCATAAAACCATATATTTTGGAAAACTAGACATCCCAGGGTATTTAAAATTGTGGTATTTTAACACTTTCCAAGTGCTAATTCTACCACCAACCTATGTCAAAGGGTTGGGATGTCATTTTTTCCCCACACACATTGTAGTTCAGGCAGGAATTTTCAGATTCTGGTATTTGCCACTGCCAACCAACACCTCAATATGTGTTCAGCAACATCTCCTGAGTACAGGGATACCCCCCATGCATAGGTTTGTTGGTTTGTATTGGGTCTAAAATTCCACATTTAGGGGGTGCGCAATTCCAACCTGGAATTTTGACATGTAGTCAGCCTGCGCCCATGTTCCATTTGGAACATTTTTGAAGCCGTCCAATGAATTTTACCCCATCAAACCATATATTTTTGGAAAATAGACATCCTAAGGTATTTCAAATGGTGGTATTTTAATACTGTATAGGTACTAATTCTACCACCAGCCTTTGTAAAAGTTTGTGGTAGTACTTTTTTGGGAGTTTTTTTTCCACATGCATTGTACTTCAGGCATGATTCTGGTATATATCACTGCCAAACAACAACCCAATATGTGTTCAGCAACATCTCCCGAGTACAGGGATAGCACCCATGCATAGGTTTGTTGGTTTGTTTTTGGCTAGAAGGCAATATTTGTGAGATGCGCATCTCAAAATTCCAACTTGGAATTTTGACATGTAGTCAACCTGCGTCCGTGTCCTTTATGGGATATATCTTTGAAGCCAGCCAATGTAATTTACCCCCACCAAACCATATATTTTTTTATCGGTAGACCCCCATCACTACTTGTGGCAAGGGCTCAGCAGCCATCGATACATCGCTAGATGATGTATCAGAAAGCTGAATAGGGTCAAAATCGAACCCTGAGTCCGCGGCCTCAGAATCAGTGCGTAAGCAGTGATCTCGAGCAAAGAAGGGGTTAATAGCTCTTAGAAGAGCCTATCTAGTACTGTAATACATTACAGTACAAAGGAATTAATCCATAAAACAGTGCAGACAGCAAAACATACTGTTGCTGTGCAAGATTACTGCTTACACAGTGATGAATGGCAGGGAAGGGGTTAATACACAGTGAAAGAATTTCATAAAACCTGCCAATTTTATAAAATGTTATTTTATATCACTAATACTGATCTGTCTCTTTCCGTCACAAAAAATGTAAGTGAGGAGAGGGAGGCAGAATTTTGATCTGACCAGGGCGAATGGTGAGCTTAATTGAGAAATCACCAAACCGCCTTTGCCACTAATTCGCTGTTACTGATCGCTATGCGCTCAGGCAGCTTAAAAAAAAAAATCTCAAATATTTTTACTTTACATGTAATCCCCTAGCGGGTATGTGTAAAAAAAATATGCAGACAGATAAAAATTGCTTTGGCGTCAATATCATTGCGTAAGCAGTGATAGACGGCAAATAAGGGGTTAATAACTCTTAGAAGAGTCTTTTTAGTACTGTAATAAATTACAGTACAAAAAAAATTAACCCCTAAAAAATGCACAAACAGCAAAAATAAATGCGCTGATGTGCACGATCACAGCTTATGCAAGATCAGTGGCAGGGAAGGGGTTAAACGCAGGGAATTGCTTTAATACATTTTTTTTTATTGTTTTATTATTTGTGTGTTGTGTGTTTATTGTTTTTTTTAACTTTTACTTACTTTTAGAACTTTGATCTGTCTCTCTCCCTCACTAAAAAAAATGTGAGGAGAGGGAGACAGATCATAACTGGTCAGATCAATATAGAGTTAATATTGATCTGACCCGTCAGTGGGGATGTTCAGGAGAGCATCCCCACTGCCTGTCAGTGTGCCTGGCAGTCACTGATTGCCTCTGTGAAGAGGCAATCGTGTGACAGCCAGAGAGCACAGGAAGCAGGTACTTCCTGCCTCCTGTGCTCTTGCCCTTAGTAGGGCAGCGCCATCTTGGTCACTCAGTGACCAAGATCGTGCATTTTTTTTTTGTGTTCCTGATTGCCTCGACTTGCGAGGCAATCAGGAACACTTTCTGAGCATAGGAAGCGAAAAATTTGCTTCCTATGCTCACTTTTCTAATGCTCGTGTTTTAAAGGCTCTGTGCCTATTTGTCCATTAACATGCCCTTGTCAGTTTGTCCATTAATATGCCACTAGTAGTATGTCCCAAAAAAACTTTTACAATCCCCAGTACCCACCTTCCTGTTGCTCTGTCTCCAGTTGTCTCCTGCGCTCCCTGCTACTTTCATTGTGGAAGGTCACGTGATCACCTGGAAGGTTATGTGACCCATGTCGATCATGTGACCTGCCACTTTGAGAGCAACAGGGAGGGCGAGACAGGCAGCATGGAGAGTAGTCTGTGCGCTCAGACACTGCATAGACTCCATGCTGCCTGCTTGCCGACACGGAGATGGCGAGGGGAAGATCTTCCAATCTCCCCAGCCAGTGACTCTGTGGCAAGCTTTTTTTTTTTCATCGGCCAGATGAACCTTTTACGCCTGGGCCCCTGGGCTGCAGCCCCTAAAGCCCATGCCTTAATCCGGCCGTGTCCTGATGTACATCATTTCATGGACACGTTATTCCCTGATGGCACTGACTTCTTTAAGCAGGATCATGCGCCCTCCTACATAGCAAAAATTGTTCAGTAATCATTTGAGAAACCCAACAAAGTATTTAATGTGTCGACCACCTGTGAGATGCGCTGGACAAACAAGTCCGATCCATGGAGGCCCAACCTCACAACTTACAGGACTTAAAGTATCTGCTGCTAACGTCTTGGTGCCAGATACCACAGCACAACATACGTGCAGTGGTGTATCTTGGTTTTGTGCTGCCCTAGGCAGACTCATTTTGGGCACCCCCCCTACCCACTATGCACACCCACGAAATGACCCATAACCCACGTTGCACACCAAAGACATGCCCCATCACCCCATTTACATGCCTCTATCACCCCATTACATACACATTGCCAATATTATTTTCCCATAATATTCCCCAGCTAATTTGCCCAATAACATGCAAGTATTATTTTCCATTAATAAGTCACAGCCAATTTCCCCAATAATATGCCAGTATTTGCCTTTTAATCAGCCCCTGCCAATTTGCCCAATATTATGCCAGTATAATTTGCCATTAATATTCCCCAGCCAATTTGCCCAACAATATGCCAGCGTTATTCTGCCATTTACCGGTAATATGCCCCAGCCAATTTTCCCAATATTGAGCCAGTATTATTTGCCATTTAATATGCCCCTGCCAATTTGCCCAATAATATGTTAGTGTTATTTGCTATTAATAAGCCCCAGCAAATTTGCCCAATAACATGCCAGTGTTATTTGCCATTTAATATGCCCCTGCTAATTTGCCCAACATTATTTGCCATTTTATATCCCACAGCCAATTTGCCCAATAATATGCCAGTGTTATTTGCCATTTAATATGCCCCAGCAAATTTGCCCAATAATATGCCAGTGTTATTATTTGCCATTTAATATGCCCCTGCCAATTTGCTCAATAATATGCCAATGTTATTTGCCATGTAATATGCCCCTGCTTACTTGCCCAATAATATGCCAGTGTTATTTGCCATTTAATATGCCCCAGCCAATTTGCCCAATAATATGCCAGTGTTATTTGCCATTTAATATGCCCCTGCTAATTTGCCCAATATGCCAGTGTTATTTGCCATTTATTAAGCCCCAGCCAATTTGCCCAATAATATGCCAGTGTTATTTGCCATTTAAAATGCCCCTGCTAATTTGCCCAATAATATGCCATTTAATATGCCCCTGCTAATTTGCCCAGTTATTTGCCATTTAATATGCCCCAGCCAATTTGCCCAATAATAAGCCAGTGTTATTTGCCATTTAATATGCCCCTGCAAATTTGCCAAATATGCCAGTGTTATTTGCCATTTAATAAGCCCCAGCCAACTTGCCCCCCATCTCCCCAGCACTTACATTTTCCCTGGTGGCTAGTGGAAGGCAGCATGGTCTCCTCCATGCTGCCTGTTCGGCTCCCAGGTGGTTGTGCCGACAGGTCACGTGACCCGGCGCGCGTATGACGTCAGCGCGCCGGTCACGTGACTGTCGGCACTTCCGTGTCACACTGCACGGGAAGCCGAACAGGCAGCACCGAGGTTTATCTGTGCTGCCTGTACGGCCTTCCGTGCAGCCTGCCGGCAGGCAGAGTATGTGAGAGGGGATCTTCCGAAAAGCGCAGGCTTTTTTTTTTTTAAACGGGCAGATTTTTTTTTTTACATTTTTTAATTTTTTACATTTGTATCATTTCTACTGCTGGGGGGCGCTGGCGCCCCCTAAAATTTGCCTCCCTAGGCATAAGCCTAGGATGCCTCGCGGTAAATACAGCACTGCATACGTGAGCTCAGCCAGAATAATAAGTTTTGGCTGGCTGAGCATCAAATGAACTGTAGTCCTTCACAGCTACTTCCTATGTTGGCTAATCATCATATGAATGGTAGTCCACAGCAATAAAACTTTCTTTTTTTTATTTTTATTTTGTATCAATTTTTTTTCTCTTTGGTGAGCTGCTTGATGTAGACATCTGCTGCTCTGACATATGCCGTTTATTATTATGAACAGCTAGCTGTACAAATTCCATGGTAACCTCCTTCTGCACATGCATTTCTTTCTGTGGCATTTGAAAAGGAGTCTGGTCAAAAGCATCGGTGCTGTGCAATTGAGGCACAGATACTGCCATATCCAACAATGGCTGAATGATTTCAGTCTTAAAAACTCTGTTTTTCTGCCATAGATTCAAGACACGAACAATTTTACTCTTATCTTCCGTTGGGCAGAGATAGAGACACCGGAACGTCGCAGTTAAGTTCTTAGTGAATCTTGGGCCGAATACATCTTTGTCTATTCCAAACTGATGGCGTGACTGACGAACAATGGAGTCTATGACATATAGTCCGGGAACTTTATACTCTGGTTTGCACTTTTTGATGAACTTCTCCACAATCTGGACTACATGCTTATAAAGCTTAATAGCTTTGATAGCAGCTTTAGTAACTACTATCATCTTTGATCGAGAGATAGGTGGCTTCATATCCCTGAGCGCAAACAGCTCCTGGTTAAAAGTGTTCACCGCGTCCATGTCTGTAGACGATGAGGAAGGCAGATCAGGGTGGAGATGAGGGGAGACTGCGAGTCTTGGAAGCGGGAGTTTCTTCCCCTCACGCAGCTGTAGTAAACAGCTGATGATTCCTACGGACGTCCGGCGTGCGACAACATTACCGGGCAGTGGTGGGGGACTTTCAGGGAAACGTTAGCAGACCGCAATCCCCTAAAATCCAGTGGCCAGTACGTGGGAAGAAGCCTGAAAGCAAAGAATAGACGCAATGTGGTGCCTTCTGGCCGGAACAAGATGGTGGACAGCAAGCCGCGCAGGGCACTATGGGAACAGGTGCTTCAGCGCTCCTCCACGGTCAATCAAGTCAGTGCTACATCCAGTCCACGTCAGAGCAGTCTGATACACAACAATGCCCCAGCAGTGGAATGCCACATGATTCGCAGCATCATGTTCCGATCACCATGGCGATGAGTTGGCAATAACAGTTTCAATAATGTGCAGAGAGAGATACTAATTGTTGGAAGTGACGTGAGATTGGGTGGGTATCCCCAGTTGTGCACAGACACTCTCCACAGACTGTTAACTCTGGAAAAAAAAAAGAGAAACTTTCAGGATTCTTACACTTAATACCTTAGTTCCAGGAGGTTTAAATGATAAATTTGATATTACACCATATCTGGAATAGACAACCCCTGTCCCCTTTAAATTAATGTTCCTATAGAGATCTTTTATGATTTCAATTAATTATTTATTTAAAATTATTTCAAATTTTTCGGTATTTTTGGGGTATCGTTCCAGTGTCTCTTTTCTAGTATGGGAGTTGGTTGTCTTCTATATACCGTATTTGCTCGAATTAAAGACAAGTTTTTTTCAGAGCAAATGCTCTGAAAAAGACCCCTCGTCTTACATTCGAGGTCGTCTTATAATCTGACCTCAAATCGGGTTGCCCCCGCTAGCCACCAGGGAAATTCAGGCAGCAGGGGGATGTCTGCACGATAGTGCAGACATCCTCCATGCTGCCTGACACTTCCGTCTATTACGACAATAATTGGTAAAACTTATATCAGTTACATGCTACACTATTAAGTGGAAGACACACACAAGGGGGGCTGGCTCTTATTGATGGGAGTTGTGATTGGCACCTTAGGCTCCCATGTGTCCCCCTCTGTCCACCCTGTGTGTCTTCCACTTACCAGCGTAGCATGTAACTGATATAAGTTTTACCAATTGCTTGCTACGCTAGTAAATGACAATAATAAGTAATACGCTTATACTTACCTGTCACCGCAGCTGATCCGGAGGGGGCGTGAGGTGCTGTGTGTCCTTCACGCAGGCGCACTTCTGCCAAAGTTAAGGCTGATTGACTGTGTGCGCATGCGCTGTGGTGCGCAATGAGCAAATTCTACTGCGTCTGTGCAGTAGAATTTGCTCAAGACATTTGATAGAACACCGGATTACACAGGTTGTAACTATGATCAGCTGACACTCAGGACACACTAATTGTTTATTGCGAGCATAAGCCTTTCTGCTTACCTATATAAGTTGTTCCCTTTCCCACTGGGTTTATTGCACTACCGCCCACCAGCTGAGGAAGAAGTCCAAACGCTTCCTGTGGGGTGTAGTCGTTTTTAAGTGCAAACAATACCCAAAAGTACCTGGCCAGGTGAACAAACCCAGTGTTTTTTTTTATTCTGTGTCTCTGTGGTCTCTTTTTGACCCCTTTTTTAGTATGTTATCTTTGTATTTTATCAAGATGTCTGCTTAATATCCATGTGACCACCTACCCATACATGTTTAGTGGCCTTGGTTGTCTAGTTTTTTATATATATAGCGCTGTCTCACGTTATAAATAACTGTTCCTTTCTTTCCAGTACTGTCTTCCATTGCATCTTATAATTAAAACTAGCATATTGCAATTTATTCAATTGGAGTCACTTGCTACTCCTCATGTACGGAGGTATTTTTTTCATACTGCTAGTCCGTGCTCCTCCGGCTAACATACCTATATACCAGTTTATGGGTTAGTATTATATTCAGTAGTGTATCTTCCACAAGGCAAACAAGGCACTCGCCTAGGGCGGCACTGTGCCAGGGGGCGGCACTTTTCCAGAGGGTGTTAAAGCACACTTCTGGTGCTTCAAACATTTTCGCTCCCTCCCCCACCGTTCATCAAGCTTTAGCTCCTTCCAATTAATAGGGGTGATGGGGGCATGTAATGGATGTGGTGGGGGTTTGTAATGGGGATGATGGGGCATTTAGTGTGTATACAATGTGGGTGATGGGTGCATGTAATGGGATGATTTGCCAATTAAAGTGTGTGCAATGTGGGTGATGGGGCATCTCGTAGGTGTGAAATGTGGGTGGGGGGGTGCCCAAATTTTGTCTGCCTAGGGCAGCACAAAACCAAGATACACCACTGATTATATTTATATTATATTTTCGGAGTTTGAGTCTTTCTCTTTGCACTATTTGACATTGTTTTTATTTTATTAGCGCTGTGCCTATACTCTTTTCCCAGAGTTTAACAAATGTTTTTTAATAAAATTTGAGTATCCCTTATCCAAAATGCTTGGGACCATAAGTATTTTGGATAACAGATGATTTTCACTAATGAGATTTATTAAAACCTATCAGAACTCATGAAATACAATAGTATCAATGCACATACTGTTTAAAGCAAATACATCACTTTTACTGTGATGTGAGGCACTGTTGGAAAAATGCCGTTGGCAGGGCCGGACTGGGAACAAAAACCAGCCCTGGAAATATTTGTATACCAGCCCCATAGCATTGCGTCAATAGATTATTGTTTAGAAAAGGGAAAAACATGCATTTTTAAGCACATTTAAAGTTATAGTTAAGACTGATTTATACACCACAGGGCAATACACAGCCCCCAGTTTGTACACAAGGCTACATGTATTGCCCTGTGCATGGGGTATATTCCAGGGTAGTGTGTGAGATATAACTTTGTGTACATACTGGAGCATATAGTGCCCTGTGAAGGGGTATATTTCAGTGCATGAGCTATAACCTTGCGTACATGCTGTGTGTAAATATAGACTTATCTCAGCATCCAAATTGCACTGACATGGTCTGCCCCAGCATCCAGGACTTGCCCCAGCACACAGATTAAACTCACAGCACTTGCCCCAGCATCCAGAATTTGACCCAGCACTAATATTGCACTCACAGGACTTGCCCTCGCACCCAGGAGGAATTACCCTAGCATGCAGATGGACACCCAATCAATGGTGCATGCAGGAAAGAAAAGAAGTCAGATATGACATATTGTGCCCTTCATATTTTGCCACCATTGGCTGATCCTACCCTCAACAACAAATACAGTGTCTGACACGTAAAGTCACACACATACACACACCGACACACACAAACATTCACAGTTGTCATAACAGAGCTACAAAATCAATAGAGCTGTCAAGAGCGAGTCCCCTGCTCTTTTTATTGCCCGGGAAGCACTGTGATATACTTATTTATTACACTCTGCCACTCTCTCACACACCTGCACTCTGACGCTCACTCACATACACTGCCACTCACTCACGCACCTGCACTCTGACGCTCACTCACACACACACACACTGCCACTCACACACATACACTGCCACTCTCACACATACACTCACTCATACATTGCCACTCACTCTCAGTCCCATGTTTACACTCTGATAATCACTCATGTATGTATTTTCTCCCCCCACCCCTATCATCTCTTCCTTCCCCTGTATGTATATTTTTCTCCCCTCAACCCTGTCAGCTCTTACCCCCTGTATATATATTTTTCTTTCCCCACCCCTGACATCTCTTACCCCCTATCAGTGGCGTAGCGTGGGGGGTGCAGGGGGGGCCGGCCGCACCGGGCGCAATATCTGGGGGGGCGCACTAGCCCTATGCGGCCGCGTGGCCGCCTTTAACGCGGGGCAAACGGGGCAGCTGCCCTGGGCCCATTTACTCCTGGGGGGCCCCAAGGCAGCTGTCCCGTGGGCCCCCAGCCCCTGCTGCCGCGTTCACAGCGCATTGCGCTTGTGAACACTTTTTTCCGGCAAGCCGCATCCGATGGATGCGACGGCCAGAAAAAAAAAAAAAAAAAACTGACGCCGGATGTGACGTCGCGTCACATCCGGTGTCTGCTTCCCTCCTCCGTGCAAGAGGGAAGACTGCACGGAGGAGACATCCGGCGGGGGACACGGAGCCGCTTCATGTAAGTACGGGGGGGGGGGGGGGGGGCTGGCTGGCACAATATTCCTGGTATCTGACTGGCACTATATTACTGGGTATCTGATTGGCACAATATTACTGGGTATCTGATTGGCACTATATTACTTGGCATCTGATTGGCACTATATTACTGGGTATCTGATTGGCACTATATTACTGGGCATCTGATTGGCACAATATTACTGGGCATCTGATTGGCACAATATTACTGGGTATCTGATTGGCACAATATTACTGGGTATCTGATTGGCACAATATTACTGGGCATCTGATTGGCACAATATTACTGGGTATCTGATTGGCACTATATTACTGGGTATCTGAATGGCACAATATTACTGGGCATCTGATTGGCACAATATTACTGGGTATCTGATTGGCACTATATTACTGGGTATCTGACTGGCACTATATTACTTGGCATCTGATTGGCACTATATTACTTGGCATCTGATTGGCACTATATTACTGGGCATCTGATTGGCACTATATTACTTGGCATCTGATTGGCACTATATTACTGGGTATCTGAATGGCACAATATTACTGGGCATCTGATTGGCACTATATTACTTGGCATCTGATTGGCACTATATTACTGGGTATCTGATTGGCACTATATTACTGGGCATCTGATTGGCACTATATTACTGGGTATCTGACTGGCACTATATTACTGGGTATCTGACTGGCACTATATTACTGGGCATCTGGCTGGCACTATATTACTGGGCATCTGATTGGCACTATATTACTGGGAATCTGATTGGCACTATATTACTGGGTATCTGATTGGCACTATATTACTTGGCATCTGATTGGCACTATATTACTGGGCATCTGATTGGCACTATATTACTGGGTATCTGATTGGCACTATATTACTTGGCATCTGATTGGCACTATATTACTGGGCATCTGACTGGCACTATATTACTGGGCATCTGGCTGGCACAATAATACTGGGCATCTGACTGGCACAATAATACTGGGCATCTGACTGGCACAATAATACTGGGCATCTGGCTGGCACAATAATACTGGGCATCTGACTGGCACAATAATACTGGGCATCTGACTGGCACTATATTACTGGGCATCTGGCTGGCACAATAATACTGGGCATCTGGCTGGCATAATATTACAGGCATCTGGCTGGCACTATATTACTGGGCTCTGACTGGCACAATATTACAGGCATCTGACTGGCATAATATTACAGGCATCTGACTGGCACAATATTACAGGCCTCTGACTGGCATAATATTACAGGCATCTGACTGGCACAATATTACAGGCCTCTGACTGGCACAATATTCCTGGCCTCTGACTGGCACACTATTACAAGCATCTGACTGGCATAATATTACAGGCATCTGACTGGCATAATATTACAGGCATCTGACTGGCACAATATTACAGGCCTCTGACTGGCACAATATTCCTGGCCTCTGACTGGCACACTATTACAAGCATCTGACTGGCATAATATTACAGGCATCTGACTGGCATAATATTACTGGTATCTGACTGGCACATTATTACTGGGCTCTGACTGGCACAATATTGCAGGCATCTGACTGGCACAATATTGCAGGCATCTGACTGGCACAATATTACTGGGCTCTGACTGGCACAATATTACTGGGCTCTGACTGGCACAATATTACTGGCATCCGAAAGTTACAATATTACTGGCATCTGAATGGCACAACAATTATGGCATATGTGTGTGTGTGTGTGTGTGTGTGGGGGGTAACATTAGAGGTACAGGATTGAGGAAGTTGGCTCCATCTAGCCCAGTCTTGGATCATCTCCAGGGTATGGTTCCATTTTGATGTTTAGTTTTTGTTCTTGATATTTTTTGTCGTTTACGATGGTTGTGAGACGACATATAATAGCATGGCCCATGCTAGGTTACTACATGTGTATATTTGTATTCATAGACCTGCTGAAAATGTGGAGAATGTGTGTAATGCATGTTCGCACTCAATAAAGTGTTGGAAAATAAACTTGTATTTAGATGCATTTTACTTTAATTACATAAGTATTTTCATAACAAACAATACATGTGCTTGGGGGGTAAGGGTTTCTTTAACTAATCAAGTAGAAGAGACTCGAGTGCTAAAATCCACGGGTTAGGGGGCGCAAATTACTTGCCTTGCCCCGGGTGCTGACAACCCACGCTACGCCACTGCCCCCTATATATATTTTTTTCTTCCCCACCCCTATCATCTCTTACCCCCTGTATATATATTTTTTTCTTTCCCTACCCGTCATCTCTTACCCCTGTAGATATCATGTTCATCCCCCACCCGTCATCTCTTACCCCCTGTATATATATTTTTCTTCCCCCACCCCTGTCATCTCTTACCCCCTGTATATATATTTTTCTTCCCCCACCCGTCATCTCTTACCCTCTTTATATATAATTGTATTCCCCACCCCGTCATCTCTTACCCCCTTTATATATAATTGTATTCCCCCACCCCTGTCATCTCTTACCCCCTGTATATATAATTGTATTCCCCCACCCCTTGTCATCTCTTACCCCCTGTATATATAATTGTATTCCCCCACCTCTTGTCATCTCTTACCCCCTGTATATATAATTGTATTCCCCCACCCCTGTCATCTCTTACCCCCTTTATATATAATTGTATTCCCCCACCCCTGTCATTTCTTACCCCCTGTATATATAATTGTATTCCCCCACCCCTGTCATTTCTTACCCCCTGTGTATATAATTGTATTCCCCCACCCCTGTCATCTCTTACCCCCTGTGTATATAATTGTATTCCCCCACCCCTGTCATCTCTTACCCCCTGTGTATATAATTGTATTCCCCCACCCCTTGTCATCTCTTACCCCCTGTATATATAATTGTATTCCCCCACCCCTTGTCATCTCTTACCCCCTGTATATATAATTGTACTCCCCCACCCCTTGTCATCTCTTACCCCCTGTAGATATATTTATCTTCCCCCACCCCAATCATCAATTTTCCAATCGGCTCTTTGTCTTTTTTTCCCCATTATATTTTATTCCCCTTTAATCCCCCTTGGCCTTCTCCCTATACTGCCAAACACTCGTTATATCTTCTTACCTTTTATTTCATGCATCACAGGCTGTGGACGCACGTGAAGAGTGGTGCTCCTGCCGCAGCGTCTTAGAACAGCCGCGGCTGAACATCTTAACGCGGCCGCGGCCAAACGTCTTAAAGCGGCCGCGGCCTTAAAGCAGCTGCATACTTAAAGCAGCCCCAGGGCCGGCGGCTCACCGGGAAATTTCCCGGTATCCCGGTAGGCCAGTCCGGCCCTGGCCGTTGACACATCAGGACTGTGCACATACCATTGTATTACACTTTGTGGGCATGCCCTTGCATTAAAACCTGAATGAGGGTCTCTCTCTGAGCCTGGTATCAATGAGGATGACAAAGGATATCAGTTCCTTGAGATCCTTAGGTATATCTCTGGCTGCAATCTAATCCTTAATAGGATGTGAGGGCCCATGTGATTTTCCCCATTTGCATTTATTTGCCCATTTTCCAGTGTTATTTGCCCATTTTCCAGTGTTTCCCTTTCCCAGCAGAGCCACCATTCCCTCCCCCCCCCCCTCCCAGTACTTGCCTGTATGCTGCTTGTCGGCATACAGTGACCTTTCCGGTGGCTGAGACAAAATGCCGAGACAGTCACACGGGCAGCCGGGACCCACGGGACAGCTGCTTTGGGGCCCAAGAATAAATGGGCCCTGGGCGGCTGCCCCGTTTGGCCACACTTTTTTTTTTTTAAACAAATTGGTGCAGAGCTCCAGGGTGGCCGGGCCCCTGGAGTGACGGTGTTCTGACGAATTACTGGAGCAAATTCTCCTGCGCAATCGCAGGAGAATTTGCTCACTGCGCATGCGCATAAAGTTACAGCTGATAACTCAGCTGTAACTTTATGTCCACCGCGCATGCGCGAGCTAAGCAACCCACATCCCGCCCCCCGCACACCCCTTCTTACCAGCTGATCGGACAGCGGCGGTACACAGCGCATGCGCGCGGCTATCAAGCCGTGTGGGAATGCGCTGTGTCCGTGGCTGGATTCAAACAAAACGCTGGTAAGTAACACGGGGCGGGGGGACGGGACATAAGGAGCCAACAGAGAGGTAAGCACACTGGTGAGGGCTGCCTCATCTTCATGGGAGTTGTGATCCTCAGGGTTTCCTTCCCATCTTATTATTGTACTGAAACATTTTCAATCACTAATTCCCTAGCCCCTAATATGTTTCACATGAACAGTCTTAATTGTTTTTTTTTTTTTTGAGTATTATAAAAAATAACTTCTCTAATTCTTTCCGTTAAGTTTCCTTAATAAGAAACTACATCTGTTAAACAAAAGCATATTGTTCTCCACTACAATTAATATAGTTACATTATATTTAGTTTGCTCTATTATTGAGATTCTGCATTTTCTCTTAGTAAGGTAATGATCAAAATAAGATATTTTATGATGGAACAAACTGTAATGAAATCTGTTCATAAGGGTAAATTCTGATCTACATTTTATCAATTTCCCACCAGCATCTGTACTTGAGCATAGTGTTCTTTCCCAAGTTAAAATTTTCTGGTTTCTCAAGTAGAGAATTACAAACTCACTCTTCACATCCAGTTAGTCTGTCTTCCATTGTTGAAAATATAAATCAGACTTGCCACACTTGTAATAAATTCAGGAACTGTTATGTACAAAAAAGCAGCTACCTAAAAACATCCCTGTAGTTCCTTGACAGATAGTAATCACCATGGGTGGGAGTTGCTATACAACTGTAATTAACCCTTCATGGCCAAAAGTATGTGGACACCCCGTAGTAACTAGTCCGACTGCAATAGCCAAATCCATTAACACCCTGTAATGTAAACATTAGAAGTAGAATGCTGTGTCTTCAAGATCTCAATGGGGCACTGTCATAAGATGCCACCTTTCCAATAGGTTGCTTTGGCAAGGTTTTGTCCTGCTTGAGCTGCGAGTCAGTGTGTAAAATCATCTTTCATCGGCTGCAGCAATCATACCCAATTCTTATCTGCCTCTTGTAGCTATCTACAATGGTTTGCTGTGAGCTTCACGAAATGGACTCCCCATGGTAGTATAGCCATATACAAGACGTGGATCATCATGCAGAATGTGAATAGACAGAGGGAAATACCAGAGAGGATTGATCACATCATATTTGGAAGTCCAGCTCATATAGGGAGTACTTGAGTGCGGTTATGATGTGTCCCCTAGCAATCAGCATACAGGATAAAGAAAAACCAGCAAGCGTGTAAGTGCCCCATGTTATTGTTGTAAACTATTGGGAGGTTAGTGGCCATTTGCTACCCTGTAGCCTCAGGATGTAATAGTCTGCAATCTGGTTGTACATTTTACATAATCTTTAAAATAGGGGTGTTTTTGGGGATCGATTGAAATAATCGAGATACTCATATTCTCTTATAAAATCCGAAAAACTCATAACTAAAACAAAAGAATGATAAATATTCATACTAAATTCTGTGTTTTTTCATTCTGTGCTGCAGGTCTGATTTATATATGGTGAGTGTTTAATAACATTGTTGCAAGCAATTTTGAGATGCTAGTAACCATTTGTTAACCCCTTCATGATGCATGGTAGTTGCCAGGGACACAGTTACAGAGACCCGATCAAGATCTTTCCTTGACAAAAATAAATAAAATTGCAAGAACTTGCGACGTAACCTATGATGTCATAGGTGTATCTGAATCCAGAAGTGCGGCTTGTTTTTTTTTTGCATTTGGAATAAAAACTTAGTCAACTATGCTACCGGTTTTATCATTGGGAGAAAGGAGGAGCACTTATACGCTTGCCATGTTTTCTTTCTCCTGTATACCATGTGTAATGCCAAGCATTGACTGAGGTGACTTAAACCTTGCCACCATTGGAGCCTGTTAGTTACACGTAATCTGGCAGTTTAAGGAAGAGTCAAAAGTGGCTACAACATTCTAGTGCATCTTTGGTCCTCACTGACCGGCTTTAGTTGGATGATTTAGTTAGTCATTGGTCCTTGGGTGGTTAAACCATGTGCAGTCAAACAGCAATATTACAAAAACATTTTATTTTAGTACCACAAACAGCTCACTGTCCAAGATGTACAGGTGTCATTTTAAATTAGCACTGAGAAATAACAAAGTATACACAGAGTCTGTCACAATGCACTTATTCATAGCAGGATATTACAGATGTGTCAAGTCTACTTATATCCAATTCTTCTTATTTCATCACACTTACAACACACACCTGGAAGTAAAAAAGAAAGGATAGTTTGTATCCTAAAAACTATATTCCCCCCTTGTTTTTCCTTATTTCCCCTGCCCCCCTCCTTCCATCTGTGTCCTTTATGGTCTCCAAAATACATATCCCATTAGCATGTACCCACTCCTACAGTGTATTTTTGTTGATTGTCATTGTCAAAAATCTATTTATTTTTTTTAAAAACCCTATAAAATTCTATTCACATACAAACCAACTTTTTGCAACTGTAACTACTAATGAAAAGTTTGATTAATGCACTGATTCTTTATTAGTGGTAAGCTGCTGTATATAGCACCAGTTTGGAAGTCAAATTTACAAGAACTGATCACATTTATTACAGCATTTGCTATTAAAACAAGGTCTGCTTTTTTTGTGGTCTGATTTTATTAACTGACAGAAAATAAAAATGTGTGGGAAAAACCATAGATCTTTATCCACAAAACAGGAATTTTAATAAAAAGATTCCTTTCATCTACATATTTTCATATACAATCTTTGCTTGATTTTAAGACAACGCCCCAAGCTTTGGATCTTAATGGGAGGGAGGGGGGGGGGGGGGGGGGGGTTCGGGAAAGGCCTGAATATTATATGACCCTACTGGAAACAAATCAAAACCACTGAATGAGTGACAGAGTGTAAGTAAAATATGTGCAGGAGTGGGGCGTAAGAAAGGATGGGAAAATAAAAAATATATTTTTTATTACTTTATATTCAGGGACACAGCATCTCCACTGAATTGGCATGCACTGCATGTGATCAAAGTGAATGGCTTTCACCAAGACCACATCAATTAAAAAAAATAATTGACAGATACTGGTCTGCCCAACTCTTAACCCACCCACCACTTTGGCAGTAGATTGTGACAACCCCTAAACTAATTAAATCTTCTCTGCAACTACCAAGACAAAATTGTCTAAGCATTTGCAGCCTTGGGGGGGGGGGATGACTGACAGGCCAGTGATGACTTCCCAACTCTGGAATTGACTTGTTTGACACACTCAAACCCCCTGAACTGCCCCCCCCCCCCCCCCCCCTAACCAAATGAGGCTTCCAAGAAAACAGTTTGGTTGCAGGGTTTTACCAAGATCATAGATTTTAAGCATGATCATAGCTTTCTGAGCTACAAGACAAGTTGTTGTTTTTTCTGGAAAAATAAGGCACTTATTCCTTCACTATTTTACCTCTTGAAGGATTTGTCCCAGAGTTTCCCGGCTCTGAAATGGTTTCCTGAAAAGAGAACAAGTAAAACTGGTTGTTTGAAGTACAGTGGCTTTTCTTTGCTTGTGACAAAGGACAGGTTTTTGGCAATGTACGGTTTACCTGTCAACCTTTATGGAGATGGTTACGGTGAAGGCAGATTCCTGCTCAGGTAGATACGTGGAAGGCACCAGTATATACTGCCCAGGAGCAAGGACACATAAATGGGACACTTCCCGAGTGTGACAGTGAGGTACACAACTTGCACAGGGTTCTCCAGAAAGAGGAGACAAGTTCTTATCACTAGGGACCTGAAAAATCAACGATTTAAAAAAAAAACAAAAAAAAAAAACCAAGTATTAGAAAATAAAAATCGATTGAATGCTTTCTAATTACAACACTAATGTAGATCTTATATAATAAGTTATGATTAATATTTCATCGCTGGTACACAAAACAACTGACCCTTATAGAGTGGATCTTGTTCCACAGTGTTACTTGGTCTGTTTAAACACTGCACACCCCAAATCATACAAAAAACCTGCTCTCTCATGCCTAGAATAATTCAGTGGTCAATTACTATCTAAAAAAGGACAGCACAAGAAAACAATAATCCCTCCACTCACAGCCATCTGTGCTCTGCTTTCTCAATAATTAATTTTCTAGATCCTCCAACCATGAGCCTCTTTATTCAAAGAAACTGCTCTATTAAGACTTCCAAGATCACATGGTCAGCATCCACCCAGATAAGACTCTAGATGTCACTCACCACATAGACATGAAACCCAATTGCATGGCATTTATCCTCACGACATTGCTGTTGTAGAGTCAGTTTCACCAGCTGGCATCCTCTGGGTATGCAGAAGGGCAAAAAGGGGTTTAGATGGTAAGAGGGAAAGTTCCTGCTCCCACCTGCAGTCTTGTTCTTCTTCCAGTTTCCATCCAGCTTACTAATCTCCCAGTTCCCTGGGGTTATATCTTTACTGATTGGTACCACAGACTGTGGACGAACAACTTCACTGCAATGTACAAACAGACCATAGATAAAAAGTCACATCTACCAATCCTATTTATAGCAAAATAAATAGATAAACTATATGTATGTGTTTGCAGATATTGATATCAGTCTTTGGGAGACTATGCAGCTAAATTGGCCATGACCAGTTTAATGTATATTAGAATAACAACCTTTTTTTTTTTTTTTTTATAGTGTTTTCTCCCAAGGGTTCTCGACATGACTTAGTGCATAGCCTCAGAGATAACTGAACTGGGAATGGATAATAGAGGTTAATACCACCCAGCTTAATGGTTCTCCTTTTATCAACCTCTGAAGATGTAAAGGTAATCTTGACCCTGCTAAGAATCAAACGCACGACCCAGAACTCACAAAAGATATTGTAATTCGAGCATTTACCAAATGAACTCTCACTTTAATATTGTGTTTACACCAGAAAAAAAAGAGGGCTGCTGGATGAAGTCAAGGTGGAACATGTGGTCATTAAAGTAATGTTGGAAGAGCATGCAATTCCTGAAGATTGTGCAGTAGCATCATTGAACCTGAGCGTAACGCTGCCAGTGGACAAGACACGCAGTAGGAACTCTCCCTCTGTGTCTCGGAGAAAGGTGCTGGGAATGAGCAGGAAGTAGCCTGGTGACAGGTCACAGTGCAAGTGAACTTGACGATCATATGAATGAGACAAGGTTCCAATCACAGGAGGTAATGACAGGGTCTTATTCAACTTAAACCGGCATTTCTCTACCTGGAAAAAGAAGAGACAGTTATTACCCTGTGAGCGTCTGTGTCAGACTAGACTGTGTCTAAAGCAGGACTACAAGCAGACAGTTGGTTGTTAAAACACTGAATTGTTGCAATCTATATATGTGGTATGCAAGTTTAAGAACAGTTAAAACTGTACTTGCCAGATGGTAGGAATTATTCAATATATCCTGGTGGATGATTAGGATCAGACTAGATTAGTTCTCCTAAAGAAGGGATTTAAATCTTAAAACTAGTCTAAAAACACATTGAAAATACTTTTCGTTTTGTAGTCTTTTTGAGATACCCCAAGCATAGCATGTGAATTTTAAAGTTTGTTTCTTCTTAAATAAAAATTGAAAGAATTGTAAAATATCAATTATTATTTTTTTCTTATTCTTGTCCTACATTTTTCAGACTTACACACACAATATACACTATATGGACAAAAAATTGGGAAACCACTTAATTATTGAATACAGGTTTTCCAAATTAGACCCATTGCCACAGATGTAGAAAATCAAGCATCTAGCCATCCAGTCTGCATTTACAAACATCTGTGAAGAAAATTGGCCGTTCTGAAGAACTCCTATCAAGTGTGTGACTGTCATAGGATGCCACCATTGCAATAAGTCAGTTTGTGAAATTTCATCCCTGCTAGATATTCCACTGTAACCTGTAAGTGGCATTATTGGAAAATGGAAGCGTTTAGGAACCGCAACAATCAATCACAAGACAGAAGACCATGTAATGTCACAGAGTGCTGGGATGATGGTGCATAAAAGTTGTCAATGCTCTGCTGATTCCATAGCTGAGCAACTGCATGTAAGCCTCACATCATCAAGTACAATGTCAGGTATTGGACTTGAAAAGTGTTCTATGGAGTCTACACAGTTTAGTGACTGAGATTGAGTCAGGCCTTCTCGTCCAACATCAATGACTAACCTCACAAATGCTCTACTGGATGAGTGGGCAACAATTCCCATAGAAATACTCCAAAATCTTGTGGAAAACTTTCACAGAAGAGTGGAAGCTGGTATAGCTGCTAAGGTGTCAAATTAACATCCACATGAATGGCAGGACCAAAGGTTTCCCAGAGAATCACACTATATACACACACACTGCATACATGAAATGTAAAATGAAGGATAAGATTTCAGTAGTATATAAAGCAGAGAGCACATAAGGCAATTATTTTCAAGCTATACAAATTACTATTAGTTACCTTCCAAACGTGGAGTCCAACAGCATATAGAGCACCTTTGTTTTGTGCCATTGATCTCCTGATAAGGCCGTGTATATAACCTGTAGATCTTGAACCACGCAGCGGCTTTTGCATTAGAGACAGAAACACCTCACTCTGCTCACTCACACGCAACCAGAACTTAGGGTTCTCATGAAAGGTGGTATTGTTGCGGGATCCACCAGCAGTCTGCCCTTTGACCCAGGAACCATACACTTGCTGTGTATTGATCAGTGCTAAATCTGTCAAGAAGGCCAATATGGTTAATTAGGTTTGCATTTGCTTTAACATGTGTATAGTTTTCTGATAAAAGTTTAGGTAAAATTAATCAAACTTTCACACAATTAGATAATACTGTTGCAGAAAACAAGGAATAGGAGAAAGGGGGAAGTGTAGAAATGTGTATTACCTAAAAATAAAACAATTATATGTACTATACTAATAAAATACAACCCCATCATTAAAAGGGTAAACATGCAAACAAAAAAAAGGGTAAATTGATGACAAATATATGTAACTGTTCATGCAGTTGTGTGACTAATGATTCACTCTTAGAAAGGAGTTCATTATCGATTTCACAGCAAACCAAAAAGCCAATCACATATCCCTGAGCAGTATACTGCTCAGTATATCAAGCCTCGTGGGAGCCCATGTAGGGGAGATGTTCCACACGTATCCCAGGAGATGAGAGAGCAGAGGAGAGACGTTAGTGCGGGTATAAAATTTATTGTAGAAAAAATATAAAAGATCTTACATTAAAAGTAAATAGGATCCAACAGGAACATAGAAAATACAATCAGTCCCAATGTCCTCAGATAATCCCAGCAGGTCTCCTCCTCTCCACAACGCGTTTCGCCCAGTAAGAATGGGCTTTTTCAAAAAAGCCCATTCTTACTGGGCGAAACGCGTTGTGGAGAGGAGGAGACCTGCTGGGATTATCTGAGGACATTGGGACTGATTGTATTTTATATGTTCCTGTTGGATCCTATTTACTTTTAATGTAAGATCTTTTATATTTTTTCTACAATAAATTTTATACCCGCACTAACGTCTCTCCTCTGCTCTCTCATCTCCTGGGATACGTGTGGAACATCTCCCCTACATGGGCTCCCACGAGGCTTGATATACTGAGCAGTATACTGCTCAGGGATATGTGAGTGTATTTTCACTTTTTCACATTCCCTGGTTTTACACTGAAATACTACACTATATTATTATTATTTTGTTTTTTCCCTCCATGTATTCACCAAGAGGATTACTACCACATTAAGGGTAATCCCCTTTCTTTTGTATTTAAGTGTTGGTTCAAGCGCACTTTTTCACTATTTCTTGTTATTTATTGTACCGAACCAGGAGTGGAACACTGGTTGATTTAGTTGCTGCTATTATCATCACATTTTGGCGCAGTGTATTTCTTGTTTTACCAAAAAGCCAATCGCCACTTTAAGTTTTAGCTGGTGCATGTATACTGCACCATCCAAAATCTGTAAATCTATAAATAGGCAACGAATGTGTCAGTAAATCTTTAATATCTCAGGAATAGTACAGCATATAAAGAATGGTATTTACCTTGATTGGCCATCAATTTAAGAAAGATGGCATTTTATGACTAGGAACACGCCTCCAACTGTGCTCACCTGTCCAGATACTTATAATATGCCCCTCCTCATTGACTGGAAATCCAACTGTGACTTCATCAAACTCTTGTAAAAATTCTTTTTTTTCCACCCAAAATTCTCCTTCCTGCACCTGAGACTGCAGTTGAGAACATACTTTAGGGGTCATCATAGCCCATCCTTCACCACTGGGAAAAGAAAAAGAAGACAGCCTAGAATGAGAAGTCTAAAATTCAAGCTTAAAATTCCCTTTTTCTTTCAAGCAGGGTAATAATAGTATTGGAGATATTTTCTATGTTCCTTCTCTTGGGAAACGGCTAATAAATAACACATTCAAACACTTTGAACACGCTTTAAAAATGCTACAATAAATTATACAAAATGTATACTCCATTACTTGCAACCCCTGTTTATGTAAACAGAAGAGCTGTATAGTCAGAAATTGAAAGCCATTCACCATTATTTTTAAAATCCACACCTCTTGCCCCAGTTCCCTTCCCAACCGCTTCGTCCCCATGGATTATGGATACGCATCATCAGGAGCTCCTGGTTTTCCTTTGTGACTTGACATTGGATGTCTGTGATTGTGAAGGCATGAAATTCACCCAACACTTCAGCTCCTGCATAAAAGGACAGAGGAAAAAAGCATTGAGGAGATGTAGATGAAGTGATCAGTTCAAAAGCAATCAGGTTAAAAAATATTTGTTAATGAAAAACAATGCCACAGGTGACTGCAAAGGAGACTAAAAGCACAGCAAGTACGGTTTAGAAATTGTGTATTCATCTTTTCTAGAGTCCTCTGTCACCTTGTCTGCAGTGGAGCACAGAGCAACTCATTGCACAGCTCTCCTTCAGGTCCATCATCTTGCTGAACATATCTTCTCTGACACGCTCATCTTTAACTTCCAAGGACCACCTCTCAACCAGTCCTCCAGTCAGGTCCATCAGAGCATCAGCCACCTGCCCGGCCCAAAGAGCCTCATAGCAGCCATGTAATCTATATCAAAATCAATAAGGATAGCTATAAGAAAAACAGCACATAAAAAGCAACTGTCGGCAACTTTTTTTTACATAGGTTTAATTAGAAAATTGCATCAAGTGTAGACAGGAGCGGACATGTAGTTTGTAATCTTGAGTCAGACGGTCTGACCAAAGATTCCAAACACCATGCCAGCCCACTGACAGACCTATACAAGTAAAGTGGGCTCAATAAGGTTTTTTTTTTTTAAATTTATTTGTATTCTTTCCCTAAATAATTTCTACACCTAATGCAATATTTCAATTAAACATAACTTAATTTTTTGAAGCACACAAAAGAAATTCATGCATGCTTCGTTTTTTTTAAGTTATGTCACTATATAAAATACATGCATATGATATGCATGTTTCATGAAACTCAGCTTTAGGGCTCATACCTGCCAAAAAAATATCTATAGATTTGTTACTGGCCTGGAAGAAAAATCATGCTCAGAGTTAAATAAGCACAACACACGCCATAATAAGGAACTCTTATACATAATGATAAAAGAATGTCACACAAAATGGTATGAGAGATCACAAACTGGATCCCCATCACTGTACAAGTCTGCACTCAGTGTGAGATCTGCTGAGAAATATAGAAAAACAATCCACTAGTAACATATATTATCATACTTAGCGTAAGCCTTTTCAATCAGTGGCAGCCAAAACACTCCCTGATCTTGGCAGTGAGAAAAGCAAAGCTTGCGTCCCAGGCATGGCAAGCGGTCATCAATGGTCACTTCCACCCAGCATCCAAAGCGCCAAAACCGGCAAGTAAACTTGCCCACATATCCTGGATCTGACCAGGTGCATTGACCAACAGGAAATACCTAGAAGAAAAGGAGAAGATGAAAAGTGAGGGTAATGAAGATAGCAAGGAAAAAATATACAGGAAACAGGTCAAAACTGAGCATCTTTACTGTTGTAGTACAGAAATACAGAGATGCTAACCTCCAAATGTGTAGTGCCCCCTTTGCAGATACTGCACGAATTATAG
Organism: Pelodytes ibericus; assembly: GCA_036172795.1. Classification (NCBI taxonomy): domain Eukaryota; kingdom Metazoa; phylum Chordata; class Amphibia; order Anura; family Pelodytidae; genus Pelodytes; species Pelodytes ibericus. The sequence continues at coordinate 132,620,483 of CM069861.1, read as the reverse complement.
GTTAGAATATAGTTAGGTGGCAATTGTATCTGCAAGGTAGCTTTTTTATTTTATTTGTTATTACCTGATTGAGTAGCTTGTCACACTTTTGGAGTGCTGAGCAGGCACATATGAACCAGCAGTCACCCAGAATCCCTTGCTTTCCCAAACCATCTCTTGAATTTAGTGGATATAAGCTTGGGGATGAGCAAATCTCCTGCAATCAATGAGAATTCCAGCAGTTAAAATCTCAACTACATTCAAATCCTCTTTAACTCTCTAATTCAGGGGAGTTGAAATTTTAATACAGGCCTACAGTTAAAGTTTTCCAGAGGAACCCATAGTTAAAGGAGTCATCCAAACACCCTATTCAAGTTAAGGGTTGCACTGGGTAATTTCTAGGGACCATTCTCACCTGTGGTCTCAGCCATGTAATGCGGTCGCAGAGAGAGGATAATGGAGTGCCACCTCCACACACCAGAGAGGAAAGACTGGCAGGAAATTCAGAGTCGATAAAAAGCCCACAGGAGGTAGGCAACATGTCACCTTGAAGTCAAGGAAATACTTGTCTAAATTGGGAGGCCAACAAGAAGAAAACAAGACCCTGTTGATGAATTACAAATACACCATCACATTGAAATGCATGAGATCAAGCCCAGGTCAACTCACCTGGCACAGGATGCATGGACACAGCATGGTATCTGGGGCTGCAAGCTACCACTGTTACAGGATCATTGCCTGACAGACATAAATACAGGTATATAATAACACACATTGGTTAGATCCTAAGACATATGATGACATGCTGCTGCATTAACCATTTTAGTGCCAAAGTGCTGAGTAAACATTCAAATATTAATAGATCCCTCAGACCTGGAATAACACATGTACAATCCTGTAATTTACTGCAAACAGATAATAACAATCACTGACTATTCATACCACATGCTCCGTCGTAAAATAGCGGAATGTACAAAATACCATTTACTGTCACTGCACAACACACACAGACGGCGCCTCAAAAGCATCCTACAGCATCCCATTGAGCCGCCAATCACAGCTTCCCTTCCAGCAGCACCTTGACAGACGGATTAGAAACTCAGCTGTGATTGGATGTTTTAACGGAGTTCATAATTGGCTGCCACCGGGTTGGCGTCATGCGTAATCAGAGCTAACCTTTGCACTTCAGTAGCCTGAGAAGCTTAGTCAAATAGAGAATGCTGCCCTTGATAGCTCGAGTGCCAACGTTTAACGCGCTTTGGTATTGCAACTCTAAGTTTAAAAATAACGATTGCGCGATTTGGCACTTGGTTGTCAAAGGATATTCCAAATGTTTACAATTGTAACCGTAGTTTTGTGACTGTGAACTAAATCGCATCTCTATAGTGATATAATACACTTTCATCACAAACCAGTATAAAGTATGTTGGAAGCTTTTCAAACATGTTAGTCTTTCTTGTATACAAAAACAGCGAAGCTGTGGAAAAAAAGAACAAACTTTATCCTTTAGCAGAGTTCTATGCTGCATTGATATGCATTGAAGACCAGAATTCCTTTATTTTTGTAACTTTTTTCTCATATGTTTGCTTAACTGATTTTCGATTCTTCATGTTCAGTGCACCTACACAAATTTTATATCATTTTTTTAAAGGACAGATGGGGCTTTCTTTTAATACCATTATTTTCTTTATGTGATATAATTTACTATTAAAATATATGATGAAAAAATGCAAAAAAAACTTTCTCTAACTTTGACCTGAAAATCTTTTATACAATTCCAAATTGTAAAAAAGACCCTGTCAATATACTTTCTAATGTTTCCATGTTTTTGTTTGTTTGTTTTTTTTGCCACTCATGAAGCAATAACCGATAGTTTTTGGTTTCCCAACCATGGTCTCCTACGGTGACCTTTTGACCCTAAGCCTAAAACTATCCCTAAATCTAACCCATCTGTAACACTAACCCTAGATCTAGGTTTAGTATATCTAGGGTTAGCTTTTTTTCCTCTTCCATATAATGTTGTTGATTGCCTCTAGGGGCAGTCAAGCAACAGAGCAACGGAAGTGATTTCTTATCACATCTTGTTGGACACAGGGCAGTGCCATATAGGAGGAGCATGCTTCTCTCCAATATGGCTCCTGTGATCACCGATTGGGGTCATCGCAGTGCCCTGGGTAGGCAAAACTGGGCAAACTAAAGCAGCCTCTAAAACTGAATGCTGGCAAGTAGCGTTGTGCTCAGTGTTGTGAAATCCTTCCTCTTTTGGAGCAACACTCAGAATTAGGGAAACCACATTGCGGTTTAATTCCAGAAAACTTATGTAAATTCAGTTTCCAGGGCTGTAGACAGTAAACTGCTATCCTCACATTGTATAATTCAGTATTTTTCATAAGTCCTGGAATAAAACATGTGGTTGCCCTAGTCAGTATATGCTTGATGGTCTTTTCCAATGTAACCAAGCAATACTGTTTTTTATGTTAAGTTCACTAAATGCCAAGATTCAGCAACAACTCAAACACAATTGAGCTAGTAACACAAAGGTTGATTTTTACAGTGCAATCAAACTTGCTCTACTGGCTGCTAATTGTGGTTTGTTTTTTTACTTACCTGTATCAAGTGAGGCATGGTTCTCTGATTATTAACCCCTTCCTAAAGCACAAACAGCATCTTTTTGCTCCTGGCGAGTCAAGGTCACATAGGCACAGACCCGATCAGGTCTATACTGTGAGATTTTGCGTCACGTGTGATTTCATGGAAGTGTGCCTGAACACGTAAGTTTGGCCACGGTGCATTTTTAGTAAAATGTAGCAAGTGTTTTTACATGATGTCTGGGAATTAATTTCTTACCATGGAGTGAACTGCACATGCGCACACTCACATCACAGATTGGACAGCTGGGTGGAAATGCTGTCTCCTATGGTATGAAATGTGATGTAGCCCAGCGGGGTTAGAGTTCCAGTAAGGCTAAGGATCAAGGTTAACTCTGAGGGAGTTAAGGTTAGAACACTCCCCCAGGAGTAATGTATGAAAAACGAAGAGTTAACCCTTACTTCTTTGTTTAATAACTCACATTTCCTACCATGGGAGGCATCATGGGAAGTGTAATTTTCTGGATCTCAAATGTGATTTCCTCCCAGCTGTCAAATCTGTGATGCACATGTGAGCCTGCGTGGTTCACTTGATAGTAAGAACTGCATTCCAGTATACACCGGTGTTCTGCTTAAAATTGGTAAGAATACAGAAACGGACAGGAACAAGTGTGGAATGAATGATCACACATCACTGATTAACAGTTCTTGAACAACATGCATTCCAAACCACAAGTCTGAGAAATAGACAACTACTCTTCCCTGGATGCTTCCCGTCTACAACAGTATGCATTTTGCTTAAAACATGCCTTCAGCGGTTAGACAAAGAGGGTCAACCCTGCCAGCTCCAGAGGGTCCAGCAACAGTGCTAAGTCATTGCAGAGAGGAAGGCTCCTGAGTGCCACCCATCCCCGCTCTGCACCCCAGTGCCCCAGAGAAATTTCAGGGCCCCTTACTGATACAAATTCTGGGCCATTGCCTCCCATATCTCCCTTTTTTTAAAAAAAAGTTTTTAAAGTGCAGTCACCCTCTGATGTCAGCCCTGCCTGTGCCACCCTGTCCCCACTCAGTGTCACCTCTTGCAAGCAGAAGGGGCAGGGGGTGACCATGGGGAGATCCCCCTTCCCATTATAATATGAAGCTCAATTAAAATGCATTGTGTATATTACGTATTGTAAGATAAATGTGTTGTATTAGCACTGTTGCTGAGCCCTCTAGAGCTGGCAGTGTTAACCCTACTGTAGGCATGTTTTAAACAAAATGCATACCGTTGGTGGCGGGAAGCTGCATGGGAAGTGTAGTCCATGTATAAGACTTGTGGAATATCAAGCTACTTGCACATGTGTGGTTTTGCATGTAATCCGAGAATTTAAATCACTGACACATGCATCTGTCTGTTTTTGCAGTCTCACCAATTTTTGTGAGAACATGGATCTCACTTTCAGTATCAGTTACATTTTCCATGTCCGGCTGAGGCTACTCAAAGCTCATAGTTGGGGGGATAAGATGAGCTGTAGAAGTCAGGACGTTCAGGAAACACAACTCAAGTCATCAGTATTGGACACTGGATATATTTAGCACACAAACTTTAGTAATTATAACTTTGTAGTGTTTATTTAATATGTTAGTCTTGCGGTATATATGATTCCTTAAAGGGACTCTGTAATGAACATTAGCCATACGGTGAATGGCGAAAAAAAATATTGAAAAATGATCCATACATTATGTTAGAGGAATTGCAACTAAAGGCCTAAAATAGGAAAACAATGTGTTTGTGGAGTCACCTGTTTGTGACATCACCTGTGGCTTGATATGCATATTACACGTTTACCATTGAATACAAATTAATTTGCAGGCATAGACATTCATCAATCTGCTACAAAAACAGCTTTCCATTTATGGGGTGGGAATAGTTTCTAGGAAAAGGGTCATGTTTGACAAAAGTGAAATGTTTGTGACTCCACTTGTGTCCAGTGGAGGATCATAGATCATCAACTGTTGGGGGGGGGGGGGAGTTATGTTTAACTGAAAGATTGCATCAAGTGTAGACATTTTAAACAGAAATGGCATAGAACATCCTGAGTTTAACAGCTCATTACGGCTCCCCGCGATAAGCTGTGTGTGGATCTCGCTGCAGAGACTTGCAATGGATCCTACCTGTCAGATCAGGCCACTTTGAGTGGCCTCAGTATGACACGGAAAATGTAGCTGACACTCAAATTGAAAACCAGCTACACTTTACTAAAAATAACCTGCAGGACGAAATAGACCGTCCTGACAGTAACAGTTCATTGCGGCTCCCTGTGATGAGCTGTGCAATGGATCCCGCTGCAAGGACTTCCCCAGTGTCAGAGGAGGCTACTATGAGTGACTTCAGTCTGACATGTAAAATGAAGCAACGCTCAATGAGAGCGTCAGCTACATTACAGTGAAGCAGTGTGTGCCCTGAACTTGTGTGTGACATGGCTTTTTGGCAGGGACCCACAGTCCGTAGAAACCCTAATTGGGTCTCTGCCTGTCTCCCGATCACTGTTGTTGGGGCCAGGAGCACAAAGACGCTGGTTTGGCACTTTGGTCATTAAGGACCAAAGCGCCATCCAGCACAAATGAGTTAAAGATCTTCTATTACACTTGATGCAAGCTTTCAAATAAACAGAACTTATTTTTTGGTGGACTTATTAATCTTGGTGCTACTCTTTCTTACACCACCATGTATAAAAGAGGAAACCTGAAGAAGCATATAGCCTGTAACAAATTGTGTGACGACAAAGAAGTGAAATAGCCATTTGGTAATATGATATTCCTATAGGTGTAGATTATATGTCAATTGATAAAACTCCTAGTGTTAAAAAGTAGAGGTTGGAAATATAAATAGCAATACAAAAATATACAAGCTAGCTGCCTGCTGGCCAAATAAAATCCTGGTGAACTTTAGAAACTGAGGGAAGAAGAGAGTAAAAAAATCCCAGTGCATAGTGTCTGCATAAGAGGGGAGTAGCCCATTTTTCCCCCTGACAAATATTACATGCTGCCCTAGCCGATATTACAACCCTAACAGGAGGAAAGGACACAAGAATAATTGTGTAACTTACTGAAATCGGAACAAAAGGGGAAATATTTATTAAAAACCAAAGTAATAAAAAAAAAAAAAACACATAAGATGGATTAAGCAGAGGAAGAGATTCACCACACTGTTTAATTCCTTTCCAACACATTCTATGCCATTTAAAAACCTAAAAATATTAAAACCACACATTTCAATAGCTTCGACATGTGTTCGATACCAGGTAACTTGATCACAAAAATTAAAGGAACATCTTCATTAAATATTTTAATTCACTGTTTTAGTCTCCATAACTAGAGGCTTTCTCCAGACCTTTTAGTTAGCCGAGCGGTGTACTGACCTATACGGCAATCTTTATGGCAGGGCAAAGAGGAATTTCTCCCTCAACAAACACAGGAAGATTTTTTTTTGTTGTTTTTGTTAAATACCACCAGTCTATTAGGATGGGCCATACTGAAGAAGCTAAAAAAAGCTGATGAATTTAGGTGGGAGAAATTAGTGGAGACACTGATTCAGAGCAGAAATTATGGTAATAAAATGGGAGCTGTGATGCTTGAGAGGAAAAAGTAGGTGTGTGTGTAATGTCCTTTAGGCCTGCATGGGAGTGGTTATGGTTTTATGACACTGAGGGGTATCTAAGTTGGGGCATAACATCCCTAAGATAATGAGGTGAGTGTGCTAAGATGGGGTTGAGGGACCTAAGATGCTGTGTGGATGGGTCCTTTGATGATTGAGTGGGGTAGGAGAGGGGTTATAATGAAGAGGACAGTTATCTAGGAAAAATAGGGAGAATAGTGTGTAAGGAAAAGAAAGGAGGGCTGTTTTTTGAGAGTAATGTGGTGGAAATGGAAGATAAACAGGAGGTGCAGGGAGGGTAAGCAGAAGGGGGATATCATGCAGGGAATGGCAGCTGAGTTAGAAAATGGGTTATGTCTTGTCTGGAAGCCCATTACATTAATGATGGCCTTACTGATAGAAGCATGCATGACATGGGAGTTTCTTCCCTGTGCAATTAGTGCTGCTACTGGGATGGTTGCATTTTTTTTTTGGAGGGCTATTTTATATTAATATATAAAGAAAATAATACACAGTATATTTAAAATTATTTAATTTTTAATGGTTTTATGTTTAATGACAATGTTCCTTTAAAACATGAGCATCAGAATGCGTTTCCCATGTACAGCAAATGGATATGGATAAAGTAGAATGTAGTAGGTTATCTGAAAACCCAATTTCGGGATGGGTATTGCCCCCCTTTAATTGCCTCTGCCCGGTCACAAGGTGGTTAGACCTCACTGGAGAGGCTATGGCCTTTTACATCCAAACATCAGACCACTAAACATGGAAGCCAATCCTAATAAAGTTATTGCTTATGAAAAAGAGAGGCAGGATCCACACAGTGCAAACAAATGCTCATGAGAGAGAGTGGTAAAGATAGCTTCAGATTGAAGCTATACATTGTTATGTAGCTAGGGATAGGTTTAAACCAGATGTTAACCTAAAATAGTTGCATAAAACACATCATTTTATACTAGCAAGAAAAAAAACCCCAATTAAAATATGATAAAACAGGTACCCTGATTTGCTTGTTCAGAGTAAACAATCACTTTGTATTAGAAGTCTTCAGTAAGCTGTTTGCCTGCTCTTCTCATGTATTTATAGTCAAGTCAGGTCATTTCCAAAACTGTTTTTCAGGCTATATTTAAATACCATTAAAGTAAAACCTCAAATAGAATGTTTAAGGATGCATAGATGTTCTGGATTCCATTCCAGCCAATCCACAATATCCCCTGTACTTTCAGGGTAAAATAAAAAAAAAGTCTGTGTGCAGGTATATCGTTACTTACATACACACCCCAATTGGCACATTTCTGTCCTCTAAAGACTGAATATAGAATGTTCTGTTCTTGGGGTTTGATAGTTCCCCCTCCTGAGTGTTATTGGGCAACAGAGGACTTTTCTTGCCCCCTTCCCAGTGCAATTTTTTGCACGCCTTCTTTCTGTCCTGTTCCACGCAAGGCACAGTCTGGTCAGATTAGGAGTCAGTTTGTTAACATTTGTTGACCAGCAGTTATGCCGTAACATTCACATCCCTGAGAGAAGTGGAGTTTTGTGTGCAAATATCAGAGATCAGGACAGGTAAGGCAGAGTCCTGCTGCACCACAGATCCTCCCTGAGTCAGGATCTGCTGGACTGTTTTTCGCAGGTTTGGATGTAACCTGCTATGTGTCTGATAGAAGATTTCCAGGGCACAGGATTTCAGTGGTCCAGCGCTGAGGTCCTCATACAAAGGAATAGTGTACATCCTAGATGTCTAGGAAATAAAAAAAACATTAGCTATGGTCATTACATATACCATATGTATTGATTTAACATTGTTTATGCTAATCTACTTTCTCAATAAAAGCATATTATTATACTACAGGGGTAAGGCCAAATATCTCCATGGACAAAGGAAGGAATCAGGGGGGATGGGCAATACACCCGCCCCGGGCCTGGCCCTTAAAAAAAACAAACAAACAACAACTGTAGGCAAACGGGGCAGCTGTCCAGGGCCCATTCATTCCTGGGGGCCCAAAGCAGCTGCCCGGTGGGCCCCCGCTATCCGTGTGACTAACTCACACAGAAACAGTCACGATAGGGCAGCAGCCAGCAGATCGACATCCAGCGGATGCGGAACCAGCTTTTAGTTTCAGCCGCCAGAAATGACGGCGAGTCATATCCAGTGGCTGTATTTCCTGCACGCAGTGTGCGGGAAGAAGCCCTACGGAGGACGAGCAGCATCCAGGTAAGTACTGGGGAAGGGGGAGGAGGGATTGGCTGTCAGTGGCTATTAATGGACAAATGATCAGCGGGCTATTAATGGACACATTATCAGCGGGCTATTAATGGACACATTATCAGCGGGCTATTAATGGACACATTATCAGCGGGCTATTAATGGATACATTATCCGTGGGCTATTAATGGACAAATTATCCGTGGGCTATTAATGGACAAATTATCCATGGGCTATTAATGGACAAATTATCCGTGGGCTATTAATGGACAAATTATCCGTGGGCTATTAATGGACAAATTATCCGTGGGCTATTAATGGACAAATTATCCGTGGGCTATTAATGGACAAATTATCCGTGGGCTATTAATGGACACATTATTAGTCCGCTATCAGATGACAAATTATTAGTCCGCTATTAATGGACAAATTATTATTCCACTATTAATGGACAAATTATTATTCCACTATTAATGGACTGTCATGCCAAAGGATGAGTTGGCATTCATATCATTTGTTACGTTTATGCTATAATAGCGTTTATTGTAGCCTTTGATCCAGCACCAGGCCTAAGCCATAAAATATAAGTAATAGATAGCCACCACCAGAGCTGGACTTGTAAAAAGGTATTGGAACATGTACTCTGAATTTGGGTGAATCAGAGGACAACCACAAAATATGAAATATGGTGAACACATGTATTTATTGTGAGAGGGTCCAATATAAATATATATTCAGATTGTCCAGGTTGTATTCTTTTGTTTGTTACCGAACGTGCCCAGTGCACTGTTTTACTGTCACGAGAACCAAAAATATAGGGAATGTGATCCTAACAAAATTATGGTGTTATACAGTATATGACCGTTTTGGTAAGCTTATTGTGTTTTTAGGTAAATATCTACACTAGTGCCCTGGACAGGTATGATGGAGAGTGCCATAAACTGTCAGGCCAAACCCCTCTGATCCACCCAGAGGGGCTGGTCTCTTGGAAAATCACCAGGGATCTATATAATAAGAATGTTGGATTATCCAACTTTAACATCAGAATCTCTAACAAGGATTCTATATATTGGTAATTATATGGAAGGATTTCTTGTGTTTTCTCCTATTTTATTTTATGGACTGTTTTGCAACTTGTACTTTGTATTTCTGTATGTCATTTATTTCTGTATTTTTGTACACGGCACTGTGAAGCCTTTTTTCAGATTAAATGTTTACTTAATCAGTTCTTGTCTTTGTTCTCTAATATTAACTCACTCTTCTGAGGATAGCTCAGGTGGAACACGTTACCAAAGGGTTAATTATATAGGAGTCTGACCAGTAAAGTAAGGTTGTGATATTATATTGTACTGTGTTTGGGGTAACCTCAGACACCCGGATATAAAGTCTTGGTGGTGCAGCAAATTGTGTACTAGGATGATAGTGTAGGAGGCATTGCAGTGGCAACTTTAGTGGTTGCATGGACAAGCAAAAGTTAACCAGGGCTCTGGTGTCATTAACCCTTTCACTCCCACACTCTCTCCACTGTCTCAGCCGGGCCAATAGCCCGCTTTTGTGACATGGACAACTTATTATTCCGCTATTAATGAGAAAATTGTCAATGGCATATAAATGAGAAAATTGTCAGTGGCAAATTAATGAGCAAATTGTCAGTGGGCTACCAATGCATAAACTATCCAGGTGGGATGGGGCAGTATTTTTTTCAGTAAGAGGCCCTGAAATTTCTGATGGCCCTGGAAGTAATGATTTAGCATTTACCTGGCAGAGGAGGAAGTGGCGTACATGAGGCATGTCTAGTTGAAAGTTATTTCGCACCACAATCTGCAACCAACGTATCCTGATTTCCGTGTTCATTGTGGCGAGATCAGCAGAATAACACAGGGACAGCTGCAGCATTACCTCTAACAATACAGGAAACAAAATGGTTAGAGGCCCAGGGAAAATGAAGACATCAACATAAAAACACTGGGATTTGATTATCCTAGACCAATTGGTCAACTCTATCTTGACATGTTGTTGTGCTACCAAGTTTTATTTCATATGAGACATACAGAGGTCTAGAAAGAGGACTAAACAAGTAATCAATAGAATATAGATCATGTACACAGGAGGACCAACCATTATCTATGTAGTATCTATCTCTTCTCCAATAGAAGAAAATACTGATGTTCATGATACATAAAGCTTCACATTCATTTGTACCACAGCCCTCCTTTGATAGACTCCCCATCAGTTGTACAAGATGCAACCAATATAATGACAAACACAACGTTCAAAAACTTTAGGACAACTTAGAACACCCAGCTTTGTATCTCAATGAAATTTCTAGCACCCTAAAAACATGCTTTATAAGTAAAAAGGAGCACTAATACAACTTTATTTTTAATACAATGTTTTGTTCTTCCATTACTACATTTTGTACAACCTACAGAAAATGGCAGGATATGATGGAGGAGAATTGCCTTGCAGGTATGTTAATAATAAGATCACTTTTCTATTCATTGGTTTAGGTGGCAGACGCTTTATAAATAAATTGCTCACTGCTCTCCAATGACTGCATCTCTTACAGCTGCTACAAAATGCTTTGAAATCGAGGGTGACGCACCAGTACACATGCCTCACTCATGAGTTACAATGCAGGAGTAGTGGACAGTTATTGATGTTCTATGCATCTCCATAAACCTTGCTGCAGACACTGGTGTCCTTGTATGGACACTTTGCCTGTCCCTGGTTATATGTAATGTGGCTTTGTGAGTCTTGATGACCAGTACCAGTAGCTGCAGGTTAATTTACATCAAGCAGTGGTGGCAAACCGTTACCTGGACGCAATGGGGACCTGTCTAATAGCCTGTCCAAGAAGAGCACTGTCTGGAAGGTTTGCCAATCTTTAATATTGGCAAAAGAGGTGGCAGCTTCAACATCCAGAGGTTCGGTCATCCAGAGCTCACTCAGTGCTTCTACTGGAGCTGTGAACACAGATCCCTGAGAAAGATCTGGCTGTGCCATTGGTGGTCCTGGGGCAGTCAACCAATTCTCAAAGTCCAGATCTGGATGAATTGGTCAAAAGGAAAATAATCATAATTTGAAGACAAATATATATTCGTTTATAAGCAACTATTCTTTATAACAATATGTACCATCAATGTTCCTTGTTCCATCTCTCGTTAGTTCTGGGAAAAAGCCAAGAAAGGATTCCAGAAGGTCGTGAGCTACAACACTACGGAACTTAAATTTCTCAATGTAATCCTTCAATAGAGAGCGAGAGAATAAGGTGTTAAAAGGGAACAGAGGATGAAGAATGTCAGTGAGCAATAAAACAAATATACATTTATCTTTCCAGACTATGCTTGGCAGAAAACACAAACATTTTAAACAGACTCCACTATTGTAGTTTATTTATTTTCCAGTTAAGAGATCTATGTGGCAGGAATACTGAAATTGTATATGCTCTTGACAGTTCTTTCAATAAAAGACATCAACTAAGATGTGACAATACCATCAGACTGAACCGAATATCCTTTAAGCAGTAGAAATGGACAGGTTGTGTTTGCAGATCTTTCCTCTCTCTTTCAAGGATCATTTTGTTTACTGTTCTAGGCTGCAACAAAAGCCTCTGAGTCGTGAACCTCACAATAATGTTATATAGGAGTTTCAATATGCGCAGGGTACGTTGTCTCTCCCAATAGATCATTCAGCTTGTATATTACGGATACTGCCATGGAAGGAAAGGAACAATTCTCAATTCCTGGCCACACACACCATGGCACTAATGCTCCTGTCCTTTTTCTTTGTGCTATATACAAAGACTGTAGTGGGGCAGAGGCAGAATCTATGTATAGGGTTCTATTTTGTTGCACCTGTAATGAAGTAGGGGTGAACTGTCCTTTATTAAGTAGTCAACAGCTTGAGTACCAAACAATATTTAATCAGTGGTCTAATATCCAAGTGGGTGTGCAGTAAGCGTGATAAACAGTTCAAAAACAAGGGGAAACTGCAATCCCCTTTAGCTGGCTTGTTACTCACCCTGAGGAAGGCATCAAAGTTGTCCTGATCACCACATAACTGGGATAAGTAGTGCACAAAGCAGAAGCCCTTCTCATATGTGAATAAGTTCATGAGGTTACTGGGGTTCACGCCTGGGGGAGAAAGACAGTACATACAGGTGTCCAGCTCTCATCCACATGTTGTAGATGACCTAATACAACAGCTTCTTCGTTAAGATAGAAACATTTTAAGAGTCTTTTTTTGTTGCTATATTGTTTAATACAGTCTGTGTACAACAAGAAATTACACAACATGACATAACGTCAATCATATAGATATCTAACATCATTTACTACTTAAGATCTAGCAATTGATACTAAACTTTAAAAATAACTTCTGCATAGAAAGAACTCTACAGGGTGAAGCTGCATGCATATACTTTATGTGGTATACAGTGCTCAATTCACATTTGCTCAACTTGTGTTCTTGAAGGGGTAATGTGTAGCTTATAATAAAATGATCATACCAGATTTGCTATAAGAAAATAATCCACATATAGATTGAAATCACAGATCTGCTTCCTGTTGAGTGATGCAAGGGCATATAAAACACTCAACAAAACATATATCAGACTAACACCATTACTCAAAACAGGACTCTTGTACACTTTATTTCACACTCGGCAATTTAGTGTGTGTCCAGTGTGGTTTCAGTGATTGTGGGAACTTATCTGTCAGTGAAGCAGTTTAACCCTTTCCTGCCTGTAAAGCTCTGTTTTTCCTCATTCACCCAAAAAACACTTTGAAAATGAAATAAATCATGCAAGAGATCGAAATCCTATCTATCTTTCTCTTAACTGTTTAGTTAACATTTCACATAATCCATACATTATTAGCAGATAGTAAAACATCAAACTAACATAAATGGGGAAAGTATAATCTACCAGCATTGCAGAATGTAGTGGAGATATTAAAAGTGGATTTACTGTGCAGACTAACCCACCATATTAAAAACTGAATTTTAAAAAAGTACTGTGTCACCAAAACAAAAATATTTTAAATTACACACATTTTAAACACATCACTAATTTTATATATATATGTAAATCATTGTAATGTGTTTAATAGCCTTTATAGCTTTTGTTTTAATTGGAAAAGCTGAAAGGAGTTGATTTATTGGTCCTTTAAGGGAATAAATCTCTTCTGACCTGGGCATCCCCAGCATCTCACTAGAGGCAATTAGGATGTCTCCTGATGGGGATTCCCAATGCTCACATTCCATCCATGAGGGACTTCATGAGGGACTTCATGAGGGACTTCATGAGGGACTTCATGAGGGACTGACTACATGTGTGTTCTGTGGTAAGTACAAGTATCTTAAAAGCTACATTTACCCTGTAGACTGTTTGTTATGCTCTTATGACAAATAGTTTTAAAGGGGTAAGTTTTACAGATGAAAATGAGATGCTGGCACTTACATGTAATGCCTTTCTTTACAGTGTCTTTGAATATTTATTCCATGGTGTGAAATCTATTGTTTGCTGTAAAGGGCTGGCAGTAATATGTTGGCATTGCTTCTGTATGAAAGTAACAAAATGTTACGAGGCTAAAGCTTAAAGTCTGGTAAATATGAGGCGTTTGGAACAGATTCGTATCACATTTTACAGGTTTGCTTTAACTTACAACTAAAAAGACATTCATGGGACTAGTGCATTCTTCAAAATAAAGTAAAAAACAAGACTCACTCCATTTAAAAAAAAAAAAGTAGGTAAAAATAAAATGTATCCTGTCCAGTCACACTTTCTGAATTGCTACAGTTGTCTTGCTATCAACCTGAACAGATCATACAGTAACTTCCTCCTACCTTTCATTTCAAGCATACTTACATACATAACCTTCACATACTGCCCTACAGAATTAATAATTCAAGAGAAATCAGTTAATTAAATGTAATAGTTTGTATGGCATCACTTGCATCCTACTTTCTGCAAAGGAGCATGTAAAAATTGAAACCATCCAGCAAAAACACTCAATCCTACCTGCCAAACCAATCCTAGCTGTAACCCGGAATGAAAGAACTTGTAGATGTGAGTTTTGTATGACTCCTGGCCAATATATTTATGCAGAATTTGCAAGTGTAGATATCATTCAGCAGACCTGGATTTCTATTTGTTTGAAACACTTTAGCCAAATGCGGAGATCAGAGGGTCAAGAAAACACATTTTAAGTAACATTTATATAATTATCTGACTTTAAAATGCGTGATGAAAAGCCAGTTAGATTTTAAGTCAGAGGGGCCCTTTAAATATAAAACTATACAGACACAGTGTCTATTCTAGGGCTGCCAATACAGCATCTAATATCACCTGACATTTCTTACCTGGATCCAGTTTGGCCTGCAATTTGCTGAATGGAGTATCTTGACCAAGGATTCGGATCTGTCTGTGCAAAGCCTCCAGTCGGAAGGTGGACTCTAAGCAAGTGAAAGCAGCACCTGATTGGAGGAGATAATAAAATAACCATGCTTGAAACAGATTATTCGTAAAAAAAAAAAAAATATTATCTATATATATATATATATATATATATATAAATATTTTTTTTTTTTCTTTCTTCTTTTTCTTAAAAAGGGACAGGCAGATGATAGATTCCCTTCTCAACCATGACTGCAATGACTAAGCCAACGCTGACACTGTACCACTAGTTAAATAGACTAAACAGTATACCATATAAAATGCTATAGAATTGCTAATTCTTCAATATTGCAGTCTTTACAAACTACTGTATTTTGTTTGCGGCTTTCATTTTGCTACAAAATATGTAAATTAAGGTTATTTAAAATACACAAATATTTGAATGCCTGGATCAACATTACTATAGAAAGTATAGACATTACATGTTCATGGTGGATATTTACTGGTTGTTGTGACTTTCTATGGACCGTCACAGGTCTGGTCATGGACACCAATAGAAAAAAAAAAATGTTATGGACACTTTGCCGATCCCTGTGCATACAAGTCATCTCCTCCCAAAGGGAATAGCATTTGAATTTGAATGCTTTGTATTTTCTATTATTGTATATACTTTCATTGTTGCTGTTTATATAGTTATTAAAGATTTCTATCCTTACATTTTTACACCTGATACTTTTTCCTTTCTATGTGCGCTTACATCTAGTGTTGTATTTAATTAGATTCTTGTGCCAAACTAGCCTCCATTCAGAGGCTGTAGCCATTCAGCAGGTGGAACATGCTTCCGTGCCACTAGCATATCTGTGACAACGAGGAACTCATAAATTCAGTACTGACGAAAAAAATCAGTTGATCAAGGTAGTTTATATGGGATCTTATCCTTGATTAATTGGACATACTTGCATTCTACATTCTGCAAAGAAGCAGGT
The DNA here is from genome assembly GCA_036172795.1 of Pelodytes ibericus. Classification (NCBI taxonomy): domain Eukaryota; kingdom Metazoa; phylum Chordata; class Amphibia; order Anura; family Pelodytidae; genus Pelodytes; species Pelodytes ibericus. The sequence continues at coordinate 132,604,690 of CM069861.1, read as the reverse complement.
AAAAGTTATAGGCAGTCCTAGGTCACAAATCTCATAAAAAAAAAAATGTGAAACTTCACTGCCACATCAGGTGACCGTTAAAACATAAGTCTAGTCTATTAAATAAGACATGGTCTTTACCAGAAAGTAAACAGAGACAATGATTAGTTAGAAGATAGGATGAAAGTTGTACAGTGTAAAAAAAAGTTAACCATTACCTTTTGGAAACACTATTATTTGCTGCACAAAATTTACTGTATTACGCAAAAACGTTTGTGAGACATCCCCTTTAAAACTACTTCAAAGACGACTTCTGAGATACATGGAAGGCTTCTCAATTCCCAAGATCCCCTTTCTGACATTTTTAATTTAAAAAAAAAAAAAAAATAAACAAACATTTACGGATGTTTTACAATCTCCACCAGCTACAACTCTACCATTTTACCAACTCTTCTTACCAGAGTGTGCCTTCTATGTCATGTTCATGCAGTGTAAAGTAATTTTTATTTAATGTTTAGTAAACGTTCCCATGGCCCTTGTACAGTGTTGACAAATAGGCTGGGTTCACAAGAGAGCATAATAATGATGTTCGGTTTGTATTAGGATATTATTGTTATGGACAAGCCACCTTATCATGCTCACCATATACATGAGTGGTTATGCGGCGCTGAGCATAGGTTGCTAGGCCTTCACTCAACCACATCTCTTCCCAGCTGGCATTCGTCACAGCATTCCCAAACCAGCTGTGTGCAATTTCATGGATTACGTCAATAAGCAGGAAGTCTTCGCTGTCCAGGATAGAGCAGATGACGAACGTCAGGCATGGGTTCTCCATTGCAACAATTGGGAAGGCTGGGGGCAGGAAGACTATATCGTACCTGGAATGGAGGGGACATGGGGGGAAAAAAAGGGAAAGGGATCAGACAGACATAGGAGGGAAGAATGATGGGTGGGTTGGCTGAAAAGGGTTCTAAGAGGGAGAACAGCAAAAAAGAAAACACTTGCTAGTACTAAACCAAAAGATAGCCATGAAAAGAGGAGACCTGTCTATTCCCAGAACACAAGTATCTATAAGCAGTTCAGGTATTAAAAAACGCAGGAAGGCTGCTCAAGATATCCTTTAAATATCACAGCATCCTCACATGTGTGTGTGTGTGTGTATGTATATATATATATATATATATATATATATATATATATATATATATATATATATATATGTATAAGAAGTGCTAATGCAGGGCTTGACAAATTTATTTTGATTTTAGGAGCCAGACATTTTTTTTAGGAGCCAGACAATCACGCAAACATAAACACAATTCATAAACACACACGCCTACTACACATATATACAAACACACATACTTTACATATACACATATATACAAACACCTCACACACACATATATACAAACACACATACTTTACATATACACATATATACAAACACCTCACATACACATATATACAAACACACATACTTTACATATACACATATATACAAACACCTCACACACCCATATATACAAACCCCTCACACACACCTACTTTACAATACATACAAACACACACCCACCTAACACAGTCTTTTCTTGGGGGTTTCTTCTTGATGTGTCCCCCTCCCAGCTGCTTTACCTCACTGCAGGGGAGGGGGACATTCACGCTGCAGCTTAACTCCGTTGGTCGGCGTGCTGAGTGCCAGGATGTCACGTGACGACACCCGGCACTCAGACACGCGTTGCGCGAGGGGGCGGAGCTTGCAGTCTGTGCCATCGGCACAGACTTTACCCCCTCGCGCTGCGGAAAAATCGGATGGCAGCGGCAAGGAGATCAAGAGGCTGACAGCACCCAGGCGCCAGGTCTAATTTCCTGGTCGCCATGGCGACCTGGCGCCTGGGGTTTGTCGAGCCCTGTGCTAATGTTATATTTACAAATATTGCTTACAGTATAAAAACACAATACCAAATAGCAGAACAGGCAATAAAGAAATGTCTACAAGGTATAATACACAAATTGAAAGTTTAGTTTGGCCTGGCCAATAACACCAAATAAGCACTACTGTAGATAGATGGAACATGAAAGACACAGAAAAAGTGTTCTGCTCATAATGTATGGTGTTTTTCAGGGTCAGGTATGGTTTCTTTTAACATATATGACTCAACCTGTGGCCATCTTAGAATAGAGGTCCATCTAGTACCATTTTCATGTTCTTTGAAAATGTGCATCATTGTGTGTATGAACTTCTGATCAGTTGCTCCTATGCCAAATTTGTTTATTGTGGAAAGAGACTTTGCTCTTAAAAAAGAAACCGTGTTCAAAAATGAAAAATAAACTTCTAAAGATTTTAAGAAGAGTTTCCTTTTTATGAGGGGCGTACCCACTGATGGGGATTTATTCCTGCCAATTCACTATCTTTAAATACAGGATCCTTGAAAGTGTAAACAAACTAAGCTACAAAATGCATGGAGTTAAATCAATTTGCACTTTGCAAATGCCAGGACTTACAAGCGGTCATCTTTCCGTTCAGGAAGATTGCACATCGGGTCAAGGTTGGGGTTGGAGGCTCTTCAGAGAAGCGGACGCTATTTTCATGCTTGTGAATTGCCATTTGGGATTTATCCATTGTATTTATTTAATAAAAGGACATACAATAGGAAGTGACTACACTGGATTTAAAAGACTTAAAGTTTACTACCTGGTTGCAACATTAATTTGGAATTGTTAACCTATCATCTGGTGCATTGTTGAAGACATTTTAATAAATGATTATAAATGATTTTTACTAGAAGTACATTTATATCTGTTGATATGTTTGACTAAACTGTAAAGGATTATGAGATCTTCTAGTTCTCACGAACAAGAGGCAAATCGAAAAGGAGAATCCTTTGGAAGCAAACAAACAGGGGGCTATCCACTAAAAGGTGAGTTGAGATGAACATTTAATTACATCGGTTTAGCTATACATTGTGCAGGGACCAACCTGGTGAGTTGCCCCTGCTAAGCAAACACGCCATGATTGTCCCTGTACAATGTATAGCCAAACTGGTGAGAAAATGTTTCTCTCACCTTAACTCGCCCCTCAATTCACCTTTTAGTGAATAGCTCCCAGTGTGTGCAGTTCAGTTTAATGATTCACAGATGCAATCACACCTTGTCTGTCACAGATAAGACCAGCTGTAACACAGGGCTCATGATCTAAGCAGGATAGTGATGAGAGCCCTGAGATTTTACAAAATACCCTCTTTAATGCATATGTTTACAGTGACATCTGTATGGATGATTTCATGGGAGCACCGTGTTGCAAGCTTAATTGCATTATAGCTGATAGCGCTATAATGGGGTAAAGCTGTATTTTATGATTAATAATAATTTGTAACACCTGAATCAATTCCATTCCTTGATATTTGTATGTTTCAGGCTTTCTGCAAAGGTGATTTAGTAGCTTTTCCAGCAATCAGTAGACTAATGGCCAGTATATGGGGGTGGGGTGTGCTTTGCATGTAGCGGCTGTCTGAGAATAGAAAATACACAAAGCAATAAAGATCTAAACACACATGCCTAATTCCAAGGACAGAGAAGATCAGGCAGGTATATTAGATTAGCATCTTGCCTCACCTTCCCCAGATATAAGGGCCATAAAGGCGTTCAGCAGCCTGTAGCCATTGTTCTACTCGTCCAGCCAGTTTCCCCACAGCCATTGGCAGCACACATGGCTCAGCCCAGACACGACTCCTGCAGAAAGAAAATAACATGGTAATCATGAAATGGGTGCTGGTGTTTTCAGGCTTTTCTAAATAGAAACCCTTCTCCAAAACAAAAGATAAAATTACTTGAAGTGCTATAAAAACAAAACCCAAACAAAATGTAGTATTTAAAGGAGCCGTTTCACAGGTGTTTTTTCTTTACACATTTTTAGGCAATTTTACTAGTGTGTAGTATTCTTGAATGTGTGTCAAACACTTTATTCTTGTTTTTAAGAATCGTGCCTTTCTTGTGTAGTTTGCGATGTATTGTTGAGCACCTGAAATGGGTGGGTTTCTCCATAAATTGTATACTTAAACCCCTGGCCAGCCCTCTGAGTTATGCACCCCACCCAGGGGTATATCTATATATACGGCGAGGCCAGACCATTCATTCTGTAAAGGGTCCCCAAATTTCTGATAGCAGCCCTTACCCCATGAATCACAGGTCCTCCAGAAAGAGGGACCCAGTTGATTTATAAAGTGTAAGGGGGTCTCAGTGTGTGAAAAAGGAAGGCCTTTGTACCCTTGTCAGTAATGCATTTGAAAAGATTAGTGTTAGGACCCACCAATATTGGAGTACTTTGACTCAGTGGTGCGGGGCGAAGCATGATATGGCAATATAATGTGTTAGCTTTAAGCTCTAACCCATTTTGTAAGGGCACTAAGCCCTTTATTCATTGTAATACTCTTTTATGGGAGAAGAATAATTGAAAAATGCAAAATCGGTTTCTCAGCTTCCCTCTACAGGATGCAGCACTTATACAGAATATTGCTAAGTGGAGCAGCACCTTTAATGTTCACCAAATCCCATGGGACATCCTTTTTAAATAGATATCCTTCTCAATAGGCAATTAACTGTCATTTAACCCTCTTACCTAGGCCCAATTTCCGCTGCCAGCAAGTGACCTGCAGTGAGGGCCACTAGATAAGCTGGAACAGGATGCTCCATATAGAAGTGATGGACGCCCAGTTCTTCCATGTAATAACTATGAGTGCAACTCATAAGGACATGGATTCCAACAGGAGCCTATCATAAAAACAGATCATGTCATGTATTTGAAGCACTAAAAATAAAATGTAATTAAAAATAAAATGTAATTAATTATGATACAGTAGTTAAGGTAGATTCATTTCAAAACAAGTAATTAGAGCACAATACTGATCAGGGCACTGTATAGCATCTCTAGTGTTGATACAATATGGCATCTATAAATTATTTGTTATAGGTGCTGAGAAAAGCATTTTACATAGACATGAAGAGGGGTCACAGTTCTGAAGAAGGAACTGATACCCAGTTTTAATTTGATAATTATTATAGTAATCATTTTCATATTAAAACTGGGTATCAGTTCCTTGTTCAGAACCGTGACCCCTCTTTTTCTCAGCACCTAGAACAAAGCAAGCATGAGGAATACTTGGATATTACAAAACACTATGTGACTTGTTACATTCAGGATGAGGGATATAGAAACAAGCTACATTGAAGATAAAATTAGCATGAATGCTTACCTTAACGGAGGCAGAATAAGTGCACTTGACGGCTGGTGTATCAAAGCATGGAAAGAATGAGCGATTGCACACAGAGTGTCCCTGAGTGAACACAAATAGCTGAGAACTCCCATAAGAGAGTTCAGGATCCAACCACCAAACCTGAAAATGGCAATAACACAAATCGGTCTTTCATTATAGCATGCTGACAAAATAAAATAGAAAGTACTTGCCTTATGACAAATTTTTAGTTACATGACAGGTGCCAGGGCTAACAGATTTATTCAGCTAAAATGATTTGTAATAGAGCAATATAATATGTTTACATATTAAATGTTTTATGATGATCTCCAGTCAGTGCGGTATTTACCACAAAGCAGGGCGGCAAATTTCGGGGGACGGCAGTGCCCCCCAACAGTGATAAAAGAAAAAAACGCACGGGCAGCCTGATTGCGATGATCGGGTTGCCCGTGCGTTTTTGTTCTTAGGGGGCGGAGTGCTGACAGGTCAGTCGGGTCACGTGACCTATCTACACTCACCGTGGGGAGCCAAACAGTCAGCATGGTAGGACACCATGCTGCCTGCCACTAGCCACCAGGGATCAATCAGGGTAAGTCCTGGGGTGAGGGGGCATGTTATGGGGGTAATGGAGGTATGCAATGGGGGTGATGTGGGTTATGGGGCATGTCGTGCGTGTGCAGCGGGGGTAGGGGGGGCTTCGAATTTTGTCTGCCTAGGGCAGCACAAAACCAAGATACACCGCTGTCTCCAGTGATGAAAACATATCCTGGAAGATTTAACGTGAATCCAAGAAACCTTTCCTGCCAAGCAAGAAGTGGCAAACTGAAATCTGCTCAAATCCCAAGTGTGTATAGAAATTAAGACCGTTTATATGCTCATATGACAATATGATCATAAGTCATATGACAAGCGCCAAATGATAGAGTTCAATTTCATGGGATTTCAGAGAAAGTATCAATTAACTGGAATTGATAAAAAGTAATCCCAAGGTTGTGCCTTTTAAATGCTTATAAAGCGCTCTTACCACAGTAACTCAAAACAATCAGAAATGGAAAAATTGATGTTAGAATCGTATAATAACATAGTGAAGTAAGACTTGCGGAAACGGCAGCTCATGAGCCAGAGAAATGTACACCCAAAGACTTCTATGTAAAACAAATCACACACAAAAAAAAGCCTGCAGTAGGAATTTTAGGAGCCATGGTAAATTTATACACATTCTGGAATTAAGGGCACACCAAATCAATGAATAGGATATTCTCTAAAAGAAGATACAATGCAAGGCAATGAATACGTTCTCCAAACAATGAAATGCATCAGGTGACAACCTTTTGCTTTTAAACTTGGCAACATACAGGAACGATATTGTTGATTTTAATTTGGAGAAAATAAATGATTTTTTTAAATCACAAAATACTGGAATTGATGAGCAATTGTCAGTTTACGAACAGACTGACACTGACTTTTTTTTTTTTTTTAAACTATGGCATGTGTAACAAAGGAGCATTTTAAAAACGTCCCACACCGAATAATTTTGAAAAATCAGACGAGTGTGTCTGACAATTCTATCCTGTTTTTATGAAGTACAAATTTTATTTGAAACTTTGTATGTGGTGATTAAAGTTGCCTACCATTTGAATATTGCAGAACCGAGGTTGCATTTATTTGCAGGGCATATGGGGATGTAGGAGGAGGAGGGTCTTGTAGACTAGAGTTGTGGCTCTTTATATTAACTCACACATTTGAAAGACTTGTGTGAAAAAGGTCATGCATTATCTACTCTACACGTATGTATGTGAATGACTTACCGCAGGGCCCTCGCCTGTGACATAATGCACAATGATCTGGAAGGTCTCATTAATTCCTAATGTTTCAGGCACAGAGATGGTAAGGGCAGAGCCATAATCTGTGAACTCCTCAACCCTGAAGTCCAGTGGGAAACAGCAGGTGGAATTAGATGGCACAGCATCATTGGCACTATGGAGACCGCAAGGAGGAGTAAAAGTGCTGTACCAAGTGTCCAGGTTGGGAATGTTCAAGGATGGGAAGTAGGGAGGGAGTGCTGATGAAGGAAAGTTGTTCTCCGCAGCAGGAGATACAGAGCTTGATGACATTGTATAGCAGGAGGAGGATGAGTGGGAAGACACATCAACAGCAGGCGAATGAGTGACAGTCGTAGAAGGTAGCGAAGCCACACAAGCAAGCCTTGATGGAGGTGATGACCCTTTGTGTCCATTTGTAGTGGGGCAAGGGAAGCTTGAAATGGTATTGGATGGAGAACGATCTATTACGCCTGAAATGTCCAAAATACCAAGAGAAACATTGGACTCCGAACTCAATCCAGTTGTCCTAACAGAAAGGTCAAGAGGCTCTGGGGTCACTATTGGTGAGAATTCAGAGATGGTTGGGCTCATTGTGGATGACTCAGGTGTTCCATACCACAAGTGATCAGTGGTTTGGGTGCTAACAGGTGACTTGGGGAACTCCAGTCCTTCTTCAGCCTTGTGACTATCTGGGGGCACTGATAATGCATCTGCTGGGTCACCAGGAGTCCATGAGTGCACATTAGTTTGACAGGACTGGTGACTAGGTGAGCCAGGATAGTCACTTAGAGGGGAAGTGTGCTGACTTGAGAAACAGTGGTGATTTCTGGGAATCTTGCTCTGCTCTTTGACATCTCCTCGGCGACAACGAACAGAGTTAACCCTTAAGGCCGGGTGTGTGTCCAAAACCAAGGCCGGACCCCCAGGTAGGAGGGAGCTCAGTTCTAATACCAAACAGCCAGCGAGTTCCCGGCTCTCCGGCCGTAACTCCAGGCCCAGGTGGAAGTGGTGCAGGCGGTAGAGCTGGAAACTGGACGCCGAGGCCGGGTCTGGGGGCCCCGGATAGGAGCAGTGCGGAAGAGCAGAGGCTGGGTGCAAGGGGCGCCGGCAGCAGCACAGCGCCGGGCATGGGGAGGCCGAGGACATTTTGTGGGTTCAGACACCACCACCAACGCGGGAGAACAAGCACTTCTACCAACCGCACTAAGTAAAATCCATCGAGGCCCGAAAAGGCCTATACCGAGCAGAACAGCAGCTGACACCGGCCGGCCTGGGACAGGAAGTGACAGAGCGAGAGGCGAGGCTTTCCCCGGCACAACCCACCCGAGTAGAGCCCCGTGATAGGGTAGTAACCCGGGTCTGATGGATAAAACTAAAAAAATGCGAACCGTGGCAGATGTGATTACTGCAATGTAACGTGGAATTATATTATTACTAACTCATTGTCCATAATGCAATTTGTAACAGCAGAGAAGTGACATGTAACGGCGTATTTCGTCCACTAGGTGGCACTGTTACCTCATCATTCCACATCCTGGGGCGGATACGAGATGGCCAACTTACACACCACTAATATGACCAATGATTCACTTGCAGAGTCAGTTAAAGGGACTCTATCAATACCAGGGGCAATCACGTAATCTGAAGAGGGCCATATAATCAGAAATAAGTATGTGCATTGCGCCACATACATCTTTTTTAAAAATTACAGCAGTTATGGTAAAGAATCGATTGTAAGCAATAGTAAATTGTTTGGTTGTTTAGTAATTATAGAAAGGCAGTCCAAAAAAAAAAACTGGATCAACTATGCTTATAAGAACATGACAACTTGATTCTGGTGGGCCGCATATTAGATGTCCCCGACTTATACTGTAAATGTCAAGTGATCTATCCATTGGGTTAGTAAAATTACAAGCATATCCATAAAATAAGAGATAAATATGTTTTGAATGTGTCTGTGGTGAAAAGTTTAGGGTACAGAATTCCAAGTGGCAAAGCCCTCTTACATTGTTGCCTAAATATCTTTTTAACTGTGAATTTAGGTAATAAAACAATATAAAAAAAATCTATAAATTGTGTTAACAAAAAATACATGCAGTATCATGTATAAATAATATATATATATAGGAGAGGTCACTTATTTACAATTGAAAAGCAGATAGTCTTCATATTAAGTGACATTTTTATTTTAATAGTTGCATTTAATTCTACTAAATCACTGAATAAATAGGTTTTGATAATTTTCTTTATTCTCTACAGTGACAGTGTAATCAGTGCTCTATCAGACACGGGGGCAGAATGCCAATTGTGGATTTGTGTGTCATCCTTGTGTGGGGTTAACCTTTTTTCTGTGGCTCAGAACATGTTACTCCTTCCAACCCCTTTGAAAGTAACATGCTAAGGAGGCCTAATTTTAACCTCCTGTATTAAAATGAAACATCTACCGCCTCAACATCTTCTGACCACTGTCATGGCAAGGCATGAGTTGGTATGTGTGGTATCATTTATTTGTGTATATTATTGTAGCCTTTATTGAAACCTTTTATCAGGGTATCCCGTAATTACCAGGCCTAGTCATAAAATCGAATGAGCATACAATCACCAGAGTTGAAATATGGTAAACTTAGAAGAATGGCTCGTTTCCATGCAGTTTGTGTCCGTCCATTCATGAAATTATTGTGGTGTGCTATGAATTGCATGTTTTGGGAAGTCTGATGTATTTTCAGGTAAAATCATCACAAGTGTCCCTGCAGTTCTGATTGAGTGGGCCATAAACAACCATAAAGCCAACCTCTGATGGAGGTAACAGCAGGGGTCTAGCTTCTTAAGAACTCTGGTATACATAAAGTATGCGTCCTGTATAATCCAGATTGAGGTTTTATTTTTACCAACAGCATGGAGGACTTTGCCATCTGAATAATTAATTGTAAGGATTTCTTGTGTTTTCTCCAATTTTATTAACTGTTTTGCCAATATGTAATCTTTATGGCTGTATTTTTGTACATAGCACTGTGAAACCTGGTCAGATTAAATGTTCAGTTAATTAGCTCTGTTCTTTGTTCTCTAATATAAACGTATTACTCTCAAGAAATACCAGGTATTTACTAAACGGTTAACCAAATGTCTGTGCAATTCAACTTTTCACTGTCACATGCTCCCCATTGTCTCAGCCAGGCCACTAGCCCTCACTTGTGACATCCACCCTCTTCAAATTTTAGTCAATAGACCCCAAAAACATTTCACCATTTTCTGGTTCTACACATATGAGGTATATTTTGTACTTCAAGTAATTCTCGTTTGTTTTTACCATTTTGAATTGTGTCTTGTGAGTCAGATTTGTGACAAGTTATACTCAAATTAAACATTAGCTAGTTATGTAATCTTTTCATAACTGGGAACCTGGGTGTCTGTTTCTTCTTTCTCCCACTCCAATACCTCCTTACCTACTCCCCATCACTACCTTTGTTGGCCCAGGTGAGGGGGTTCCTGCTGGGAAATGTTAGTTACCCAGTAATTAGCTACTATTACCACAGTCATATTTTTCCTAACAGAGCAGCATGTACCTGTGCAACATGAGAACTTAAGTTTACAATAGGTGAGGTGGTAAAGATTAACCCCAATTTCCCCAGTCTACAATTCCTATGGTGTTCAGCCAGGTATGGCTGACTGCATATCATGGGAGCTTAGTGTGTAATGTAGTTTATAGGCCACCACAACCCAAGTTTATACCTACAATTCCCACAATATCGATGGCTGAACATTATTGTAGAGGGAGTCCACAAAACTCAGGGCTTTATTCATGAAAGAGAATTGCAGGGAATTGAGAAGAGAATTTCAAACTTTAGGCCATGTAGCAGAGTTGGACAAAAAATTCTGAAATGCATCTGAATTGATTTTTTTCTAATTCTGCTACGTTGGCCTTACGATTGAAATTCCCATTTCAGTTCCCTACAATTCACTCTTTAAAATAAAGCCCCTAGTGTTTATACTGTAGACTCACTAACTAGGTGGGGGAAGGGGAATACAGTACTATTCCCATAATAATCAACGAGCTATGTTGTATGCTTAACATCATGTGAGTTGCAGTCAACAAAAGTTAATGTTGTATAGTTTAGCTCTGCGATGCACTGTTGTATTACAAACAAAGAGGGTAGTAAAAAAAAAAAGATAAAAAACACAAACGGTTTAAATACAAACTAGGACCAGGGCTGCCATCAGGGGGTAACAGGTGATACACCCGTAATAGAAATGGCGGGCGCCGGCCCTTTAAAAAAAAAAAAAATTGTGTGGCCAAACAGGGCAGCTGCACAGGGCCCATTCATTCCTTGAGGTCCAAAGCAGCTGCCCCGTGGGCCCGCCAACGCCCACGTGACTGTCTCACATGGAGATCGGGCAGCATCCAGCAGATGTTTGCCTGGCTTCTGTCACAGCCTCCGGAAATGACGGCAAGGGGGAAATGCTGCGGGGGAGACTGCAGGGGATGAACAGCATCCAGGTAAGTACTGGGGAAGGGAGCGATTTTTTATTTGTATTGGTCAAATAATCAGTGGCAACTAGTGGACAAATTATCAGTGGTTATTCATGAGCAAATTATCAGTGGCATATTAATGAACAAATTATCAGTGGCTATTAATTGGCAAATTATCAGTGGCGGGTGGGGAGAGGGGAGATATGGGGCCCAGATTTTTTTTTCAGTAAGGGGCCTCGAAATTTCTGATGGCAGCCCTTACTAGGACACTTTGTAGTTATGCAGCGGTGGCGGCTAACCTTTGACAATCCAGATATGGTTATAATATTCCTTGTGATGTTCAGCCAACCAAATGGATGGCTTAGAAACATGAAACGTGCATTCCATAGCAGCTGCAGTACCAGACTAAACAGATATAAATCATTATACTTTTGCACTCACTCTCCTATGGTGCTTAACATATACCAGACTGGTTGAGAGTCATGGGAAATGTAGTCTCAACAACTGGAGTGTTAGCTAAACCTAACAAGTACCTGGCCTGCAGCATGTGGGCGGTGTTTCTGCCTAGGTAGGGCTAGAGTGCCCCCTCTCTGGGTATTGGATATCTATATTATATACATATGTTTTATTTGAGGACAGCCAGAAAGCAGTGACCACAACACTGAGGCCTACTCCAACGCTAATGGTGTCAGCGATTAGTTACATTTGTGGTGCTGTTAGTGACGGGATTACAGATTTCTGTGTGGTTACTTTTGCCTGTATGGAAGTTATGGGCGCCAGGGATATGGTTATTTAATCATTTTTAACCCCACAACACTATAATGGATACTCTGATACCACTAGGCGACCATGGGTAACTTTGTTAAATAGACTCGTCAACTTTAGAATTTGAAAAATGGCAAATAATTTATGAAATTATGTAAATCTTCCCTTTTTGCCACCATCTTCCTTCAAATAAGGAATTGCTTATAGTGGACCAAGATCCTTTGTATACCCATGAAATGAGTATGACTATTCACTTCCAAAGATACAACGCACAAATGTTTACATTCATGAGCATAGCAAGAGGAAAGTGGGTGATCCATATTTAGTTTACAGGACAGTGAAATCCAAATTTTGTGTATTTGTTGTATGTATGTATGTATGTATGTATGTATATTAAGGTGAGATAAACGCAATGTCCAGTAATTCATGCGCACATTGGACAATCAACCAAGATTTTTTTTTATCTTCATTTTTATCTCATAATACATGTCTGCTCTGTTTTATCCACAAGTATTTGAGGTTTTAATTTTGAAATTTGCTAATTATACCACAGAGAACCACCAGAATTTGACAATAGGGAAAACACAAATCAGGGTTATAAGCTTTTTCACAATTGAGTAGGATATGGATTTAACAAACACTTTCTCAGTCTGACAGACATCTCTACTTCGCTAAGAATCCCAGCTGTAGTAAAACATAATTGACAGTATATGCAGCCATCATCTTGCTCTCCACCTCCTATGGTACACTCGGGAAAAGGAAAAAAAAAAAACCCAAAAACTGATTATCTATTCAACCAAATATGGAGGCAGGATACACTTTAAAGGAACACTAATCGTTATATTTCAGTTGTCCCTAGTGTGCGGATAAACTGGCATGTACTTTTGATAGTACGTGTCCGTTTATCTTGTGACAGTCAGCTGCCATGCTTTCATGGGAAGCAGGCAGCCGTCTGGTCGGCAACTAACTCTCCGCTAACGCAGAGAGACCCTCCTTTTTGCATGGGATCAGTAGGGGGGACCTTTACTGGGGCTCTCTCTGCGCTAGCAGCGAGAGATGCCCGCATTCTGCATGTGGAGAGGGGCGAACCCCCTTTCTGATTGGCCGGCGTGCTCCGACACTGCCAGGAACTGCGGTGAAACACAGCCGTGAGTAAACCCGCATGTATCTCAACAAGTCAGGTTTGCTCCGGACTAGCAGGACACGTTATTTACCCCTTGCTTTAGTTTAATGTGTATCGCTTATGCACATAATACGGTTTGAATGCAACCCATGACTAGTTGAGAATATACCTTAATAAGCTTTTCCTAACATCTGAATCAGTAAAAAAACAAAAAAAAAAAAACACGTTACAATAAAGTAAGACACTTTGCTTCATAGTTAACCCAGTGCTCATTTTAATATAAAATAAACCAGCTTACATCTTCACAGTAAATATAGGCTATATACAGTTGCATGTAGAAAGCTCCATTCTAAGCTGGCTACATACAGAACTATGGTTGCCTGAACCATTTTTTTTTTTGTTTTCAGTGCATTTCATAACGAAAACGCATATATTTTTACCTTTAGTAGTAGGAATAAATACAATAGAACATGAATATTATCTCAAACAGTTTAAAAAAAAATACCTAAATCAGTCCTGAAATTGGTTTGTGCTAAAAAAAAAAAAAAAAAAAAAAAAATTTAATTAAATTTGACTAAAAACAAAATAAAAAGGAAAATAAAAAAGGCAAAATATACCATAGTCAGTAATGAAAAGAATGAACGATAGTCAGGAAGTAGGGAGTGTGGCCTGCCACAGGCAGGGAATGAGAAGCAGCGCACAGCCCCACAGGGTGGGGAACAGCTGGGATCACAAATTTTTCAGCCCTTCACGGTAACCTTGTTATCTGCTGCAGCAAACATGGAGTAAAACCGAGTGTTCTCATTGGACAACAGGACAGATGGCGTGTCAAATTCCATCACCTGCAAACATGACAAGTTTATTAGGCATGAAATGTTTATACTGCATGGAAGGAATAGCTCTAATGCTCACTAAAACTGGAAATAGGTATCCTAAGTTTCCCTAATCACAGTCCATAAAAATCTATATAAAATGTTTGTATTTAATTCTTTCCGCAATAACTGAATCCACCATGCCAGTGTGTACAGTTGCTGCAGATATCAACATGGGAACATTTCCCTCTCTTGTGTAGATGAGGAACACAATCTAGCATCCATCACTCACCTGACCCTGTGTGAGCACCATAATACGGTCAGAGCCTAGTACAGTGTGGAGTCTGTGAGCAATAGTCAGCATTGTACAGTCTGCAAACGCCTCTCTTATGGTCTCCTGGATCAGAAGGTCAGTCTCAGTATCCATAGCTGCTGTGGCCTCATCCAGGATCAGAATCTGGTACCAGTAGAAGGATTAGGTTACCACCAAAAACAGCCATTACACTTTTAAAAACCTATTATACAGGTGCATTTATGTAATTTTATACTGAATACACTGCCGTTTTGTTCCGCTAAGCAAACTCCTTTCCAAATAAATACAATGTTAAAAAAAAAAAAGGCTACCGATAACCAACAAATGTTAAAAAATGTATTTAGTCCCAATGGACCGGTGTTTAACCCCCCCCCCCCCCCCACCACAAATAATGATATAATTAGACCTTCAGTGGGAAAGGGCACACAGAATAACAAACTGAGGATGCAAGAGCCAAGTCCACAGATAAATGGAACATCTATATGAATAAAATGGTTGTAAAAAAAAAAAAAACTTCATTACCTCTAATATTACATTTATAAAATAACAGGATGTTCCGCACAAAAATAAAGTCTGTAAAGATTGTTAAGTGCTATTAAAAAAAAAAAGCCTGTCACAGGATAATTGTTCCTTAACCCCTTGCCGACAAAGGACGTGCCTGGCACGTCCTGCATTGAATGAAGCTGGCAATCGAGGCAATAGCCAGCACCGAAATTTCTATTTCGGGACCCCCACGATCGCATGCTGCTCCGTCAATATGGCTAAGTCCTCTGCCGGTCTGAGCTTCGGAAGTGAAAGTAACTTCACTTCCGTCGCTCTGAATATGCTACTTGACTACCCCTAGTGGTAGTTTAGTAGCATTGCAATGGGAAATATTTAAAATAAATATTTAATTAATTAAAAACAG
The DNA here is from genome assembly GCA_036172795.1 of Pelodytes ibericus. Classification (NCBI taxonomy): domain Eukaryota; kingdom Metazoa; phylum Chordata; class Amphibia; order Anura; family Pelodytidae; genus Pelodytes; species Pelodytes ibericus. The sequence continues at coordinate 132,589,248 of CM069861.1, read as the reverse complement.
GTTATTTAGCTATATTAGCCTATAGGGTTAAAATTAAATATGTTTTAGCATAAGGGATAGGGTTAAAATTAAATTAAAGTTAAAAAATATTAAGGGATATAATAAGGATTAGAGTTGGGGTTAAATTTAGTGTTAGAGTTAAATTTTGGGTTCGGGTTGGGGTCAAAAGATCAATATAGGGAAAAAAAAACAAAAAACACTATTTTTGGTTTTTGCCCCATAACTCGCAAAAAAATACTGAAAAATATGGAAACATGCATATTTTTGAACTCGGAAGAATATTTAGAAACTATTTAGACGGGGTCTTTTTTAATGATTTTATTTGTGTCAATTATATTTTAGGTTAAAGTTAGAAAAAGTGTGTTTTTTTAAATTTTTCAATATATTTTATGATTTTTTTTGTAGTAAATTATAAGATATGATGAACATAATGGTATCTAATGAAAGCCCTTCTTATGACGATAAAAACAACATATAATTTGTGTGGGTACTGTATGTGAGAAAGAAAAAAGTTACAGCTAAACACAAGCACCCTAGAAATGTCAAAACAGCCATTGTCACCATGGGAAAGTCAAGGTGAAAATGTCTTGTCACTAAGGGGTTAAATTGAAATCAGATTCTAAATTTTATATTTCAAAAGAACTTTACTGCTTTGTTACCATGAGAACACAATTTGAGCATGGATTTACTGTAATGTCTACAAGCAGGAGTGAAGGACACAAAATATTTAACATATGCTGGTTTTCATGGACAACACAAATCCTGTTCATACTACAGGAACAGGATGTTCTACAGCATATTTTAGTCCTTTATTGCTTAGCATGCCTCTAAGCAAGCGTATTTCAGTTATGGTGGTAGGACCATCAGAATATCTAACATTTCATAAAGTACTAATTATGCTTTATGGCATCATCATTCCTTGCTCAACTTACAAGTAATGCTGTCTGAGTATTAAGGAATCAGTATCCCAGCGTTTCCCCTGGAGTGGGTAATATTTTGATGATTTGCTCACCTTACAACGACGCAGTAGAACTCGAGCAATACAAAGGAGCTGTCGTTCACCCACGGAGAAGTTTTCACCATTTTCCATTACTTCCGTTTCAAGTTTCAGAGGTAGCTGTGCAATCTGAAATGGAAAAGAAGGTTAGAAGCCAGTAGCTAAGCAATCATGGTCAGCACAAGGCAAGATTCATTAATAAATGAAGTTGCTTAGTCACATTAAATAAATTTAGAATTGCACTCAGTTCAGAAAGACTATTATTGAGCCAGGGAAATATCCATTTGCCTTGGGTGATTGGCAGGACTCATTCATATTTAACTTTGTGATAAAAATGTAAATTGCGGTTTTTTCTAACCCATAATCTGGCGCAATTCAAACATTTTCTCTCTCCTCCCCTTACTTCACGCATTGGAATGGATGTACAATGGGGGAGGGATTAGCAAACTCCTACATATATCAAACTGCAGCTCTACTTAACCGAATATATTTTGTAGGTAAGAAAGGACCAACACATAGACACTTACGCATTCCTTCATGTGTGTTCTCTCCAGTGAATCCCAAATCTGCTCCTCAGTGTACTGATTAAAAGGATCCAGGTTTGATCTAAAGATGAAAAAGATAAATATCAGGACAGAGCACTGCACGTCAAATGTGCATGAGGTAGCAGTCCATGAAATTCACAACAGAAACAACCCACTAGTATCAAGCTTTTATGAACAAATGTTACAATTGTACAAACTTTTATTTTCTTTAATACTTTCAATAAATGCACCCTAAATATTTTTTCTCTGCATACGAGAGGCTCCTGAGAGAGGAGAGTAAATATGCCTATGAAATTGCTGTTTTGTAGTTACTCCAATGGCACACGTATTTATCAGCTTGTAAGCCACAAACTTGCCCAGGTAGGCCCCTTTAAATGACTTCTCTTGTACTTACCGGACAGTGCCACTGAACAGGACAGGCTCTTGAGGTATGATAGAAAGCTTGCTCCTAAGGTCTGCCAGGCCAATATCACTAATTTTTACACCGTCAATCTTTATGCATCCACCAGACAGCTCAACCAGCCGGAACAGGGCCATTCCAAGGGAAGTCTTTCCTGTATTAGAAAATAGTTGATTAGAGGCTAAATAAAAAACATTTAGAAACTACAAATTCATTTATATTTGCTAGTAAACAGAATGTGTCAGCAGATAAGAACCATTTGGCCCATCTAGTCTGAACAATTTTCTAAATACGTTTATTAGTTACAGGCCTTATCTTTTATCTAGGATAGCCTTGTGCCTGTATTCCATACATCCACTACTCTCTCAGTAAAGTAATACTTCCTAATATTACTTTTCAACCTTAGCCCTTCTAATTTAAGGCCTCCTGTTGTGGTAGTTGTTCTTTTAAATATACTATCCTCCTTTACCGTGTTGTTGAATCCCTTTATGTATTCTCTGTACTCTCTCCAAAGTATCAATATCCTTCTGGAGATACGGTCTCCAGTACTGCGTACAATACTCCAAGTGAGGTCTCACCAGTGTTCTGTACAATGGCATGAGCACTTCCCTTTTCCTACTGCTAATACCTCTCCCTATACAACCAAGCATTCTGCTAGAATTTCCCGATACTCTACTACATTATCTATAAATCTTCTGAAATTAATCCTAAAACCCCTTCCTTAGATATTGAGGTTAGGACTATATCAAATATACTCTGCCCCTGGGTTATGCCCAAGTAGATTAGCCAGGTGCCATATAAATGGATAAGTTTAGTCCACATAACCTTTTTGACCTAAACCAGGTTTGGAATGCCTTAGTCTTTCCTTGTATAAATCACATGGAAATATGATAGAGATATATAGAGAGATTAAATACCATAATGGCCGTTAATATATTTGATTATTACTACGCAACACCACCACTTTCAAACCCTACTATTCGTAAGACCATAATAAATAGTACAAGTGATATGTGTTACCCACTTAGACACTGGATAAAGTACACTCAGTGTTACTGTGTGTTCTATAGCTAAAATCAGACTATGCTTTACTTCTACTTAAAAAACTAAATTCTAGGATTCTTTTGAGACAAAAATAAATTAATAACTTATCCCAGTCCCATCCCCTTTCAAAAATACTAGCTAGTGTTTTTTGTTGTTGTTTTTTTTAAGATATAAATTTGGTTCTTGATACAGCAATGGTGAAATGTTATTCATATAAATTAGCATGCAGGACCACACATTGATATAATTGCTTAATATGCTGTAAATTGTATATCACCTGATCCTGTTCTTCCAACTATTCCAATCTTCTCTTTGGGTTTAATAGTAAATGAAACCTTCTTTAGAACCAATGGCAAGTTCTCTCTGTATCTCATTTCTGCATTTTCAAATCGAATTTCTCCCTCCTGGGGCCAGTCCGCTGGGGGAGCTTTGTTCTTTATACGTGCTGGGGCTTCTAGGGCCAATGTCTAAAAGAGCAGAGAGGAATCATTTAACAAGCAACACACAACCGAACTACAAATCAAAATAGAAAACTGTTTCATCCATCAATAAAGTATTTTTTTTTTTTTTTTTTTTACAAAAGTTTCATTTTCCGTAAAGCATAAAACTATCGAAAATATTTTCATTAGTATTTGCAAAAAAAATACAAATGGTCAGCGAATCAGGAAAGGCTTGGCTGCACACTGGTAAATCTCTTATTAGTGCTACAAACAGGTAGTATAAGTGAATGTTATCAAATTGTTACATTTACACTATATGGCATGTTTTAATTAAGCTGTAGCAGTAGTAAGACAGATGCATTTCTATAAAAAGGTCACATATATGTGAAAATAAGAGTTGTTCCATACATTGGAGCTTTAGGTCTACTGTTGGCTTTGTGATTCATAGGGCAGTATTACACAGATATCAGTCAATAGAACTGTCCATCTGTGCACCAATGTGGTAAAAGGCTAACAATCCCCTTCCTTACTACCTGAATACCACCCCCCCCCCCCCCACACACACTTATTGTTGCTTTGACTTCCCCTCAACCCAAAAATTACATTGTTATTCAGTGACTTCAGTGTAATTAAATACCTAATTGAATTAAACATTACAGCATTATAACTAAAGCGCACATTTCCCCCCTCCTTCAGTTATTAAATAACAGCCTTTTCCTAGAGACTTCTTAAAAGCCCTGAGATTTCTGTGTACTAAATGACTCAAACTACTGTCAGCAATGTCTTTGTCTCTGTGTTACATTGTCAGGTCAGGGCTTACAGTGCATTTAAAAGTGAGTCAGCAGACTCTTCAGCAAGCAGCACAGCATGCCAAACACTGCACATCCAGGTGGAGAATTTTCTGTACATTCTACTGCTGTGATATTCATTACTAGTCAGTCAGTCATGCGGTAAACACAAGGGCTTTTGTTATGCTTATATACCAGCTAACTGATACTTGCTTGTTTTGTTTTACTATACAGCTTTGTAGCACTGAACACAATGACTTATATTGGTAATATGACAAATGTATACCAGTCATACCTAAGGTGTTATTCCTGAAGTCTTACACAAAGGAAAGCCTAAACAAAGGTCTACAATAGGTTTTTTGATAGATAGAAATAGCTCCCTATAAATTAGATTTCAGCCTCTGTTACATCCTAACATTAACATGATAGGGAAATAGTGGGCAGGTTATATAAAGTTATTTCATCTTATTGTCATTTTCAATGCTTATTCCTAAATACCAGATGTTGATAATTTTACATTTCTGGAAATATGTGATGCTATGTAACTCGGTTCACTGTGTAACCCAGTCATGTGTGACTCAATAAAACTAGATTTTAAAACAATGACACCGTTCATTAAATAAAATAAATATTTTTTTAAATTAATGGTTAAAACACTGTCTCCGGTTCCCACATTTTCTATCCACAGCAGAACTCTCTGCTTTAGGAGGGAAACATTTCATTTGAAAATTAATCGAGCTGATGGTAGAAGCTGCACAGCACATTGGCACTTTGTGGAGTGCTGGTAGTATACACATCACAGTGAATGCCAGTTAATGTTCTCACACTGGGGGCCTCTGCTGAATCAAATGGCATCTACTGCACGTGCTTTGTAACTATTCACATGAAAGTGTGTGAAGGTTTATCTTAAACATCAAAAAAAAACCTACTATAATGGTATTTTAAAAATGCACACATGAAATAGTAATTTAAAGTCACAATGGTGAATGTGGTATGTCATACCTTTATGTAATGGCTGATACGTTCTACAGAAGTGAAACGTGCTTCTGTCTCTGAAGCAAGTCTGACTGTGAACTGGAACAATCCTGTCAGCTAGAAGAAAGCAAGCACAATTACCATTAACAAATCCAGCACGACAGTAACACTTTATCAGATACAAACATAGAACATAGAATGTGTCTGCGGATAAGAACCATTTGGTCCATCTAGTCTGCCCAATTTTCTAAATACTTTTATTAGTCCCCAGTTCCCTATCTTACATCTAGGATAGCCTTGTGCCTATCCCACGCATGCTTAACATCCTTGTCTTTACCTCTACCACTTCCGCTGGAAGGCAATTCCATACATCCACTACCCTCTCAGTAAAGTAATACTTCCTGATATTACTTTAAAAATCGTTGCCCCTCTAATTTAAGACTATTACTGATGACAACACAAGCCACAGGGAGGATTGTATTTCTCCTATTAGATTACTTACCTTGGTCAATGATTCAAGTGTCCAACACTTTGGATAATACCTTTTTAGAATTAGTGTTACCTTGTGTTTTATAATGAAGCTTACACAAAATGTATGTGTGACTTGGATTTATTTAACCCATTTAGTTTAACCAAATTCATGATTCTTGGCTCATAAAATTTCAATTAATCTTTTTGCAAAAAAATATGTTTCGCAAGAAAGCCTCATTCTAAAAAGGTTTAATCTAGTTTCAATATTTTTAGTAACAAATGCTACCATTTCCTACTTTCAATACAAGATATGTAGCTTAAATGCTGGCAATACATTCTAAGCAAAGCTAACAAGCAATCTAAGTGCACATCTACTGAAAGAAATGTATTGACCACTGTACTATTCAAATAAATAAATGAAAATGTTATGCTTCTCTGATTAATGGAAATGTTCAATTGATGTTACAATTAGTAGTACAATTACTACTTTAGAACCATCATGTAGGCCAGATCACCCTGTCACTTCCACTTACTAGAAGTAATATTGTAATATTCATAAACATATATAGAAAAATGCTGCACACAAAACAGATGTAAACGGAAGAATTTTAACCAAAACAAAATAGGCTATGTATCATACAAAGCTCAGCATTAACACTGCATCTTTAATTAAAGCAAACACATATAATTAAGCATGTCTAAAGCACAAAAATAAACAAAAACGGATATGGAGAGAGGAAAACCACAACGTCTTGACTGGGTTCTCTAGTGATAAAATGTTGGGTTAAAATGTTCCCTTTATACACATTATTGGTCAGACTGGAAATTCTGACACATTGTCGTTTTTGTTTTTTTGTAATTCCATTTACTGTCCATTTTGTGTGCACAACTCTATTTAATAACAAAATGCATACAATTTAACCAAGGTGAACATTACGGTTGATACATTTACACCACAAACTGACAAGGTGACCATGAGATCTACTTTCCATTTAGTGCTGAGGCAGTGTGAAAGCAACAAGAGGATGGGAGTTTGTGCTGGTTGTGTGGTGACTTTAAAGATCACCTCAGCAAAGAGAGCAGAATCTCTGTGACCTGATAAAGACCTGGCGGGTCAAACATTGTCACTGTGCGGAGTGCAGAGTATATTTTGTTTTGTATTACTCATTGGGGCTTGAGTGGAGCACCCAGGAAATTCTATTGTGTGCCGACTTGTGGAAATCAAGACATTGGAAGAAAGATGTAAAACTCAGCGGTCACTTTTCTATCAAACCAAGCTAATATCCAGATTAACTCATAAAAAGGATAGCAGTTCATTAACACAAGAGGTGTGGTTTACATTAGAATGGGTGGCGCACCCACATTGTATTTTTCTTTTTCGAACCTCTGCTTAAACGCCTAGTTATGTTATAAGCTCACTTCTTTTCTATTGCTAGGTATTTTCCAGAATGAGTTCAGACACTGTAAACAGCAATACTCCTGGGGCTGCAGTCGCTTAGTAAACAATGTTTTGTTAAGAAAACAAACATTCCCATCAGCATGTTTATGATCTCACTGTGGCATGATATAACCGAGGACAAAAGGAACAAATTGAAAATGGTTTTTCAGACATATGAGCTGCTCCGTTACATTATTATGCTTTAATTATGAATAGCATGTTCTTTTACATGTTCAATATTCCAGACTCGAAGCGTAAGTTGCCATTACTTCATAGAAGCAAGACTCCATTTTAAAAAGAGCTATACAGTCTAAATTCTCACCTGCACTGCATAAGACATCGCTAGCCCAGCATAGGCTGGAGAGATCCTCCCATGCATCAGGATAATCATGAGACCTGTGGTAGTTATCAGGGACACACTGATGACATCAAGACGTATGGCCAACCAGCGCATAGCACAATTAAAGAGGTAAAATGGAGCCTGGTTACTGTCTAACAACTCCTGGTATCTAAAATGAAAGACAAGATTCAGAGAATCTAAATAATAAAAACACACCAGACCACAATATAAACCATGTTGTTGGCCTTCTTGTGAATAGGGTCACTGACCTGTGCACAAATTCATGTCCTCTGCCATATGCGTGGATTGTAGAAAGTCCTTGTATACTGGATGTTATGTGTGATAAGAATGGGGATTGTGTTATGTTATCCAGTCTCTTCAACTCACGGATGAAAACCCTGTAGAACAAGAAATAAAGAGTGGAGATAAACTCACACATATGTGTTCACATGTTCGGCCTACATAGATCAGACAGTTCCAGTTACAAATTTAGAAATCAGTACAAGACACGGAGGCAACAAGTCAAGTAAAATATTAAGCAAAGTTTGGGTAAAATTTAGAGCAGGATTTAGGGAGGTGGGGAATGTTTTCATCACTTCAAGGTAGAGTGCAACCTGACCATGGAAAATTATACATGAAATTGAAAGTCATTACAATACCACTTATGTACATGAATATATTCAGCACCTTGATTAGATAACATTCTTTTTGTGAAAAGACAAATCGTCCTTTTTCTCAGCTCATAATGTGTAGTTCAGCTCACCTGGAAACAACATGCAATATGGTGAAAAGGACAACCAGAGGTGCAACAGCCACCAGGAACCACGGGAAGACACCAGCAATTACACCCAGGCAGAAGAAGACCAGAATGACATTCTGCACAAACATTTCAGCTTGAAACGGCAAACGGACATCAACTGTAGGACGGGAAAAGATTAGATTTATTATTTCAGATACTTTTATAAAAGCACAATTTGAAGAAAAAGAAAGCGTCTAGAACTATGTTTTATTATCTTATTCAGCATTAAAGGGATTCTGACAACATAAACTAGGCTTATAATGTGAATATAGACAGAAAAAAGCATGAAAAGGGTGTATACATTGCGTTATCAGAATTGAAAGCAGGTGCGTAAAATAAGAGAATAGGTTTTCAATGCCTTTGGTATCTCCTGTTTAGTAGATCACCTGTGGCTTGATATGCAAACTAATAATCAATGGGAAAGGTTTAATTTGCTTACCAAGAAACAGCCCTTATATACACGTTAAGTGGTCCAACTAGATTAAAGACTAAACAATTAATCAAAAGCACAAACAAGTAGTCAGCAATTGTCTAAGCAATTGTGAAATAGCTTTTGGAACAAATTTGAGCTTCATGAACATGATTTTAATTGCAAATGGAGAAAATTCTCAATAGATGTAGACTTCCAGTTTCAATTCAGAACATCTCATCTAAATGGTTTGCAACAATTTATCATTTTAGGAGTGTTACCCACTGTAACATCTTTTATCAAAAAAGGTAAACATGCCGTGAAGGGCAGCGGAACTAATTATTACTTTAGCATATAGTTTTAGATTATCGCAAACCCTATTTGCAGAAAGAAAAGAAAAAAATAATAACTTGGTCAAATGTGTGAAAAAACTTTATTAACCAGAGCAAGAGAACAAGAGGAGATTCACCTTCATCCATGTCTTTCGAAAACCTGTTGAGAACACGTCCAGTAGGAGTCGTGTCAAAAAATTTCATTGGGCTCCTCAGAATGCGCCGGTACAACTCATCATGGAGTTTGGATGATGCGCGCAACGTTCCCTGAGAAATATCAAACGGAAAAATGTCAATTTCACAATCAGACAATACAACCAGTTAGCGCAGAAAAACATTTGGTTATCTTACCTTGACAAAAACAACTCCACGCACAGCCTTCAGGATAAGCATGACAAACATAGAGAGCGCGTAGATCCCAGTGTAATACAGCATGTTTGGATTGTCTTTCATACTATTGCTGATGACTGTCTCATTGTGCAGCAGCACAGACGTATTCTGTGGGAAACAGTTACAGAGTATGTACCCCAAGGCAAGAATATATGAACGCTTCACAAGGATATAAAAAAATGATATTTTAAAGGGGCAATGCTGGATTTATAGCCGTAGTACGTCTTACTTCTGTCTGCTCAGTCACTCAGTGTGTTGTTCACTCACAGAATATCCTAAAGGGACACGTAATGCAGCCAATAGTATTATTACTGAGCTTTTTTTTTTTTTTCCACCCAGGAATCTGCAGTTATCTACACTCAATTACACAGGAAAGTGTTGGAAAGTTGGAAAGAAACAGGCATAACAAGAAAAGCAAACCTGTTCTTGTGCAATTCTGGCAACAAGTGCCATTTTCCTTTGAAGGTTTGTTTTTTATTATAGAGGATGTAGTTATGTTGTATATATTAGCTGTATTTTAAAGGGGGTGGGACATGGCCTTTTTTTAGGCAATAAAAGGGTTAATGTTGCTTCAGTTGTGAACGTTTTCCTCACTCTGACTGCCTGGGAAAGCCTGTCCATATTAAAACAATCTTCAGAGCTTGGCCGCAGTCCTTGACTTTCAGTAGTTCTATTTTATAAACAGAATATCTACAAAAAACACCATTTCGGACTAGGATAATCAGTATGAAACGTGTTGCAGCATGTTCAGGCAGAGCATGAAACCTGGAAGGGACATCTCTATCCGTATTTCATTTTCACGCCATTACATGTACAGTACTCAGTATGTCCATAAAAGACAGACACGCTCTACTTCATACATTACATGTACTTAACACTGGTCCATCTTACCCCGCTGCCTTGCTTAATCCAATAGCTGAGCCACCAGTTGCTGAATGCAGTACTTCCTACATTGAGCACAAAGAGGGTCATTATGACCAGGAAGGCGAATGGACCTCCAGCTGCCTGGATATAATCTCCATAAACTGACCAAGGCACAGAACCTTTGCTTTTCTCTTCTAGCTGCATGAGCTGACCTGTGTGGAGGTTTAAAAAAAATATATATAATAAATATTCCTACATTCTTCTATCACACAAAAAAAATAATATATGCACAACTAATGCCAAATTACAAATTTTGTACAGTGCCACTTCTATGTTACATAAAAGTCACCAAGCTACAAATCTTGCCCATGGGTTTAATAAATGAAAAGGCTAGAAAAGACTCAACTGACTATTCTACGTTTTCAACTGCTGTGGGAAGAGGTGTGTCCTGCAAATATACACATACACACAAACAATAGTAAAACTAAAGTTGCACAAAGTCTATTCATTTTTGATTCACAAATAGTAGCGAAGATTAAAAACCTGGTGCCACCTGCCCGCAATAAACCAGTCATATTGTTAGGGTTACAAATGGGTTTACGGTCAACATTTCCTCTTAGCTGAGATAGAGCTTATCTGGACAACGGTTCAGAGCGGGAACCCCGAGTCTATAATCTGTTGGCTCTGTCTCGCTCTCTGGTAGTACAGAAACTATCGGCAACAGTTTAGGCCTCAATGCCTCCCAGGGAAGCATAGTAGCAGCTGGTCACAGGATAAACTGGCATGCACCTTAAAATGTACATGCCAGTTTGTCCTTGTACTAGGGCTTACAGAATTCTTTCCAGTCACTGTATAGAGCAGTACAAAATGGTGTCACTACGAGCACACACCCAGTGACAAACTGCATTACACATCAGTGTCATTTTAAGAAATGCATCTATTTAAATGCCATTCTAAAATGTGAAAGGTGCTAGTTAAAATGATTACTGTACAGCATGACCTATTTATACCATGGGTACAAACAAAATACTGTGTGGTGCCTAAATGTATGTTTAATACCAGGCGCCAAGATGAACAAATAAAGTACTGGAGTTTAAATCATGTGATAGAGCTATACAAGCAAAAATGACTGTGTAATCTTTCACTGAAGCATTTCTATTTAAAACCTTTTTACACATGATACAATCCTTCAATTTAATATAAGGTCTTTTTTTGTCCATTATTGTGTCCTCTTAAGATCAAGTTTAGCATTTTTACTGCACCTTCTTCCTTCTTCACAGTCTTCTCCTTCTTCACAGATCCAGCCTTATTTCCCTTCTCCAAAGGCTTCTTTAATGAAGTGCTCACACTCTTTTTTAGACTAATCTGGGAGGGAAAACAAGATATTTAAGAGAGCCCTGTTATATGTACATTGATAACCAATTAAGCCCTAGAACATTCATGGCAAACATTTTTTGTACTCGAATTCCCAATCCTCTACAGCAAGTTGAAGCTCTCAAAGTGCCCTGAAATTTCAGGCATTTTTCTCCATATAAATATCAGCCACTCTGCTTTTTCTTGCTCTCTTTTCTTTTGCACCAATGAGTTGAAGTAAACACTGTGCAGTAAAATTCCAGCTATCCTCACCCTTGGATCATAACATTTACTGGGTCCTCCATAATTGATGGGGATACTGTAAGCACATGCTGAGTGCCATCTCAGAAGTCAGAGTGCCACTTGTGCCATAGGTTTGATTTCACTGCCCTAGAACATCCTCTATGAATATACATATTTATTGTTATTTTTGTATTAGCAGGGTTGTGTTTGGTCTTGTGCCCGAGGCTGCTTAGTGAATGTGGGTCAGAGCATTTGGAGCAATCAATAACACAAAGACATTTATAGGTTGTGTAAAGAATGGCTAGGTTTTGCTATTTATTAAAACAGTTTGGTCTATATATGGAATTAATTATTTGATCATGTTTCCCCACTGAAAGCATAAAAACTCTTCTTACCTCAATGTGAGGGGCCTCTCCCAGCTGTAGATTATTAAATACAGTAGCATATTCTCCATTAAGTTTAATGAGTTCCTCATGTGTTCCTCTTTCCAAGATGCAACCTTCTTTCATATAAACCACTTCATCACAGTCCACAAGATACTGTGGGTAAAAAGCATCACAAAGAAGACTGAATGATGGGACGTCAAATCTACCTTGTGCCAAGCGCTCTTTAACCCTTCGTTATCACTCTAGGACCTCCTGCCTCCCTTGGCTTTGCCAATTACCTGAAGTTGGTGGGTGACAAAAAGGATGGTTTTGGATTTAAGGTGTTTTCGGATAGCACTGTTAAAGATATGATTGCCCACGTGGGCATCTAAGGCACTGAGAGGGTCGTCCAAAATGCAAATGCTGCGGTCACTATACAGAGCTCTCGCCAGGCTGATCCTCTGTCTCTGTCCACCACTTAGATTTGCTCCCCGTTCTCCAATCTTTAAAAAGAAAGTACAGCACAGTCACCGCCTAATCCAGCAAGTGGTTTACTGGCTCCCAAACCAGCAAGCCAAACAAGTTATAACATGAAGGACTAATACAAAGCATGGCTGTATAGATTAATATTAGAACAACAAGTAAATCCTTTGACATCCAATGCCTTTTTTTGTGGTGTATTTATCAAGGTACTAACCTCGGTTAAGTCACTGTTGGGCAGTATGGCCAAGTCTGGTCTCAAACAGCAAACACTCAGAACATTATTGTATCTAAAAATGAAAAACACATTTGAGGACCAGAACAGAACAAATTCTATATAGAAAAGAATCGCTCTTGGGTAATATATGTAATCAGCATTCACAGGAGACATTAATCACATTGGTTGTTTTTTGGCAACATGGAAATAGTCCTGGTACCACAGGGAGCAGGATGTAACAGATTGAAATGTAGGCATTATGTTGTAAAACAAAGAGCTCATCTCTTAAGGTATACATCTGGAAATCCATAGAGTGCTTGCACGCCAAGTTATGAACAATGGAATCCTATTCCATTATAAAGCATCCCTAGGACATTGAGATCACATGCTAGCATTGTGGATTTAGCACAAAAGAAAATAATATGTAGTATTGAATAACAATATAACCCGACTACAAGTGATATCTGCCCGTCAGCCATAAAGAGACTCTGGGCGGAGCCATTAAAACTTTGTGCAGTGTAGGGAAAAAAAAAAAAAGCCTTGTACAAATAAATGAATATTAAAAATAAACATGCATTCCGTTTTTACACTTTAATTTCTTTTCTTCCCTAATCTCTGCTGTACAAAAACAAAGGATTTAACCCTGATGATGATCAAAGCAAAGCCTATGAAAACATTTTTTATTCAGGTCCCTAACCTACTGGCCTGAGTAAGCATATTTTGGAGCTTATTAGAGTGGATGGCAAATGTTAACATTGGCCAATAGATTTTGTTTTCTAGAATCACAAAGGCCAACCCCATTAAGTGACAGTGTTAACAGAACCATTTTATAAAACGAATAAAAATACAGTGTAAAGTCTTGTCATGTACCTTTCCTCATCGAAATCTTTCCCAAAGAGGATGTTGTCCCTGAAAGAGGCATTTAATATCCAGGCCTGTTGGGCAACGTACGCAAAAGTGCCATTCACTGCAATGCTGCCCTCCAACAAGGTCATCTGCAAATGACACAATGATATTCAAGCACCACAAATCAATATATATGGCAAAAAAACGAACATGTTATTTTAAAAAATTCACATTAATGCAGAATATTACACTAAAGTTATAAATGTTTTATACAGTCTGGAAATTTCATAAAGTAGAAACACTTTATATGGGGTTATTTTACATACATGCAAAGGCTCCTTTTGAGGTAGAGATCAAAGGAATCACAAAAATAAACAAACATACATGTACACATTTATATACATAAAGACACACACACACAAAAAAAATATACATGTAACTTGTAGGCAACTTACTTGTCCCAGGATGGCAGAAATTAGAGAGGTTTTTCCACTACCCACACTTCCACATATTCCTATTAGCTTTCCCTGTAAGGAAGAGAAAATAAACAAACTCACTTAACAGAAATTTGCCAGGCTAGATGGGACGAATGGTTCTCATCTGTCAACACATTCTAAAAAGTGACTTCTAAAACCCAGAGGTGTTTATAAAGAGCAACTGCCAAGAATTTTACTGAAATAAACCTACATAACCAAATATTAGATGGGTAACAAAACCAGGGATTATAAATTTTAATTTGCCAAATAAAGGCTGTTCAGTTTTACAGAGCATTGTTGAAGGTGAGGTTACAGTATGAGAATTTCTATGGCATTTCATGACCTTGACAGCAATTTGTGTTATTGAATTTGAACAGACCATTGTTTAGACTGACTAAACACATTTATTACAGTTTTGCCTTGTGTATCTGCAGGTGATCGTACCTAATCTATTTAGAAGGCTAGCATTGTTGGCTTACCCTCTCAATGTCCAAATCAATGTTGTACAGGGTCCTCTGCAGCCTCACATGTAAGAGTTGAAGATCTTTGCCCTCTTCATCGGGGCTGGGGTGCTCATCACTGTCAACCAGAAGATGTCCTTTCTGCTCTGCCAAAACAGCTTGTGTCCCCTCATTCTGCAAATTGGCCTTCTCTTTCTTCACTTTAGCCCCCTTCTTTTCTTTTTTCAGTTTGGGGGTAGCCTTCGGAGAGCACTGGGTGCTGGCATGGGTAGAGTCCCATGCCAATGTGGCATTGTTCAGCTGTATGATGATGTTTGGGCTGGATGGCTTTTTCTTTACCATGTGAACCTCTTCCATTAGAAATAAACTCTGATAGGAGGTTGTGAGAGAGGTGCAAAGATGAGACAGCACGTCAGGCCTAGGGCACTCACGAAGCAAAAACATCAGGCTATACAGAGGAAGGAAGCTGCTGCGGAGCAAAAGGTAGCTCATTAGAGTCAACTAACCTCGAGATGGCAGAGGACCTGGAACATCAGTAAAAATCACCATCACAACCACCACCACCACCACCCCCCACCCAGTGTGAGCCACCAACGGCAGGATCACTACCAGATGGTGAAACCCCAAACACACATCTTACACTCGGGTCTTTTCACTGGTGCAAATACAATAAACCTTCACTTAAGAACACTCCCTACACATGCCAGAGCTAAATAGTTCATCGAACGTGTAAATGCCCAAGACCCACAAAGTTCAGGAATTAGAATATTATTATAAATATTATTGAAGCACTTAAGACACCGGGAGAAAGTAAACAAGAGATGAGAGGATAATAAGAATAATAATACCATCACAAAATCTCTCAAACTAAATATAGTCCATCAAATTGAGATTTTCAAAATACATGAACTGGAGTTTTGTTCTTTCCAACAGACTCACAACAGGATACCAAGAAGTGTATCTTCAACAACAAAATAGTTACATACAAGGTTCATATTCTACAAAATTAGGTTCTTTTAATTCAATCAAGCGCACAAGGTTAAACCTAGGCGAGATCTCGTATATAGACTTGTTAGAGGCGACAAGCAGGGACGAATCTGTGCTGCCCTGAGTTCATTGGCTAGAGCTGAAAAACATGTACAACTTGATGTTAACAATCCTTTATAGAGCGGGAAAGCTCTGGTGGGCCTACGTTACCTTCACAGCAGCCCATACGTCCCTCTGCCTGCTCCAATGTTACTTTTATTGGCATGACAATGCTAGGTACATAAACCTAAAGACTGGTTAAGCACAAAAAAATATGAGTTTAAATAGATACAACTGCAGTTAACGTATCCAACCCATGTTATAATCTGGATATGGATGGCTCTGAATTAAGCAGCCAGGAAATGTGCAATTCCAAATAAACAATAATCTGGTTAGAAAGCTCAATTCTGCATAATATGAATTGAAGTGACTGTTAATGATGGAAGCCATGCAGATTTGCCCAAAAGTAATCCTAGAAGGCAACTGTCCAATAGTGATGATTGGACAAGAATTAAAAGCCAACATTTCAGAGGTAGGTATCAATCATCCAACATGCAAACTCAAATGAAGACAAGGCCAAAGTATTAAGGCTTACCTTGAACCGCTCCATAGACACAGAAGCTTCTGACAGAGACTTCACTGAGAATGGTGTCACTTTTAGGGCAAAAGTCATGGAATTGAAGACTGTAACAACTGTGAAAGCCTTAAATGAAAAAGACAAAGTTCAAAATAGTCAGTAAACAGACATTACAGAGAATTTGCCCACAATAGACTTTCTAAACATCTATCACTAAAATAACACTACAGTTCCATTTGAGAGCATCATTGGGTTTTTAAAGCTTCCTTGTCTTAATAATGTACACTTAAATGCAAGGCTTGTCAAATGCCAGGACTCCTTAAACACCTACTGCTTGCTCCCAATTATTTATTATTTTTTACACACATAAGTACCTTTACCCCAGCTGCTAAAAATATCTACACTGGCTCCTGAAATCGTAGGTTTGGCTTCTAAAATCTCCAAATTCTTGTCCAGCCCTTCTCTTAAGTTTCAAACCAAAAGGTTGGTCCTTTTACATTCTAAGAAGCACATTCTCTTGAGAAAGTGTGACACTTATTTTAAAACAAACCAATAAGTGTTAGCTTTAGGGCAAAATTGTCTTATGCAAACAATGTTATGGTCAGAATGCTTTAAGGTTTGGAAAGAGAATTGGTTTAAGATGACAATTCCATAAACAAAAACTGGTTAAGCTTTTAGTTTATGATTATAAATACTGGACTTTATTTCCAAATAATTTTATTAACCTTTTCGTTTTTATATAGCCTTACCTGAGCTGCTGTAAGGTCATATCCTAGTATCATATGCACCGAAAAAGTCACCACACTGGCAATCACTACCACAATGGGAGCAATGCCCACAGTAATGCTCTGAAAATATCCCGCTCTCTCCAGAATCTTCCTCTCGCTTTCTCTAATTTCTACAACAAAATAATTAAACATTTATAAGAACAGATCACGCAAACTCCTCCGTAATGATGATTCTACTTTATTAAAAACTAGGACAAACTATGCCTCTGCTCACTCACACCAGCCAGGGTAAATAATTGTGCTAACAAATGAAGTTATAAGTTCTTTACATACGACCAAGTATAGACTCACACACATTAACAGCATGAAATGCTTCCCCATACAAACGCTGCCGCTTTCCCCCCAGGAATTCCTTGAGAAAATCTACTAATGAAAAAAGATTTGGGAGTAGTTGTAGACAATAGACTTAGCATTAGTGCACAGTGCCAGCTGGCAGCTACAAAAGCCAATAAGATATTTGCATGTATTAAAAAGGGTGTTGGCTCGCAGGAAGAAAATACTATTCTGCCTCTTTATAAGACCCACACCTTGAATATGTGGTTCAATTCTGGACACCTTGCCAAAAATAAAAGACATTATGGAACTAGAGAAAGTGCAGAGCTGGGCTACAAAACTAATAAGGGAAATGGTAAAAGTTTTAGTTATGAAGAAATGCTAGAAAAGTAACATTTGTTCATGCTAGAGAAACGGCAGCTTAAAGGGGGATATGATAATGTTAAATATGTACAGGGTCAATAGAAAAGGCTTTCTAAAGATCTGTTCATTAATAGAACAGTACAAAGGACACAAGGTCACCCATTTAGACTTGAGGAAAGGAGATTTAGTCTACGACAGAAGAAAGGAAGGGTTTCTTTACAGAAATAAAAAGGTATGGATTTCACTGCATGAAGAGGTGGTGCTTGAAAATAGAGTAAATGCCTTTAAAAGGTTATGTGTTAGTATAGGCATTTTTATTTAGTGCTTGTAGATTTTTTTTTCTCCATTGAAAGCAGAATTTGAAATTGCTGAAATAAGTGTTTTTTTGCAGTCTTTTGGATCAACAGCAGTAAACAACGATTAGGAAAATGGTTGAACATGTTCCTAGCACATAAAACTGCAAATAAAGTATAATAGACTGACCAAAGTTTCTAAGTATTTTCTATTTCAGGACAAGATAGTTAGCACTTACTTTGCACATCTTGAGAGAACGCTTTTACCCAGGCGTACATTTTAATAAATTTGATGTAGTTTAATACTTCATTCATCTTTTGTACCCGTTCATCTGTAATGGATACACATTTGCGTCTGAAATAAGCAGTAAGTCTGGACACAAACATCTGAAAGAAAGGAAAGAGCATTTAATAAGAGTTTCTGCCTACATTTAACTTCTACAATTGGTTCATGGAAGCAATACTTTCATTTGATTTAAAGAGCTGAAGATCTGGATAGCAAAATAAAACAATAGATATATATTTGGATAGATAAATAGAGACACATATATATGATTTACACATGAATGGAAGAAGCCAGCTTTTTTTCCTAGAATTTTGTTTAAAAAAAATAATCAAAGATGTTGTGGCACGCCAATCTTAATTGTACACTCAGCTTCTAACCTCATTTAATAATCATTTATTCCAAATTGAAATAATTTCCTACACTGTAGAAAAAAGGTGGCCAGAATGTCACAATATTGTCCAGAAAACATAGAAAACAAGCACATAAGTATAAAAAGTCAATATATACGTGGCACTCTTCCAAGTCTGATTGGGCTACTTGTCGAGCTGGGCCACTATAAGCTGTCCAAAATGGTTTACAAGGGTATATCTAACATTTAACGCAGAGCAAGTTTTCTTTACTTTTCTTTTTTGTGTATTTATTTATTAAATGTGGTAGTTCATTTGTGCAACTGAAACAAAGCAGGAACTTGTGCTCTCAACAAAGAGAATAATACTTCCTCATGTTACTCACCATCGCGGGATAGAAGAGTATGAAAACAGCAGAGCCAAGAAAACCGGTTGGACCCAATATAAAAACATTGTAAATCATTCCTAGTATGGCAACAATGGGTCCTCCAGCCAGCAGGCTGCCTACTGCTGCAGCCTCAAACATTCGCTGCCCATCACTGGAGCAAACATTTACCAGCTGAAATAAAAGAAAAAAGGAAATCTGTTCTGTACACGTCTTGAAAAATCTTCTCCAGCAAACCTGGTTGCATTATGGAGATGGACTACAAGAGGATGCCATCAACGCTCTTGCTGTCCTAATCCATAAAGTGACAGGGTTTTATTGGGTTCTCATTGGATTGGAACTCTAAGGTGTATGACATCAATAAATTGTTTTTAGGATTAATTGGCTTTTAAAGGAAACGTTAAGAGATGTACAATGTACTTTTGGTCAGAACACTTAATTGTGCCAAAGATTAGTAAATTGTTGTATTTATTATTAATACTAAGTAGTCTTTTACATAAGCATGGCTGGACAAATCCCAGGACCAAGGCTACATTTTAGAAAATGATAGATATCTGCTCGGGCACCATTATCTCAAAGTCAGGCTGGCTCCTCATTTCTTGATAAATAGAAAGAATTGCAGAGAGCACTGTGGAAATAACTAACAAGCTCAACATTTTTTCACAATAAACATTTGGGTCACCAACCAGAAATTTGTTAAAATGTAGGACTGAGGAACTAAGAGTTGTTAAAAATCGGTAAAGATGGGGGGGGGAAAAAAAAAAAAAAAAAAGATATGCTAGATAGTTTCTTCTGCCCCACCTCTCCCATGGACTTCTCCTTTATGTTCTTAAGCTTCAGGATTTTCTTGAAGGCAATGGTCAGTATTGCCCCTCTGAGACGGGATCCAGTACGGTAATTCAAAGCCCAGGTAAGAGCAAGAGACCACGATCGGACAATCTCGGTGAGCAGGAGCCCAAACACTAAGAGTAAGCTGTAGGTGGGATCTGTATAGGTTTGCTGAGTGTATTCCAAAAGGCTTTTCACTACGAATGCCTACAGGGAGAAAGGCAAAACGGCGTGAGGAATCCCGTTCAGTTTCACCTAACACTTTCAACACCCTTTATGGTAAGTTAGAAAACACCCAATGTTTGTAAATCAGATTGTTTATCAAGAATAATAATCAACAGGAGGCAGGAGTGTAACATTGTTTTAAAAGGCATGTTTACCTCAGTTTTCTATAATTTGCCTAACTAAACATCTCAGAAACTAGTTCTGTGAAATGAAGTTCATATATACAAAGTAACCTGCAATGCAGGAAACCGGTCTGCGCCAAAAAATAGCAGATTCAATAATAGCCAAGAGGTGTTGACATGTTCAGTTACACAGATACCTTCATAACAGGAAAGGCGGATTATGATGGGCTGGGCACCTTCTAGCTTAACATAAATTGGATTTAGAAGTCGAGTGAACAGTATAAGATTAAAAGTTACTGAAAAATAAAACAAAGTAAAAATAATTATCTTAAAATAAAAAGAATATTTAAGGCATTTTGTTTGCAACGTGCGCATTGATAAAAATGAACAATTGTACCTACAGTTGTACGGGGGAAGAGAAGGACATTTTGGCAATAAATTCCTGTAAATAAATATCAGCAGATTATTATGGAAAAAAAAAAAGAGAAAGTTCAAAACAATGTCACCACTTTGTACGCTCTGCTTTTTATATCATCTTACCCAGAAAACCTTTGTTTTCTTCGAAATCTACCAAAAGCTCTCATCAGTGCACATTCCAAGCAACGACTCCAAAGTGAAACATCTTCACTCTTTCTTTTTTCTCTAAATAAAATCAATGGATCCACACTTGCATGTTCAAAACTATTCATGAAGATGCCAGTGGTTATGAACTATTATTAGGTATAAAATACTATGAACTGAGGGGAAAAAAATATTACTTTATTCAAAGGATGTGGGGAGCATACGACCAAATAAATATTAAAACAAATTCCAAAAAACAGATTTGCAATCACATACAGTTAAATAAAAACAACCGTGTAGGCACATTACATACAAGTTATGATAACACTAGGCCTATGAAGCTGTTGGGAAATAATCGGTTTCCTTTATAAGGCAACAATTTTGTTGTAACTTGATTGATGTGTTCTGCGAATCATCAAGAAGGAAGAAACAAAAATACTAAAAATCTCAAGACGACAGATGAAGATTCAGCAAGAGCTTAGGGCGACGAGACCATCAATTAGCCACAATCTTTGAGTCTCTTCTTAGTCCTTATGCATCAGTCTGTAAAGAGGAGTCATGGTAACAGGTTGCCAGCACAGATTATAAACTGCATGGAGACTTGAACTAGGTGCTGGTGACACAGCTTAGCTGGGGATATTACCCAGCCTGCTTTTCCCCTATTTCAAATAGGTGGAGTCCGTTGAGTCCATCATGTCCTTATGAGAATCCCAAAATCATTTTAAGTGTGTCAGCTCTTAAAAGGTTTTGACTTCAGCTCTTTACTATTTTGAGGGAAAGTGAAGAACTTGAATATAATGTTGCTTGCTATAAAAAGGTAAAATGAACATAGGGATACCTATTGTTATAAAACAAGATGAGCCAAAGAAAATAGGGAGGAAGTGGGGAGAGGGAAGGGGAAAGAAAGCAAATAAAAAGCTTTATAAAATAAATAAAAAAAATAATTCAAAGAAATAAAATTAAAAAAAATATATATATCATCTTAAAAACACAAGTCAATCCAAAATGAGAGAATGGTCTGCACCTCCAAAAACACAAAGGACATGCAGAGATCCTCAGCATAAATAATTCACCCATCATTTAAGAGGGTAAACAGAAGAACTGTGCATTCATACTGTGTATCTTTTCTACCAAATGAAAAAAATAAATAAATAAATGGGAGGCAAAATATAAATGCTTGATATAGTACTGTTAAAAGAAATGTTACCATAGACAAACTTCTGATGGTTTGAAGCATTCCCGTGGAATAAATTTTACCTTACCTTGGTCTTGCATTGCGAGGGTTTCTGTCCAGCTTGCCTGGCTCAATCTGCCCGCAGAACTGCCACCCTGAAAATTCTAAAGAATAGCTTCTGTCATTGGTTCCACTACAGAGGTAACGTTAGTGGCATGACCCTTCGCCCACCCCCAGGTCCAGCGTCTCACGAATAATGGGAGAGGCTGGATCAACAAGTAACATGGACAATCAAACTCATTGGCAAACAAGTTGGTACAACCACTGATTTTACGACATCTACTTCAGGACAGCAACAACCTTTTGAGGACTTTTACCCTTTTTATATCTTGGTTTACACCTTGTGTGTGAAGAATGGTTTACACTTGTACATGAATGCTGGGGGGACAAAAAATTAGTACTCTAAAATTGCATCAAAGGGCTTGAAATTAACTGCACTAATGGTAGACTTCAGAGGTGGTTAGAATATTTCCTAAATGATGGTGAAACTAGCATTTTGTTTTTGGATACAATCTAGTCTCTTTAAATTAGAAACAAAATCCAGCTATACCATTACATCCTCTATGTAAAGATAAAATGTAAGCTGAGGTTCTCTTGCATACACTAAAAAAACATTTTACCCCAGTGGATGCCTGAGCAGAGATGGAAACACATGTTGTTGCACATTAGCAGACAGAACAGAGTGTCCTATCCCACTCTGAAGAACTAATATGTAACTGTGGAACATTTTGTGGTGATTGACTGGACTAGGGCTGGACAAACCATCACTACTGCTCATTTAAACCCTGCTTTCGGACCCAAGTGCTACTGGCCTTGAAAGTATAGATTGTTTGCAGTTCAATGTTTTGAAAACACACATTAGAAAGAGCCTTGTACAACAAAAACAAATAAGGACGAATGGCACAGACTTAATGAAAATCACCTCAGCTTCTACAAGTCAGAGTGTATTCAGGGAATCTGCTTTTTGATAGTCCATAATAAATACAGTCCTTGAATGGTTTCAGTGCCAAACAAAGTAATAGTAGGAATTTCTATGTTAGACTTAGAAGTCTATTCACCAAACCCCGAAAATGGTCAGTTTTCTATTGAACTGGTTAACAGTTTGATATTAGATATATCAAGTCAGCATAGGACAACACTGAACTTGCAAAAAAAGCAGATCATGGAGGTTAAATTCGAACTTTAAACTGGTTCTTGTCTTGTGCCACATTGTGACAACCGGGTCAGTAAGAGTGTGAGTTTTGCCTAAACTCTGTGTTAACCCCTTAAAAGGACACAACATATACACATCATGCATGTAATCAAATAAAGTCTGCTTTATAAGGATAAATATGGCATAAAAAAGCCTGACATTTCCTTAAAAAAAACCCAGTATATATAGCTTTATAGGAGATTGCTAATTGAGAAAGACATTACAGTTAAAAAACACGCATAACAAAAAATCCCAAGAAAACTGGTCTTTACGAGTGCTAAGTTAACAGACCTCTTACTCACATCTGAAATGTAGAGGCATGAGGTGAAATCAAACTAGTTGCAGAAAAAGCCAATCAAACTAGGCCATGGTACAAGTAACATATGCTCTTCTTACTGGTTTTTAAACATTACATAGCTTTGAAGCCACAAGAATAGTGAAAATACATTTCAATCTAAATGTTTCAATATCTGAAAGCTGCTATGTGGTATTATTCTTAGCGAGAGCCCAATGCCTATGTAGTGTAACAATGACAGAAGCTCTTCTTAAATCAAGTTTGCCTTGTTAAAGCCCTGACGGTCTCCGTATTACAACTAAGTCAGGACCATAGGATTAAAACATTTAAATAACTCAAAAGGTATACCCATGTAACTTTTTAAAAACAAATGCCAGGAATTTACACAAGTAGAAAAGAAAAAAAAAAAAAAAAAAAACACAAAAACAATTATAGCTAGAAATAAATGATCACTTTTTGAACAGTACCCCATCTGTACTTACCCAGTCAATGCACACCTCCATCCTTAAACAGCACACTGAAAATTAACACTATAAGCAGTAAAAAAGCTCCTACACCTCAAGACAAATTTGCAGAAAACACTTTAGTAAATAGAATAATATTTCTAACTGAAAAATTAAAAAAAAAAAAAAAAAAAAAAAAAGATAAACAAGAACATTAAGTTACCACAACACTCACTGCCTATACCCGTCTAAACTTACCTAGTCTGCAACCTAATAACTTCCACTTCAGCTGCTAAACTGATCTTCTAGGCTATAAACTATAATAACTAGACAGTGGCAAATAGATTTATGTAAAAGTCCGATACGCTGACCTCTGCAGAAGGCAGACGGTACAAAACATCTTCACTCTACTTAATGGAACTCTGTTAACAATCAATTTTGGCAAAAAAAAATACTTTTAAGACTTACTTGTATCAGGAGTTTGTTTGTCCTGACCTGTCTTTGTGGGCATCAAGCAAGCATCGGAAGCTGCACTGCTTGTGGTAGTGTCTTAAATGAACACTTTTGTATGTAAGTTTAGTAAAGTTTTAACGATTAATGTGTTTATACACTGGATCCTACCGTCTTATTAATGGACTATTTAAAATCTGGAAAACTTTGTAGATCTGTTAACCAGAAGAGCATTAATCGCAATGATCCCAAAAATTAATATGGAAAGAAAAATAAATAAATACATGACTGAAATACAGGAGATTTCTTTTCAGGGTTCATTTAGTTGACAATGAGCCCTTTGTAAAATTAAATTACAACAACTTATTGAGAGAGATAAAATGACAAGAAAAAAACCATCCCATTTTTACAGGTCTAAAAACTCAGTCACCTTACAAAGAGACCAGTATTATATTAAACACTGACTCTAAGGATGGTACTACCTGGGCACATGAAACGGGGTGGAAACTACTTACTGGACCAATGAAGCCAGCCAGCTGAGTGAGCATCAGGCACATGATGGAGATAATGAGCCTGGTGCGACAGAACTTCCACACAACACTGCGCAGAGAGGACTCATCCGCACCCCGCTCCGACAACTCCTCCAGCCACAACTTCTCCAACCTGTATTCAGCAAGGGTCCAAGAGACATTTTGGCTGTAATCAGAGCTGTGCCATACTAAAATACAGCTCTGGTGCAGCCAAACATTGTGATGCAAATGAACACTTCATATTTTGGCCAAAACTGGCACACTGTGGCTTTTTCTGGCACAAATCATTATGTACACAAGTAGACAATAATATTGCGTAATTGCACTACTTTACTAACTCAAACACCTTTATACATAAAACAAAAAGGTTTTAAGGGTGAGCTTTATTTGTGTATATAGACTTTTCTTAAAGCAAAGCCATCTTTGCAGAATAATCACGGCAATCATGTTTTTAAAGAGGAAAACATTTCAGGCTCTATAATAAACATAGAGTTCAATGAAAATAGGTCAGGAAAAAAAAAAACACTTAACATACCTTCTGCTATTGATTTCAGAACACTCGTGCTTCGACAACGCCCAGACATCTTCTAGGAACAGCTCTCCTTTTCGGTATGCTGAACGGGCCAGCGGTGTGAGCCAGGAGAAAGTCATAAAGGAGAAGAGTCCAGCATTGTCCACTGGGTGCTGGTGTCTGTCAAATGTAAAATGATGGGAAGGTTATTATACAAAACTGCCAGAATAAAAGGTCATGATATGTTTCCTCTTGGATGGC
The DNA here is from genome assembly GCA_036172795.1 of Pelodytes ibericus. NCBI lineage: Eukaryota > Metazoa > Chordata > Amphibia > Anura > Pelodytidae > Pelodytes > Pelodytes ibericus. The sequence continues at coordinate 132,563,585 of CM069861.1, read as the reverse complement.
ACAACATCTCATGGTTTGCCCGATCCCTCCTACTACAGTGTTATACTTCCTAGTTATTTATAGGAGTTCCCTCCTGATCCACGGTCACCCTTTCTAACTGTTCATATGCGCATTAGGATTCACATTTCTATTCACACATACGTTCCTACCTCCCATTTATATGACTGTCACACATACACACCACTAAAATCGAACAACTTTCACAGGACCACAAAAACTATTTTTTTACATAGATATGGGATATCTTTAGAATGGTACTTTGCAGAAGTCTCTCTCTGTACCAACAGTCTGTTGTCAACCGGACCGGGCTCCCATGGCAGTTGCCAATCAGAGGATAAGCTGGTATGTATTCTCAAAAGTAGATGCCAATTTACCCTCATACTAGGGACATTGGGGATTATGTATAAAAGCTCCCACACTGCTAAGTGTCAGGAGAGGCATTTCCTCCTGACACTTTGGAGAATGGGAGAGGGACCTCAGCCACTGATCAGGTGTTTTTAAGCACCTTGTTTTTATACTGGCACAACATGGAAGTACCTTTCTGGCGGACGAAGAGCAGACTGCATGAATTTGTTGGGAATTGGCTTTATACATGGGTGCACAGTATTTAGAATGCACAAGTTGCAAAAAAAAAAATGTATCTGTTCTTTAATGATCTCAGAAATGGAAAAATGTTGTGGCTTATGGTCCAGTGTGTCTATTAAAGTTCAAGTGTAAAACATGCTAATCAAGAGTGCAATTCATAGTGTATTAAAGTGAATATATTTTGAAAAACAAATAAGACTGAGCAGTTTGGAAAATGCATAGTTAAGTAACTTACACAATAACAATGACTCACTTGGAAGTAAACCGGATTGGTTTAAGGAGGTTGAGCCCATGGTGGTATTTGCCTTTAAGGTGGTCTTCATCCAGCATTCGCAGATTTGAGTGCAGAGAAATGTCTAAAGGAAGACCTTCTGCTCGGGCAGCAGCCTCCAAAGCATCCTGGCAATCCACATGCTTTAAAACAAAATACAGGTATTGTCATCCACAGATTTTACACTACCTTTTATTTATATAAATATGAATTTATGCATAATTTAAAAGTGCTATAAGTGTTATAGGATTGACATACACATATAATTCATAAGAAATACAAAAGCTCTTCTATGGCACTTATGGAATTTTAACCAGTTTGCGACGGATGGTGCTTTGGTCCTTAACGACCGAAGCACCAAACCGGCGTCTTTGTGCTCCTGGCCCCAGAACACACAGAGACCGGATCAGGGTCTCTATACACCCTGTGGGTCCCTGCCAACATTCCATGATGCTTTGCAACGCCAAGGAGGCGTGCCGAGTTGCCGAATAAGCAGCGGACGCTTAATTTTGCATGTCAGACTGAGGCCACTCAAAGTGGTTTCATATGACACTGGGGATCCCACTGCAGGACGGTCTATGCCGATTTAGTCACATTATTTGGCCATTACATGCTTAGCTCACCACTACGCCAAAATACTCCAATATCAGTGGGTCCCAACACTAAATATTGTTGCTTATAAGGAGCACAATCTCTTCAATTATTTCCCAGGGACCAAAGACATTCCTATAATTTGACTACATTTCCAATTTGGTTATCTTAGCAAGGCAAAGTAGCCTGTAACAATAGCTTTTAAAGAGTTTGTAACCTGCCTGATGTAATCTCCCTCCCCTTTTATTTTCAATTGCCCAGATCAGATCTGGAGAATTGAAATGGCCGAAATGGCGCTAACTTGCTTAAATCCAAATTGTGTTCAGGGTTGATTGGGGCATATTGGGGTCTAAAAACCTATGGATTTCATGGCAAATTGTCTGATCTGAAAGCCTCTGATGCTTTCGTTTCGGAGCCCAATTCATCTTTACCAAGTAGCTGCATTACGGGGAATTGTTTATTTGATTCTGCAAAAGTCAGCCAGATCAGTGCATATTGAATAGACCCCTTAATCAATATTTCTAACCTTGTCAACGTATTGACTGTTTTTCCTAGTCAATTCCCAACTCATTTGATGTATGTTTACATGAAAAGCAAGGAAATGTCTAAGTCAGGGCTTGACAAACTTAATTTGGTTTTAGGAGCCAGGCAATGACACATCACAAAGGCATACACGCACAATAGACAGGGTCTAGGACATCTTCATCGCTGACAGTTCAGTGCGGCAGTTAGAACGCTGAACTGTCAGCAATGAAGCTATGTAAGAGCTGACCGTTCAGTGCTGAACTGTCAGCTCTTACAAATGTAAAAGTAAAAAGAAAATAACCACCCTAATAAATGATTCCCAAACCCCAATTCTAAAATTAACCCCAATACTAAAATTAACCCCGACCCCTAATACTAACCCCCTAAACCCCAATACTAAAATTAACCCCCTAAACCCTAATATTAACACCCGAACCCTATTTCATATAAATCAATAAAATAGGATTTAAACCAATGAAAATCCGATAAAAAAAAAAAAAATACAATATTAACATTTTCATGAAATGTTTAGACGTTGTACATTGAAAGTCTTAAAGCTATGTAATTTAATTTTAAAAAAAAAAATGTAAAAATTCAGAAAAAAAAAAACTTCTGGAGGAAGGATCAGATTTTCTAATTAAAAAAAAAAATAAAAAAATTATACATTATATATATATATATATTATATATATATATATATAAATTGTTTCTGACATACTTCTATTTCTAATGCTTTGATAGTTTATGGCACATCGCCCTTCATGTACTATTGTTAGCATTTGACATTGATGGCCTTGGGGGACAAAACAAACTGACTGTTCACTGGCTTCAACACTCAGCTGTGTGGTACAATGTGAAGTCGCTTTTAGAAGGAATGTATACACACTCTTATAAAATAAAGACTTACAGGCCCATAACAGATGCACAACACTATTTTGAAAGAAAAATGTTAAAGTGACACTGCCACCGGATAATGTCACTAAATATTTTAGATGGAAACAATATTACCAACAAATACTCCCAGCTCACCTAACCTATCTATAATAGATGAAGCTGTAATTAACATTTGTAGACATAACAGTTGGTCACTGTGGAGGTGGCAGTTTTGATCTGTATCCAATTAATAATCATTTTAAAAAGGTCAAAATAAGCTGGAATTTCTCAAACTGAGGTAATTAGCTCCCAGCATGTCGCTGTGTATGGCCAAATGAAACGCCCAACGATATCCTAGGGAAAATGATGTCATGACAGTTCTCATCATTACATCTTCCACATAACACATCTGAAGCTTCAACATCTCGAGAAATGGTGTGCATGCGCAACAACCATTTTAGCGAGCAAAATAACCAAAAAATCAGGATATTCAAAAGGATGACAGAAAGAAGATAATACAAAATAACTGCAATTAGATATGTTCTAAGTTCTCTATGACCTTGGTTTTCTAAACTTATCTACGCCCATGGCAACCAGTGGTTGGTATGACTACACATTAATAGGTATGAACTAGCAGAATTTGATACAGGATCATATTACAATATGTCATATAAATTATGTCACCATCCAAAAATAAAAATGCATTGAAAGCAAGGAGACTACAGATGGGTCCTGGCTTGTGGTGAAATCTAAGTGCTCTTAATGGCATCTTGGTATTACTTTCAATTACATACTCTAACCCACTCAAAAAGATCCCCTGCATTAATATGATATTTGTGGCAATGGAGTATTTCAGTTATATTAGAAGACAACCTTTTGGTGTTCATGCGTGGAGTTTAAGGATATTTTTCCTTTTTTGCTAGGAAGTTTGTGATTACCTACCAGTCTATCACAGAATGGGTTAAATTACAGTAAGTTAACTAGTATTACAAGAAAGTACAATTTACATACAGCAAGATTGGATAAAAAGAAAAAGCATGACATTAAAAAAAGGGGTTTGACTGCGTTACATTAAGTTATAGTTGCTGAGGCTTCTCCCACACTGTAATCATGAGGTGCAAAATACAGAGCCTCATTTGGTGTACATGCCTGCACTAAACATGATATTTTAAGTTACTAAGGAAAATTACATTTTGTTTAACCCTTGCTTCCTGTGAGATACACAGGGGTTTACTTTTGGCTCCGCGTCAGATGTGAGGCAGAGCCACTCAGAGCGGCTGCTCGCCCGCTAGTTTGATCAGAGACTGAATTGGGGGGGGGGTCTCTTTCTCTGCAAAGGGGATCAACAGAAAACAATAGTCTCTATGTAGAGCGAAACAGTTGCCCACGTTCTTAAGAAAGCATGGCAGCTGGGGGGGGGGGGGGGGTTAGTGCCTCTTTAAAGGGGTGTTTTAAAGAGGTGTTTATGACATCACCTTGTGGCTTCATAGGTAAAACTACACACATTACAAAGATTGTTAATTAAAGGGACAGTCACCTAAACCAACTGATTCTCTTCATGAGTATACAACAAATTGTTTAACGTGCTGCAGCATGAGTATATTCATTCAATTAAGAGTAATTTTATTTATTATATGTAGCCATTATGTTACACAGTGCTACAGGCACTGTGAAAGCACAGCTATGCTGCTGCAATTAGAAAAATAAAATAAACTGCTGCGTCTCCATGTGTAAATTTAGGCCTGTTTACAATTGGCCAGAAATCACAGCAGAGAGAGTTTTATGCAGACACTTGCACATTTATCTGGCTTCTGCTAGCTGGGCAGACTCATTGTGGAAGTTGCACACAGTGAGTCCATTCCAATGAAAATAGATTGGCTCTTTTTTTCCTGGCAGACAGACTAGCAGTTTTGTAGGACGGTGTTCTGACAAATTTCTGGAGCAAATTCTCCTGCGCAATCGCAGGAGAATTTGCTCACTGCGCATGCGCATAAAGTTACAGCTGATCACTCAGCTGTAACTTTGTGACCACCGCGCATGCGCTAGCTGCGCAACCCACATCCCGCCCCCCGCACACCCCTTCTTACCAGATGATCGGACAACGGCGGTAAACAGCGCATGCGCACGGCTATCAAGCCCTGTGGGAATGCGCGTGTCCGTGGCTGGATTCAAAACGCTGGTAAGTAACACGGGGCGGGGGGGACATAAGGAGCCAACAGAGAGGTAAGCACCCTGGTGAGGGCTGCCTCATCTTCATGGGAGTTGTGATCCTCCTGCTGTATTATTGATGCAGCAGGGGGATCACAACTCCTATCAAGATGAGGCAGCCCTCACCAGGGTGCTTACCTCTCTGTTGGCTCCTTATGTCCCCCCCGCCCCGTGTTACTTACCAGCGTTTTGAATCCAGCCATGGACGCGCGCATTCCCACACGGCTTGATAGCCGCGCGCATGCATCTGGTAAGAAGGGGTGTGCGGGGGGCGGGATGTGGGTTGCGCAGCTGGCGCATGGGCGGTGGTCACAAAGTTACAGCTGGGTGATCAGCTGTAACTTTATGCGCATGCGCAGTGAGCAAATTCTCCTGCGATTGCGCAGGAGAATTTGCTCCAGAAATTTGTCAGAACAACGGCAGCAAGCCAATGAGAAAACTGTTGTCACAGGGAACTCAGGAATCTGGGGCTACTTATTGGATACTCAGACTGGGCAATCAGCCAATGAACTCAGAAGTTACATTACAAAGTGATGGACAACCTGAAATAGCTCACACCCTTACACAATACACAAGTGTCCCAGGATATCTGGAAATGAGGAAGTGGGCAGGGGTATGCTGAAATGCTGAGTCACTAGGAACAGCTGACATGTTGCATTTATAATAGATCAAGGACTGAATATTAACCCCTTCATGTCAATAGGCATTGTATTATTTAGAAAAAAAGAAAAGAACTTTCTTGGGAAAAAAAAAATACAATTCATGTAAAAGATATTTAGCAAGTTTTGCCACTTTGAGAGTTTAGTAAACTGTGCAGAAAATGGTATATATGACAATATATTTCTAAAAATATAGACAGCAATATGTTTCCACAGCACACATCATAATGTGGTGACAAACTTCAATGGGCACCTTATCTTACATGTATTTAGGGATTTTAGAGATAACTATGGATGTGGAACTTCCTTGGCTATGTCAACAACTGATGTATTACTTAGGACGGCTCATAAAATCTGTGTTACATTGGTGTGGAACAAAATGTACAAAGTTTAGTTGTCAGGAGATTGAGAGCACGGTTTAGGAACAAATTATTATTTACTTACTGAAAACATACATTTTGTTCTGCTTTTCAATCATGATGCAGACATGAAATAATAAGGTTAACAGGTAATACACAAGAGATATACAAGAGAGCTTCTGGTGAAGATATTTAGTGGGTAACATTTTGTGGCTTTTATTGTTAATGAAGATCCTGCATTATATAAGGCATATTGGACACATCTTCCTGTTACAATGTATCCTCAATTATGGTCACAACCCTCAGCATGGTAAGTAAGTAGGGTTGTACCACTTTGGTTTACAAAATGTTACAATGGAGGAAGCTTACCAATATATAGCGTATTTGCTCGAATATAAGACGACCCCCCAAACTTTGGATATTACTTTAGGACAGGGCTTGACAAATTTAATTTGATTCTAGGAGCCAGCAAAAATTTTTAGGAGCCAGACAATAACGCAAACATACACGCAATTCATAAACACACACACCAACCCACTTCACATATACACCACACACACACACCAACCCACTTCACATATACACCGCACACACCATATACATACACACACACACACACACACCAACCCACTTCACATATACACCCCCCCCCCCCACTTCACATATACACCCCACATTTCACATATACACCTCACATATACACCCCCCCCCCCCCCCACTTCACATACACCTCACACATACACACCTCACACACATACACATATACACCTCACACATACAAAAGTTGATTTTTTTTTCCCACCTGTCTCAAGTTGTGAGTGCTGGGTGTCGTCACTTGTCAACCCAGCACTCATCCGAAATAGCAAGGAAGAACGGCTGCAGCACGAATGTTCCTTCCCTGCTGCCTTACCTCATTGTAGGGCTGGGGAACATTCGTGCTGCAGCCGTTCTTCCTTGTTATTTCGGATGAGTGCTGGGTTGACAAGTGACGACACCCAGCACTCACACGCGCTGCGCGAGGGGGCGGAGCTTACTGTCTGCGCGATCCGCACAGACTTCTCCCCCTCGCGCTGCAAAAATCCACGAACACACGAACGGCAGCAGCAAGGGGGTCATGTAGGGAACGGCACCCGGGCGCCAGGCTTAATTTCCAGGTCGCCATGGCGACCTGGCGCCCGGGGTTTGTCGAGCCCTGCTTTAGGAAATCAACTAAAAGCCTGAATATAAGACTACCCTATAGGAAAAAAGTTTAACTTGTATATATTCACATGTAAATTGCTTTTTAATAAAAAATTATGATATCAAAAATGCATTTCTTGTTTTTATTTCCTTTTATGTGCCTCTCTCTCCCCCTCCCCCCAGCTTTGTCTGTCTCTCTCTCTCTCTCTCCCCCTCCCCCCAGCTTTGTCTCTCTCTCTCTCTCTCTCTCTCCCCCTCCCCCCAGCTTTGTCTGTCTCTCTCTCTCTCTCTCCCCCTCCCCCCAGCTTTGTCTCTCTCTCTCTCTCTCTCTCTCCCCCTCCCCCCAGCTTTGTCTCTCTCTCTCTCTCTCTCTCTCCCCCTCCCCCCAGCTTTGTCTGTCTCTCTCTCTCTCTCTCCCCCTCCCCCCAGCTTTGTCTCTCTCTCTCTCTCTCTCTCTCCCCCTCCCCCCAGCTTTGTCTGTCTCTCTCTCTCTCTCTCCCCCTCCCCCCAGCTTTGTCTGTCTCTCTCTCTCTCTCTCTCTCTCTCTCTCTCTCTCTTCCCCTTAGCGTTGTCTCGGTCTCTCCACCTCCCTCCCCCAAACTTTTCTCTCTCTCTCTCTCTCTCTCTCGCCACCTCCCTCCTCCTCACCTGGTCTCTTTTGACCTCGATTTGAGGTCAGATTATAAGAAGACCTCGAATATAAGTTGAGCATTTGCTCTGAAAAAAACCTTGTCTTATATTCAAGCAAATACGGTATATCTTGTTACAGCTGTATCTTCAAATTCACCATAAGTAGAAATATTTTTGTATAAGGACAAACATCTACAGAGGATGAATGGCCCTACTGCTCTTAAATTACAAGAATGTATAAATAGGCTTGTGTGTGTAGGTTTTCTACAGATTATTCTAAGTGTTGTTCAACGTCTTAATGTGTCACAGAGATTTTAGGTTGGGTGGCCAGAGACTATTATATGGAGGTAATGCAAAACAACCCAGCATTGATGGGGCATGTCTTGTGAGTACAGTTTGGATGCTGGGGCAAGTCCTGAGTGCTGGGGCAAGTCCTGAGTGCTGGGGCAAGTCCTGAGTGCTGGGGCAAGTCCTGAGTGCTGGGGCAAGTCCTGAGTGCTGGGGCAAGTCCAGTAAGTGCAATCTAAGTGCTGGGTTAAATCATGGGTGCAATGTGGGTGGCAAAATAAACAATAATTTAATTACAATAACCTTTTTATTACATATGTAAAAAGTTGAATTATAATAATGCTTTTTTCTTTGGCCCTCAAAAATGTGTAAAATATGGCCCTCGTATTGAAAAGTTTGGAGACCCCAGCTCAATATAATATTAATAGGACACTTTAATAGAATTTAGTGTTCATGTCTTACAGGAAATCCCAACAAACTGCCTGCAACCTGTGACAAAATCAACTGATCTGCCAAGAGTTAGCATATCCTGCAAACAAACCATTATTTATAATCACTGCACATGCTGCTATCCTTGCAGTATTTTTCCAGAACAAGTCCCCATACATGCAGACCCCTACACACAGCTGTGCCGTACTCCCAAGGACAGGGAGGGGTGGGGGGGGGGGGGTGGTTTCCGGAGACGTGCCCAGTCTGCGGCCTAATTAACCAGTCCAATCTTGCTTTCAGCAGATGTTAAAAAAGGGAAATAAAGCAAGTTCCTGGAACATATTGTATTTACATTACATAATGCAGCCATTCTTGCACATCACAGATATACAAAAAATATTGCTTTTTTTCCTCCTTTTTAACAAAATTTCAGTGCTTAATGCATCAAAGAGTATATGATTCTCAAGAAAGAAGGGGGAAAAAAAACAGTTTTTTTGATAGTTTGACAATCTGTTAACTTTGCCAGATAATGGTGATATAGAAACCCTCCAACACATATTTGTGGGAGTAACTGTGTAGCCTTACTCATGTACACAGTCATGTGATAATGCAAACGGCCTTGTGTAACCCAGGTCTAAAACTAAAAGGTCCCACAAAAAACAGAAGTGGAACTTCAAAGAAATAAAAAAGCCATGTAAGTAAATTTACGTAAAAGAAAATGGTAAGCAAAAAAAAAAAAAATATATATATATATAATAAGAACATAATGTCAAGCCAACTATCTTTCCCACATGTGCGATAATATTTTTTATTACAAAGAAACAGCTCATATTCCTTAAAAAAAACCTTTTAGAAATCAAAAGGCTTACTTAGTGTCCCATAGATTACCATAAATACCATTTGTACTGTCAGCTCAGCATATACTCATGTTGTCCAATGAAAAGCCAGCTTCATCAAAGAGGTTGAGCTAGTTCTCCATTACAAGTATTGTAAGTTCAGCATTTTTTTGCTGCCCTGAAGAATGTATCTTTAATATGTGGGAAAAACTTTTAATTAACCAAGGGAGTTCTCATGGGATACCCCAACTAGATAAAATATTTGATTTTCCTTGGACATGTGTCAAACAAAAACGTCCTGACTGGCAATTCTAGCTGTACACCTGGTAGAAACAGGTCTGCAGATGTGTGCTCTGTGTCTGTATATAGTATACGTATGAACACATTGCAAGTATCAAGTGATCATGTGAGATTATTAAAAAAAAGTAAAATGTTTATTTTCACTAAATACTGAAAGCTGTGTGGGAGGGTTGTCCTTATATGCTGCAAACATTATTTGTGAGTAGATCAAACATATTTCCAAACAGATAACATTTTACTGAATACATCCATCTTATAAAATTATTTAACATGCAAAAAAAAAAAAAAATAGGTCATATTTAAGTCTGAGTGGTACTTTAAAGTAGATGAAAGAAAGAAACTCTCCCAATGGGAAACGTGAGAATGATTGGACAATGTTGTTCTGTAAACACACTAAGCAAACTTGAACATTGAATTCCTGAGGGATACATATTTATCCATGCCTTTGTTTACTGACTGAATAACTCTTTGTTCTTGCTAAAGATAACTTGCTACAGCAAGGTGTGGCATAAATGCAAGAAACCTCTCATGTTCGGTACTTTTAATGCGAGATTCAAGTACAGCGCAGAAACAAAATTCTATTGTTTTACCACCCAATAAGAGATATTATCTTGAAGGATACCTATGAAAGTGTATTGTGTGGATTTTCAGCATTAACAATGCTGAAAAAGTAAACCAATATTTTTATGCTTGTGGTTTCAGAAACATTAAAACTTCTGTAACAAAAGCACTTACAGGGAGAGGTGCTGTATGGGAAACTTACATGGATTAAAGGGGCACTACCACTTACATAACATGTAACTAGATAACCGGTGCATTTAAAACAAATACAAATAAAACAACTTAAAAAAATTATATATATGACATATGCCACTGCTTTTATTTCTGCTATGTTTGAATTGATTGCATATAAAAGTAAAAATAAAATTAGGGATTTATCGCCAGCATCCATTTTGAGAATTGTAACCATGATGCATTATACTCCAATCTCTTCCAGTAAGCCTCACTTTATAACTGTGGCCAAAGCCTGCATGATGATATCGTAAGATACACCCCCTGCTCTCTTACTGGCTCCTGTGTATCATATAGGCAGGACTAGCTGTCTATGTACAACTTTTTTTTATTTTTGTATCTGCCTTCCAACACAAAGAGTGGAGACTGACCTGAATAAACAGGATTATAACTCTGCCCTTTGTGATGTAATAGTTACATTACCCTCCCATTTAATGCAAGTCTATGATCATAATTCTGACTCATAGAATGCATTCTGTGACCACAGCCCCAAACTGAGTGACTAGTGCTGTAAAGTCTCTGGGGGGTGGCACCCAAAAACATTATATTTCACAAATGATGGCACCCAGTCACACTTGTTTAGTAAAATATTTCATAAAATAAACTCACAGAACAAAAACAAAAAAAACAATGCAAAAAAAATCCTTTTCATTTTTTGGTCGGAGTGTCATAGTTTTATCAAAAGTTGCATAGATAAAAAATGTGGTCTTAGTTAAACATTGTGGGAGTCTGGCTAATAATTGCCATTAGGAAGTGGTAAGCACTTCAGTATACATATCTGACAATTATCCAAAAGAGAAGGAAATAAGAAATGGAAAATAATGAGATAATAAAAAGTAGTCAGATAATTAGACTTGGTAACAACAGGAATCATTACTAAACAGATCTGAAAATCAACGTGTCATGTCACTGCATGCTTGAATATGCATTTTATGAGTAACTGATTCACTTATTAGACATGCTAGAGAGTGTTAGTGCATGCATTGCAGTCACCAGTTGGAATACAGAACCCATAGTGCCCACTACACAGCAGTGTGTTAACACTCCTGGGAGACAACATCAGTGCTTAAGGAAATCACAATGATGTGCTTTATAAGGGCTACTTATAGGGAATATTTTCTTTGTGTCTGCCAATAGTGTTCATGATTTTATAAAAATAAGTGACTCAGTTACCTAGAGTTCTTTAATAGAGCAACACAGACAGAATACATCTGTTTGGATGCTTTGTATTTGAATCTTTCATCAACATATAGGGGATAAACAATGTTAAATGACAACGGTCATAAAAAAAATAAGTAATGTTTAACTGCACAATTGCATAGAAACAGTGTCGGCAGATAAGAACCATTCGGTCCATCTAGTCTGCTTGATTTTCTAAATACTTTTAATATACCCCAGTTCCCTATCTTATATCTAGGATATCATTGTGCCTAACCCATAAATGCTTAAACTTCTTCACTGTGTTCACCTCTACCACTTCCGCTGGAAGGCTATTCCATACATCCACTACCCCTCTCAGTAAAGTAATACTTCCTGATATTACTTTTAAATCGTTGCCCCTCTAATTTAAGACTATGTCCTCTAGTTGTGGTAGTTTTTCTTCTTTTAAATATACGCTCTTCCTTTACTGTGTTGATTCCCTTTATGTATTTAAATGTTTCTATCATATCCCCCCTGTTATGTCTTTCCTCCAAGCTATATATGTTAAGATGCATTAACCTTTCCTGGTAAGGTTTATCCTTCAAACCATGATCCAGTTTAGTAGCCCTTTTCTGAATTTTCTCCAAAGTATCAGTATCCTTCTGGAGTTCCTGCATACAATACTCCAAGTGAGGTGTCACCATGCTCAATGGCATGAACACTTCCCTCTTTCTACTGCTAATACCTCTCCCTATGCAACCAAGCATTCTGCTAGCATTTCCTGCTGCTCTATTGCATTGCCTAACTACCTTTAAGTCCTATGAAATGATTACTCCTAAATACTTTTCCTCGGATGTTGAGGTATTTTAAATTGAACTGTTTTAATTAAGTATTCATGTAATGTTTCCATATTGGCAATAAAATGTAAAAGGAAAAAAAGCTTTAAATTAAATACAAATAAAGTACCTTATTGAGCCCTCCTTGCCCCATATAGCACTTTCAGGGGGCTGACATGTTTAGAATCTTGGGTCAGATAGTTTAGAGATTCATTTATCCAACACAAGTAGTAGGATCTGTCCCGAAATTATAAGCAAGAGCTATACAAGACAAAGACTGCTCAATAAGGCACTTTATTTGTATTCTTTCATTAAAGCATTTCTATTTAAAATGCCCACATAATGTAATCTTTCAATTAAAGGGAGCTTAATTTATCCTTTGTGTGTAAATGTACTGAGGAATGGGGTCTCCGGCAATTATGCATAAAAGTCAGTTCTGGGGCAAAATTAAAAGTTGTCTAAACTGCAAAAACATTTTGTTGGTTTCCATGATGACTGGTCCACTTTTGAGCATACAAACTCAGTGGATGCCCAGAACTCAATGAAAACTTATTGATCAGCCCCAGGCAGCGTTTTAACTCTTGACAGTTTTCATAAGGTCCACTTTTAGAACTTTGTCCCAAAATTGACCTGTTTACATAGCCCCCATTGTCTCACCAATGTGTGGCTACATATGCAAATACTGTATACCAATGCGTCCCATACATTGTTTAAGGAACGGGAGTTACATTCCAATAAATATACCATGAGGAATGATCCCAGGACTCCATTATGAGTCTTTCTTAGGCCTGACTGTACACATTTGTCAATGTATGGCCCAACCATGGCGCCGATCATTCTGTACAATTATAACTCCGTTACCCTTCGAGTCATATTGTCTGGGTAGTTGGAAAAAATATTTTGCAGCAAGACAGAGCAAGAGAAGATCTCAAGATTGCCTATTTTAAGACTTTTTAAATCTTTAAAGATAATTGGGTTGTGTAATTAACAGGCAAATACTGCTATAAGCCAGATTAGACTGGAGTTTCGTGACGAGAGGTGATCAGTTTGATGCAAACACTGACCTGGGATTTTTGATATTTGAAGTCTTCTTGCTCCTTTTTCTCATCTTGGTTGCTTTGTTCCCGAACATTTCTGTACCCTAAGCTGGGTATGACATATTCCACTCCTAGATCTAAATCTTTCATCTTCCCTTAGCATTGAGCGCCTCAAGTGATACAGCTTTCTAACAAATGTCTAAAATGAAAAACAAAATAAAAACAGTGATGAAGACAACAGTAAAAATACAATGTCCAAGTAATTACACGTTTGGACTGGCTCTTCAAAACTGTTCACCAACAAACAATATTTAAAAGTAAAATGTACAAATGGTATTGACTTAGTCCAGACCTTTCACGTCACTGGCAAGATAACGGAATAGAAGTCCATATATTTACCGCATTCATAAAACAAAGAGCACACTGTACCAAAGTCAGTGTGGATAGCATAATATCAAAAGTCATAAATAAGTATTTACTGCGTTGTGCTTACAAGGATTTAAAATTAAAAACCGATTTAAACCTTCCATTTAATTCACGGCAAAAATGGTCTGTCAGTCCCTCCTTAGTGCTGCGCTTGACAGGAAACAATGATCTCACTGACCACTGGACAATCCGCAATCAGGAGATCAAGCCCATGTAATGACTAGGAGATCAAGCCTATGTAATGACTAAGATATTGAGTGCAATGCAACAAAGAGAAAAAACTATTGCTGGAGCAAAACAAAAACACACATATATATATATATATATATATACACACACACATACATACATACATATTATTCTACAACTGCACATTAAAAAAAGTTTAATTGCAATACATGAACACTCACATTATATTAATGCAATCCGTAAATATTTCCTAGAACTACACAAGTAGCTAAAATTGTATTTCCAATTATTTACCTGCACACAGAACCCTCTCATATTTGTAACAGTTCCAATGCTCCTGATGCAGATTTTAGGTTATAAAATTCAATAAACTACATTAGAAAACATTCACTAAAACAGGTGAGAATTACACAGATAAGTAAAGAAAATATTTTATTTTGTAGAATATATTTTCCCACTAGGTAAATGAGCCCAATTAACGTGTAATAGTTGGTACAGACCACACCTATAAGCAGTAAGAACACAAAATTATCATACAGCCTCTGCAGAATTAACTCAGCTAAACTTCTTTGACGGATACATTTAAGTAAAATTATAAAATATTTACTGTATTTAGAAACCTGTAAAACAAACAAAGATCTCCTGGGCTGGGCAATAAATACACCCAGTGCTCATCTCAGGTCACCTTGTCCAGCACAGATTATCTAGATAGAGGATACAGCCTAACAAACAGCACTCAGGCAACAGGTTAAATGCACCATTCATACTTAGAAGGATAAAGGATTCTGCCAGATCATCAGTTTTTGCTCTGCAGCCTTCAATAGCACAGTTAACAAGAAAAAGAGACACGTCCCATACATATAAAAGATCATTATGAATTTATTACACTAGTATAAATAACAACTTGTCGTCTATCCCCCAAAAAGTGCAAGACGCAGACAGACCTGTTAACCCATGGAAAATGACAGTGGCATGGAGTATCAGCCCCTCTATCACTGCATTATCTGCTATATCCTAAACACAGAGCTCCCTCTGCTGCTAAGTAAGGGAACAATAAAGAAAAGGGACAGATCCTGTAACATTAAACAAAACATTGCAGCCGCACCTGGCAGGTGACAACGACTTGGAAGCACAAAGAGGGTGTATGATTCTACCATCAGGTGAACCTCCCTGTCAGTAGGAAAGGTGCAGTGAAAACAACCCCAAAATCTATTGTATGGCATGCAGATGGGACATGCCCAGTCATGTACATTAATTTATAACGAAGACAGGCAAATGCTGTTATTGAATAAATAATGGAATGATATTTCAATTCACAATATTAATTTTGGCTGATGGAGATGGGATTGATCAGACTATAGAATCTGGAAGGCCGCAAGTGCCAAGTGAAGAGATATCAGGGACTGGTTATGATGGGCAGGCACCGAAATTAATTAATGAGTAAACGTAATGTTCATCCCCAATGTCTGGGTCTGAATTCGTGTGTTAATCGGGATAAGGGTAAAAACTGTGATTAAACACTTATTTCAAACGATTTCAAAATAATACATATATTGTACCCCTGTGGGTTAGAAATCATCATTTTCCCACAATGCAGTAAGAGGGCTTGCTAGGAAAACCTTCCGACAATGAAATACCCCTAAACATCAGGCTGTTGTGGGTGTCTATATTCATGGTGGAGTGTTAAGCATTGGGAAACAGTCAATAAATGACCTGAAATGAGTGAAATAACTCTCACGAGATTTTCCTCTAGCCTGACAGTGATGAAGGGTACTTCTATATCATGCCCTCTCCATTACCTTGGGGGGTTTTGAACGCGGGGGATTACAGGCCGGTACTCTGACAGGTTCCACTCCTGCTTCTTCCACTGCGGATCTTCAACTCAGAAAAACAAGCAGCCGGGCTGCGGGGGAGTCCAGGCAAAACGGTAATGAGGCTGCGCAGATTGAGAGGGGGCGTGACCAAAAAAGACGTATGCCGGGGATTGTAGTTCTGCAATGGTTCCTTCTCGTTGTGAACGTTGGAAAATAGACTTCACCTCCCAGAATGCCGAGTCGATGTAAGGGTATGATCACGGGTAGAGAGGGAAGGGCTCGGCGGAAAAATGGGAACGCCTATATCTTTGCGCTGCGGCAGCACGCTCTGGAACGTTCTTCTACATGGGCCCCAGATCGGCAGCCATTTTGGGCCTGGGTGTGACAATAACGGGACCAATAATGATGTCACCATGAAACTGCACCTGCAGCACTGGCACTTTCAGCTTGTCTCATATGAGCTCAGCGTCCAGTATAGTGTCCAACCAGGAACTATTCAGCGATAATGTGACACAACTAACAATGATTATGATTAATATGGACTGCTTCTTAAAATGTAACTATTATTACTAATTTAAATAGTATGTGTACAGACGATTATGCCTAAATATTGGCTCGAAACTCTATCATTCTAAAAATTCTTAGTTTCTTTTATTGAATTATTTTACATAATAAAAATCAGGTTAAATATTTTTTCCATTAAAGGCATTATCCACTTTCTATACTACTTGTATTATAGTGATACTGTTTTGTACCATTGAGCGCTGTCTATGGTTTAAATGCATTGTTTAGTAGTGCTGTGGTTTTTGTAATCTTTTCTCATACTGGGAGCTGCCATAAAAAGGAAATTAGTTTCTAATGGAATTCCCCTGGGAATACTTTTATTGGGGAAAAAACAAGTTTGTTTGCTAGTTATGGAAATAACAAGTGGGAGTGCTTTATTATTAAACCACTCCAATTCGTCCTAGAATTCTTTTCTGTCTGTTTAATGGGAGCCCTCAATATTAAGGACAAATAGTTAATAAAACAACATTGTGGCACTATAAAACAAGCGTGAATAGTTGGCTATAATTTGATCACTGGATCATACATTTGAAAGTAGCAGTCGCTGCATTAGCAGCCCAGTGATATTTAAAATATTATCTGTTACAGTAGCAGATATAAAATATGACCATTTTTTAAAATTTTTTTTATAATAATCATAATTTGTATTCGCTGTATCTCTTAGTTTAATTACATGGTTCTAGCTACAATCAACCATAACCTGTTTTGCTTTAAAAAGCCAAGTTTCTGGGCTATTCTTGCTTTCGTACTCAGTCAGTAAATGTAAAGACTATTTCATGTTGGTTGACACTTTTATTAAAAAGAAGGATCCAGAGACTGTACTACCATACAATATTGAATACAATGTTTTGAAGGTCCTGTGACAGGGATGCCATTGGTAACACATTTTTAGCTACTGATGTTGTGTTTTCAATGTATTATGATTGTTACTTTTTTACTTTTCTCTTTGTATTCATTGGTATATTATAACAAGAAGCTGTGGCTGCTCTTCCTTTGAACTCTGGCTTCTCTGTAGGAGGCACAGGGGTTTTTCTTCAGGAGGAGGGAGGCAAAATACCGACCCATCCTAACCCTTTACCAAAAACCTTTATCTCCTCCCAACTGCCTATGTTTGCTCAGGGGAGAGGTTCCTGGATGGGAGGCAAGTTATTAGTTACCCATTACTAGGAAAGAAATATGACCGCGGTAGTAATCCCTATAATGCTCAGCTAGCATTGCAGTCAACAAAAGTTAGTGTAGTGTAGCTTGGTGATGCAGAGCAAACATTCTGAGATATTACAATAAAAACAGGGGAGTTAGTTAGCATGTAATAATTGGTGGCAAAATTTTAGTATTTATCATGATGTTGTGCATTCCTCAACATCTGTACTACCAATCCATAATCATATGATAGCTAACTTTTGGCACTCCAGTTGTTGAGTACACACTTCCCCATGATGCTTAGCATGTCAAATGGCTGACTGAAAGTCATGAGAAATGTAGTATAAGCTAGTGGAGTATTAGCTACACTAGCTGCAATATATTTTTAAAATGAACTACATTGTATCTTCAGCATGCAAGCTATGTCTCTGCCCAGGCAGGAACTCTACATGTGAAAGAGCAGCAGCAAGGGGGTGTACAAAATTAAATAATAATAATTTTGCTGCTCTCCCCTGCCTGCCAGGTGTGCTATCTTGCTCTCTACATCTGGTCTACTTCCCTAACAGTAGGCCTCTTAAATTTTATCCCTCACTTCAGATGCCTCCCACGCTCCTCTTGCTAGACAATGACCACCTGACGACCTTGTTGACCCAGCAGAATTAACACTGGTGTGTTAAGCATCAGGCGGATGGTTGTGTTCCTCGGTCTCTCTCTTTTGTTCTCGATATTGCAGAAGTATTACATCTCCATAGTCAATAGTTGAATTTGGCAATTGGTGGAAAGAGCACATGATCCACAGCAGTATGTGAGGGTCAGAATATATGTCAAACAGAGGCCCACTTGGAACGGGATATGAGTTAATGACATAGATAAAGCCGGTGATATAGACCATAAAAATGTGTAGAGTGTCAGAATTAAAATGTGTTATTAGCCAAAGTAACATTTATGGGGTATCAGGATCCAGGAGTTGGAATGGCTCTGCCAGGTGACATAAATAGCAAATAATAATGGACTGTGTAAAGTCTGAGAATGGGGGAGAGCCACTGTTCAAGAACAAAACATTCATGGGTTGGAACGATACATTCTTCTATATTTATACACTAAGCGACATTGTGCTTCTTTCCTCATTATGAATGATTGATCCACTCAAGCACATAAATAAATAATATTTTGAGTGCAGATCCTTTTGGCATTTATATATTAATTATTGTAGAGAAACATTTAAGATTTTGTAATTGATACAAGAGTGAAAGTTGTTTCTTTTCAAGTAGACAAGATGGCTATTGCTACTGGTATCGTTTTTTGGATGAATCCCTATGTTAGGATTTAATAAAGTCACACAAAGTTTTGAGTTCTCGTTCGAAAAGGTAATACATTTGTTTGAAAGGCACCTACAGTCCATGGAGAAAATTGTAGCTCCAATTTTCTTTCGATATCGTTAGGGTATGTTAATTGAAGCACACTTAAAAGTAAACAAAATTGGATAGAGGCATGATCTAAAAAAGTTTGGGAACAGCTGTTTTATAGTGTTACCAGCTCGCAACATTAATTAATCACTGACAGAATACAAAAACTAGAGTTTGGAGCAGCGTTTATAGGACTGGCAGAGGTGCATTTCAAATATGAAGGCTCTTCAATAACTACATAGGGCCACAATCACTGGATATCAGTCAATCCAGAGGGATATTTCTTACAAAAACCATAAAGCAGCAATATGTGTTCTTGATCAAACACTGAATTACAGTTAAAAAACTGGTAATTCTGTTAATTTGAACTGATATTTTAATCTGCGACTAAAATACTTAGGGCAAATTTCCATGTGCCCTCAGTAATGTATTAAATATGAAATATCTTACATTATAAAATGTGTGTAGTTTTTGTCTGTGATTGATCCTATTCAAAGTTATGAACAATGTCAGAAAGAGAAAGGAAATTACAAAGCTAATTTATTTACTGACCTAATCCAATTTTAATGAGATTATTTATGGATAAACCAGTCACAGATGGGATTATTTGTTACAAAATAAGAGTCCACCTTGTCTTCACCTTTTTCTTCCACACATGATGCATTGAGGAGTTCATGTCTGTATTATATAAATGCTGCAGGTATGTATCTTGGTGATTTTACACCACAAGGTGAGATGTATTGCTGTAGATTTATATGTGTGTAGTAAGGTATTTATTCTGATTTATCTGTGATAGAAGAGCATTATGTACTCTGATACAGGGCCGCCATCAGGGGGGTACAACCCTTCAGTTGTAAGCCGCCTGCTGTCCTCTCCCTCTGTTTTTGCCAGATGAAACCTTCCAAGAGGATAAATCCTAAAATCCCTTAAATCACTCCAGAGGGCCAACCTGACCCCTGTAAAGGTAACAATGGCGCACATGATAGGAAGCACACTGGCTATGTTGGGTATTGTTTATTACCCAGTAGTACTGCATGGCTTTACTGCTTCCTTGCACCGAGCGTGCCTATCAGGCAAGGCTGGGTAGAAATATGAGTAGTTGGCAACAGGTTGGTGAGGAGCAACAAACTTCAGGTATCCACCCAACAACACTCACACAAACCACTCCGCTTAAAGGGACAATCCCCAAACTCATTTTGGTGCATGCTGAAGATTACTGATTGTATCGTGGAGCTGTACATATCGTGCAGACATCCCCCAGCTGCCCCCACTAGCCACCATGGAGAGGGGAGAGAGAGGCAGCATTGGGTAAGTCTGGAGGGTAGGGGCAGCATTGGCACATAAAAAGAAATAAAAACAAGAAATGCATTCTTTTTAATCACAATTTTTATTAAATATGAAAAAGCAATTTACATTTGAATATATACAAGTTAAACTTTTTTTCATATAGGGTAGTCTTAGTACCAGGAAAAAGCCCAGGCACCCAGGTGTCAGTGATCCTAGGATCATCCCTGTGTAACACAAGTTGATTTTAGTTGTCTGTCTCAAACGGATAATACAACTCCTAGTAGTTTTCGACTGCAACCTGTAGCATTGACCATGCCGTTCTATATTGTGTCCCTATAGTGCTATTTGTACTTGCTGTAGGGGGCCCCACAATTTATTATGGTAGCCCTGACCTGATGTACATGTCACAGAGGCTGATAGATATTTAAGACATACATATGTCAGCAAGGGTGTTCCTGCTGATTGCTCTACTTTGCCCATGGCTAACATTTATAATTATTAGAGCAACTAAACTTTTTCCCATGTGCTTCTATTTTCAAAGCAAAATGTAAACATCTTACTATAAGGCTATACTCTGACCAGAAGCTGCCATGTTTAATCCATTGTTAGAAGCAGAGTTGGGACTAAACTTGTGAGCATCTCTAAATATACGTTGTGCACCAGACTTTTAACTTTTGCTTCTATTAGTGAAACAAACGTTTAAAAAACACCTTTGTGTATATTGCAGATATAAGATGAGGTAAACGGTATGTAACCGTATTTAGGTATGGTTTATATATAGATACATTTTTTTCTGCTTTGTGTAAGTACTGGGTTATTGAAGTTCATGGAGTAGGATTTTAACATATGTATTCTTATTTTGGTCTCTTTGGGACTAGAGATTTCAATAGGTCTGAGAGAGTCTTTTCAGCTCATGGGCACTGGTCTCATTATCTTAATAACATAAGGGAAAAAAACCTATGATCCTTTGGTCTTTCAGTCATGCAGTTAATCTTATAGTCACACCTATAAGACTCTGTGACCCATATCCAGCCAATTATGCTGACCTTCTGTATTAGCTACAGGCTAACATACCTACAGCACTTCCTTAATTGGTCTTGATGTGTCTTCTGCTGATAATAAAAATGACAGGCGTGTCCAGGGACTTCCATGGTAACAAAACAGAACATTTTTTAACTAGAAACATGCATAGTGTCATAGCCAAAGCCCCAGTGAACTCTCCAGGGAGGATTGTGACTTAACTACTATACTCCTGACAAATGCTAAGAATATAATTATGACCAGAGCGAACAGTGCTAAAGGACAGGCACACGAACATTTATTGCTTTCCCAAAAAAATTTATTGTGCATTTACGTCAGTGTAGTTACACATGCATTATAATTGTCACAATGCTCAGTGGCTCACTGTGGCTCTCGGCCAACAAGGAATTAAACACTTTGAATCCTGCTGGGCTCCTTGGATAAGTTCCTTGATACGGCTCTGAGGTACTATAAATAGGGCTTGGGCGTCCAACATGCCGCCCGCCGCCCAGAGATGTGCGGCCCGCCTGAGAGTGGCAGCAGTAGCCGCACCTCTCAGCCGTTCCAACAAAGTGCGCACTGGGATGTCACTGACACCCGGTGCTCCAACACAGAGCGCGAGGGGGAGGAGCTTCCTCCCCTAGCACAGGGGAGAAATCTCTGTCCCCTCGCACTCTGACCCTGTTGGAGCACCGGGTGTCCGTGACATCCTGGTGCTCAGATGGAACAATCCCCCACCCTGCAGGTATAAGGTAAGCGAGCAGGGAGGGGGAACAAACAAAACAACTTGGATTTTTGTTCTTGTAAAAAAAGAATCAAAGTCTGTGTGTGTAAATGTGACTATGTGTATTTGACTGTGTGTGTAACTTTGTGTGTAAGAGTGACTGTGTATTTGTGTGTCTGTGTATGCATGTATGAATGTGTGCATTTAATGTGAGTATTTTTTTTATTGCAAACAAAGTAACGTGGGGTTTTTCTTTCTTAAAAAAAAGAAGCAAAAGTCTATGTGTGTGGAAATGTTACTTTGTGTGTGTGTGGAAGTGTGACTTAGTGTGTGTGTGTGTATGTGAAAGCGTAACTCAGTGTATGTATGTGTGGAAGTATGACTGTGTGTATTTGAGTGTGTGTCTATGTAAGTGTAACTTTGTGTGTAAGAATGACTGTTTATTTTTGTACGTGTAAATGTGTGTGCATTTAATTTGAGTATTATTATTTTTTGCTGGGGAATCTGTGACACCAACCGGCCCCGGTGCAAAAACTGCCCTGGGGCCCCCCGACCCCACCATAAAACTCCACCCAAGAAATGCCACTTACATGCCTCCCAACAGTTCCGCTTTGTGCCTGGCCATGTCTTATATCTAAGGTAGCTTTATGCCTATCCCCTGCATTCTTAAACTCATTTACTCTAGTAATCTCTACGACTTCTGCTGGAAGGTTATTCCATGCATCCACTACCCTCTCAGTAAAATAATACTAAGTTTCTGACCTACACTGAATTAACCTCTACCATTTCTGCTGAACAGCTATTCCATGCATCCACTACCCTCTCAGAATGTAATATTTTCATTAATCCCTGGCCTTGTCTTATATCTAGAATAGCCTTATGCTTATACTTCTTCAATGTATTAACCTCTACCACTTCTGCTAAAAGGCTGTCCCATGCATCCACTACCCTCTCAATAAAGTAATATTTTCAATAGTCCCTGGCCTTATCTTATATCAAGGATAGCCCTATGCTTATCCCATGCATGCTTCAACTCCTTAATGTATTAACATCTACCATTTCTTAAGGAAGACTATTCCATGCATCTACCACCCTCTCAGTAAAGTTATATTTCTTTTCTGTGCACAAAAAAAATTACAATATTTCCAGCCTTTTCAAAAGCTTGAGTTGGACCCCAAATATATGTCTATAACTAGCTGCATGTATACTTATATGAACTTTTTAATATTATATTCAACTATTTTCATATGTAATAAAAATGTTATTGAAAACTTGTTAATTTCTTATTTTTATTACTTTCTTCTGCACCCACATTGCACCTAAAAGTTTTAACACAGCACTATACAGTACCCACAGCACTTGGCTTGTACTCATATTGCACCCACATGATTTGGCATGCCACAGTGTAAATTTGCCCGCCAGAACATACCACAGTGTCACTTTGTCGCACTGAACTGCCCCTGCAGAACATGCCATAGTGTCACTTTCTCCCATAGTACATGTTGTTATTTTGCCCCACAGAACATGCCACAGTATCACTTTGACCACAGCCAATTTGGCTATTAATATGCCACAGCCAATTTTCCGATTAATATGCCACTATTAGCCTGCCCATTTATATGCCACAGCCAGACATTCAGATTGCCAATTAATATGCCAAAGCCATTTCCCCCATTAATATGCCACTATTAGCCTGCCCATTAATATGCCACAGCCAATCTTCCCATTAATATGCCACTATTAGCCTGCCCATAAATATGCCACAGCCAATTTCCCATGAATGTGCCACTATTAGCCTGCCAATAAATATGCCACAGCCAATTTCCAATTAACATGCCACTATTAGCCTGCCTATTAATATGCCACAGACAATTTGTCCATTAATACACCACCACCCTCCTCCCCCTTCCCCAGTACTCACCTGGCAGTTTCCTCCGTGTTTTATATTACTATTAATATGCCAGTATTATTTTACCATTCATTTGCCAGTGTTATTTTGCCATTCATATGACAGTATTATTTTACCATCCATTTGCCTGTGTTATTTTGCTATTCATTTGCCAGTATTATTTTACTATTTATTTGCCAGTATTACTTTGCCATTAAAATGCCAGTGTTATTTTGCCCTTCATCTGCCAGTGTTATTTTACCTTTCATTTGCCAGTGTTATTTTGCCATTCATTTACCAGTATTATTTTGACCTTCATTTGCCAGTATTATTTTACCATTCATTGCCAGTATTATTTTGCCAGTCATATTTTGACCATCATTTGCCAGTCATATTTTGACCATCATTTGCCAGTATTATTTTGACCATCATTTGCTTGTTAATATGCCCATTTAACCCCTCCCCCTTCCCCAGTACTAACCTGTATGCTGCTCGTCCCCGGCCGTCTCCTCCGAAGTGTTTGCGTGCGTGCAGGAAAAACAGCCACCGGATATGACGGAGGTTGTGACTAAAAGCCAGGTCCACATCCGGTGGACAGCTGCTCCCCGATAGTGGCTGTCTCCGTGTGATACAGTCACACGAGCAGCGGGGGCCCACGGGGCAGCTACCTTGGGCCACCAGGAATGAATGGACCCTGGGAAGCTGCCCTGTTTGGTCACGTTTTTTTTTTGTAGGGGTCTACAGGGAAGCTGGGCCCCTAGGAGTGATGAGCCCTGTCGCAGCTGCGAACCCGATACCAACGAAAGTTCCGCCACTGCCTTGTAGTGTAAAAGGAGGTCTCCCTGACTTTTATGTAAACCACCCCCACAGGGCAACCTATTTCTTTTTTTTTTTTTAAATATCAATACTGTGGTCAACCACAGTCTGTAGATACGTCTTGTTTGTCATGTAAGTTTAAATTGCTTAATATTTATATCATTATAAATGAGAATGAGTGTGTTGTAATGTTATTTCAAAAACTTTTTTCAATAAATATAAAAATAAAAAATATTATATATTATTATTGTGTATAAAACATTAATATATTCATTTTTTAGATTATTTTGAATTTATATTATTGTAATTTATTTTTATCTATTTTTATTTTCATACAGGTTTAAGGGTACAATTGAAGTTATTATTTCGGTCCAGGAGTTTGACTACTGAAATTTAGGCATGAAAAGTGATCCAGATAGGGCCGTAATTCTGAAATCTGAGCTCTTTGAGTAGACCCCTTAGAGAACGCCTTTGGAATTTCCTATTCTGGCCTTGTACTCAGAACCACAAGCTCTGATGCTCCCTCTATCCAGCTTCCACACCCAACCAGGAAGGACCGACACAGATTGTCATGCTTCACGGTCCTGTGAGCTGCTGAAATGGCCCGCAGAGGACGTCTGAATATGTGTGTGTACTGTGGAGGTTCAGTACACTTTTTAAAATCCTGATCAGAATTTTCCTCTAATCTCAGAGATAAGAATCTACGTCCTTCCCTGTAAAGTTTTGCTATGACTCTGACCTATACTTTTGCAGGGCAACAATAGTTCCATCCTTTTAAATGCCATCGATTCCAGAGCCAGTGGCTGCTTTTTTGTACAACCAACTTGCTCAAGAAATAGCCCCATGCAATGTAAAAAACAGCCCATCACCATCCATCAGGTCAAAAGAAGTCCTATTAAATCAGATCCAGTCACACAAGAGTCCACCAATGTTTTTACACTTATTGATGCAGCTTATCAAGAACAGTTACAATTTGATACTGTACAATCACCCTTGTTTCCTCTAATTCTGAGATTGCCCTGGCTCTGAATCCATAAGCCACACATTGGTTGGTGCCTAGGAACGGTGTTTTTCCAAATAATCATTTTGTTACCAATTATGTTTCCAATGATCCCTAACCCATCCAATCCCTAATTATTGTGGCACAGAGCCCTCACCTTCGATTTCTCTGCTGGTCATTGCAGTAAACTTTTGGATATTTTTTTACTAAAGGAATCTAACAGCAGAAGAAGGGTTTCCTCAATCTTTCAAATTCTCCAGAAGATGGTGGCATATGTTTTGGAAAGAAAAGACATAGCTTCTGAGCTCAATAAAATAACTTTTAAGAATTGTTACTTCCGCACTCTCTTATGGATTGTGGCTATACATAGTTGATACTCAATTTGTTGATTTATTTGGGGCTTTGTGTTTTCTTGTGGGAATTTGGATGTCCTGGGTGCTGCAACACACAAGTGGACCTGGTCCAGAGTCCACACAGTTGAAAATGGAAACGTGGAAAAAGTGCCACCATAGGGAGTCAAAAAAAAGTAAACTTTGTAGGTACACAAGAGATATGGACACAGGAGTTCACACAATCATGTGCTTAGTAATAAGCAACCCAAATGAGTGAAAATGACACTGAAATATATAGTAAGTGCAATTAAAAAAACCACATCATGATTCAAAATCATCTGGGTAAGCAGGGACATGAACACGCATTTAAATGATAGAGAAATGCAGAACATGAAATACATACAAAAAGTAGATAGACTGACTAGTTAACAGATAATCATAACCATGTCAATACTGTCATTGATAGGTTACATTACACTCATACATCAAAGGGAATACACTGAAGAGAATATCACAAAATTCATTATTTGCAAAAATTTAAACCAATAACCCTTGATGGAGCCATTTACATAGATGCATTAATCAATCATTAGACCTGCCCAATAGCCATTTTCATTAAGCAACCCTTCATGCCAAAACCTGTTTATATCAGAGATGAGCGACACCAAGACACAAACCGATATGGGTCATGTATAACAAAAAATGAAAAACAGATAATATTTTTAGTCACTAGAGGGCAGCAGAAAGCTACCAAAAATAATAACAATCATAGTTTGTTAAAGGAACGCTGCCCCCAAAAAATGAAAAGGTCTTATTTTTTTTATTTTGCATTGTTGATTTCAGATATGTGTTTTGTTTTTTTATGTCAGTTTATTTAATAAAATATGTTATTAAACAAGTATGACTGGGCACCGCCATTTTGTGTAATATAGTGTTTTTTGGTGCCACCCCCCAGAGACTTTACAGCAGTAATATCTCACTTTGGGGTTTGGAACACACAATGCAGTCTATAAGAATTCTCATCCTATTTATAGACATTGAGTGGGAGGGTGATGTCATGCTGTCAAAAACTCTTTCATTACCCGAGAATGAATCTGGAATTCTTCACCTGTCACTGACTATGTAAAATACTTTATATGCTGACCTAGAAACCTACAGCACTTACAAATAGTGTGTCCACACTTAAACATTCCTACTGTTTCACGCCGAGATCCTGTTTTTTCTTTAAACTTTTTGAAATGGGGGGGGGGGGGGGTATATGGATGCTTTGATACTCAAACACTTTTACTAGTCATTGACAACCCTGACCAACCTTTTTTACTGAAACTGATGTCTCTGAAGCTGCTGTAGGCGCTGTTCTTTTCAAAATACATGGTAAAAGCTGCTCTCTACACCCAGAAGATCCCACATCTTCGTTTTTGTCTCAATGAGTTTTTAGGGTATGCCCAGACGTGGGTCCCTAGCTTGCTGCACCTAGAGGGATACCAGCCGTACCAAACTGACGAGGCCACTGAAGGCCGAAACGAACGTCTGTGGTTGCTGTATTCTTCGTGCAGAGGAGACCTGCCAGGCTATTTGGATCTGGACTGCCCTTATGGGTGAGACCAGTCTGATATGCTAATGGTGAGGTTTCCTCTGTAATGGTGCAAGTGGGCAAATAACAGTGATTGCTCTCTCGAGTAGGTTACATCCTATAGAGCTGGCTATTTGAGCTTTTGCCCGTTCTTACTGAGAGGGATCCCACATCTTCGTTTTTGTCTCTACACCCAGTGTCCTACTTCTCAAGAAAACCATCAACTTCTGAGAAAAGCTATGATGTGGGTTATCGTGAGTTTCCGGAAATCAAACTTGCCCTAGAAGAATGGTGCCATCTTTTTGATGGTGCCCTCCACAAAAATACATTTTCCGATATTTTCAAACACACAAATGAATGTGGCCCAAGATGGAGAATGAAATGGCATGTTTAAATTGTTCTAGAAACATTTTAATATATTCTCAAACACACAAATGAATCTACAGGGGACGGAGAATAAGAATGGTACATTTAGAAGGTACTTGCTATTTTACTGACCATCGTAACCTGGAATTTCTACAAGAGGCACGTTGCAAACATCGTCAACAAGCTCACTGGGTAATCTTCTTATCAAGTTTTCATTTCTATATTGCTTACTGACCCAGATCTCTTGATGGCAAAGCTGATGCCTTATCCAGGATTCATGACCTCCTGATTTCTCCTCCGAATGCCCGACACTATTCTGCAACCTCATTATTTTCTAGCATCTCATTCCAGCCTCCTGGAATGCTGAACAACATTCTGAAACTTTGGAAGTACCTCATCCTGATGTATTACATGATCAAGGCCTCTACTTTAAAAATAACAATATTATTGTACCTATCTTTTTGGTAACCAGAACTCCAGTGAGACGTAAAACTGGATGTAGATTGTGATACCTGTGCTTGTATGAAAAATGTACATCAGAAGCTTTTAGGTCTTCTTCAGCCTCTATCTGTACCTGCTTGTTCCTGGGAGTAGATTGCTGTTTAATTTTATTGTGGACTTATTCAAAACTATAACACTGTTCCAACCAAATGGCCGAATCTCGCGAGATTTAGCTCTTTAATCCCGCGAGATTTAGCTCTTTAATCCCGCGATGCGATGGAGTCGCAATTACATCATCCGGGTAGGAACCCGAAAGTACACGCCGCGAAAAAGACGATATTTAAAGAATGTAAGTAGTATGGTAATCACACGCCAGG
The DNA here is from genome assembly GCA_036172795.1 of Pelodytes ibericus. Taxonomy (NCBI): domain Eukaryota; kingdom Metazoa; phylum Chordata; class Amphibia; order Anura; family Pelodytidae; genus Pelodytes; species Pelodytes ibericus. Next base: position 132,534,684 of record CM069861.1, on the reverse strand, counting down.
AGGAAGTCTAGTAATAGGCGAAACGCGTAGCGTGCTTACCAATACTGCTTTTCTGGCCTTCACCACGGACTTTTTATCTCGTTTTTAACTGGATAGATGCTGCTTTACATGCTCTATTGTGGGACTAAAGACTGCAAAACTCTCTCCATAGAGAAACCCTTTTATGCTGTTCAACCTACTGATATGTAAGATACTACTGTTTTTTTAATTAAAATTTATACTTTGCTATATACTTACCTTATCTCCCTGATTTCTCTCCTACTACCTATGAGCTTGTGATGAGAAAAGAAGACACTTCATTTATATAGAAGAGCTTTATACATCTGCCAGTTTTGTGAGTGAAATCATCTGCTTCTCACTATTTTAACATTGTTAAACTGGATTACACTATGGTCTTTGTTTTTTCTCTCTCTTTACATGAATTATGAGGCATTGAAGACCATTACTATACTGTAGAAAACTACAACTATCCTTTCAGGCAATTATTATATTTCCTTTTTTGCATATTTGTGTGTTGAAGAGGTTCACTCAAGCGCACTCAACACTCCTGTATTTGGTAGTTCTGCCTACTATTTCAATTCACGTGTGTACACAGAGAAACACACAGGTCGGAGCTACTCTGTGATAGATCAAACGCCAGAATCTACCTTTTCGTGTTTTTTAAACACTGTTATGGTGGTTGTGGATAGACTCAACCCAATGTCCCATTTCATTCTGGTCAAGGGGCTTATTCATAAAGGAGATTTTTAGATTACTTTGCCTCTCTAGGAATATGACCTTGGATAGGGATTCCCAATTTATTCAATTCTGGATTTTTGTCAAGGTTTGGTCATTCAAACATCTCTCTCCACAGCATTTCATTCACAAACTAATGGGCAAACTGAATGTACTATTCAGAACCTTGAATAATACCTTTGATGTTATATCTCCTACCTTCACGACAACTGGGTTTCCCTACTACCTACCACAAAATATTCTTACAATAATCACATTCATCGACTTCCAGAACCTCTCAGTTTTTTCATGAACTATGGTTTGCACCACTCCCTATATCCAGATTCTCCACAGTTGGGTTCTGTCCCCGAGTCTGCTGACTCTCTTTAAGCACTCTGCACTTTGGAACAAGATGGTACTTGCCCATAATTATTTCAACAAATATGCTGATGTCTGAGGTCCTCGACCTCCTTCTTTCAATGTTGGTGACAAGGTATGTGTTAGGGATGGGGTTCCTGAGGCAGGAAGAGGAGACACTGGGCCTGGCATATGGTGACCGCACTCCTCTGGAAGTTTGAGGCCCTAGGTTGGTACGCCCACATTCCAGGGCCCTGTGGATACAGCTGTTGTAGGCAGAGAGAGGAGACAGGAACCAGAGAAACCCTGCAGGGTAGACTCAAAGTCAGAACTAAAACATACATAAGCAGGGAAAGCATAAGTCATAACTACAGAACTAAATGAGACATACACAGGCACTGACATAATATAGAATAAACAGAGGACAGGGCTAATAAAGGATCACAAAGGATGGAGTGAGGAGCTGGAATCCTCAGATGCTTCATAAGCAGAACCAGAACTGGGATTTGGGGAGATGACAGAGAAGCTGGAATCCATGGGTGTTTCATGGAAAGGACACGTAGAAACATACAGACATAAATACAGGAACTAACCTAATACTCTTAGATGTAATGGTAAGGGTTTGGTTCACTTATGGCAATAAGATGTAAGCTTGCCAACCAGCATCAAGGTACCTCACAATCAGGCCCTAACATTAAAAATTTAATAACAACCTAATAACTGAATTACACAAAAACACAGATACCAACACATCGAAACATACCTGTACCAGGACTGGCCAAGGAGTAAGCAAACAGATGAAACCAGTGTAGCACACTTATGTAGAAGCAAAATAGTAGGGCAGAGGGAAACAGACTTAACCCAGAATAGAACATAATAACAGGCAGAAAGTAAGACCAGAAATGGATCAGAACAGGGAAGCCCAATAACAAAGTTCACAGTGGAGGTCCCCTTAACAGGGGAGAGTGAGAGGCAGCCTCAGAGCCTAATTTTAAGGAAAAGCCCTCAGAACGACTGATGGAGCTATATACTAAAAGTTGAAGTTGAACTTGTGATGAATATTTCATCAGAAAAACTTAACAATGCATTGTACAAGGCCTCCTGCAAGAATACAAAAGTTGGCACAGCTGAATGCATTTTTAAATCTTCAAAGAATTAATTATATAGTGGTAATGGAGTTCTTCTTGCTGGAAAAACTCACTGGGTTTGTCGCTGCACAATGCATCACAACTCACCTGTAGATCACTTTTAGTGAATAGCTCTATAAGTTTATATTGTTTGCCTTTATTTCACTGTTTGCAGCTAGTCGTTGCCTAAGAAACATTGAAAATGATGTGATAATTCACAGTAGCTTGTTTAGTAATAAGGCTCCCTCTAATAACATGTTACATACATTTAACTCTATACAATAACATTACATATATTTAGTTTTTCATGGAGTTGGCAGTAAAGTTCTGCCTCAGAATTTTTGTCACTGAATATTTGATTCAACAAGCATTGGAAAAACTATGAAGGTCATCTATGATTATCAACTTGATAGCTAGATTTGGAATTCCTAAGTGTTGCGGTAATCTCCAGGGAGTGTTCACTACTCTTTTAAATCAACATGGGTGTGTACTGCATAAAAAAGTCATTTCTGTATAGTGGGGAAAGAAAAAATAAATTAATTGATGTTTTTCAAGATAACCCTGGCGTTATACCATTTTATTCAGAGTAAGTTTATGAAAAATCTATACTTCTCTATAACATTAAGATGTATTCCAAAGAAGTAGTTTTGCATTCCTTGTGGAATTTGGTGAAACTGAGGGCTGACTCTGGTAGCTCTGAATTCCTTGAAAAAAATCCAGAGCTCCTTGTTTTGGACCAAAGTGGTAGCCTCAGTCTTCCCCATAGACTTTTATGGGGAGTACTTTGGCTTATTTCGCAGCCATTTCGAGAAGACCTAGGCTATAATGGAAATAGAAGTCAACAAGAGGACTTCTGGTCAATTCTCCAGCTAAAATCTGGAGAATTGAACTGGCCAAAATTCAGCAATTTCTGCCGACCTTGGGCCAACTTGTGGGGGGTACGGTCCTTTGGGCCGATAGCCATCTTGAAATCTAAAGAAATTGCAAATTTCACGCTAAAATCGTCCATATTGGGTAGCTGAACTGCGGATTTCTCTGCAATTCAGGTTTATACTCCAAAATCAGACATAGTGGACTGTAATTCAACTTTATGCCCAGATCTGGCCCAAATTCTGGCCAGATCAGGGTATATGGAGTAGACTTTTTGAGATATATATATAGCAGTACAAAAGAAAATCACCAAATACACATAGAGGGTCATTCAGTAAATGGTGTGTTGAGGTGAGATGTTTTAGTGCTACACTAAGGTATCCAGTTTTATTGTCATGTAAAATGCTGTCCACTTATGTGCCTGTATTGAGATCAATTATTGTTGTATTTTTTTATTTATTTTTCTTGCAAATACTAAAATTATAATTAAATCTGAAATATCTCTTACAACTAAGTACATGGAAACCCCAATTACGGCCTCAGATTTCCACCAGATGAATTTCTGGTTCATTTAATTTGTTACTGTGCTAAAGCGAACTTCACACATTTCCAAGTGGTTGGATTTATATAAAATGTTCATACAATGACAGCAAGGTGACCCTTTATACAAGTGTCTCCTCTGGGGCTAAAAAGATTGTATATATTAATGAAGCCATTACTCTGACCTTTTCTTTCTCTGCTAATGAATCCTTAGAGGATAAACTAGCATGTTATATTACAATGAAGAGAATCACACCTATAAGAAGAGGCATGTATATATATATGTGTACATAACAAGAAAAAAAGACTGTACAGGGCTCACAGAAAAGTCAGTGAGACAATTACAGGTAAACAGAGCGACAAAGAGGCCATTAGAAACTCAAATGTATATATAGAAACAAGAATCACTGACAAGCAGAACAAGCAAAGACAGGATTAAAGAGAAATCAAAAAAGGTTCAGGGGAGGCTGTATGAAGAAGGTGGTGGGACAAACCCTTGGTGACAAGAGCCATCAACCCTGACAGCTCATGGGAGGATTGATGAAAGAATACCCAACAGGGACTGCACTGCTCTTTTTGGTGATTTGGGAAGTGTTTCTGTACGGTAAGTCTCACTGATTTTTATTATGTAGAAATTATGTATTAGAATAGCCAAGGTGGCCAGGTCCAGTGGGTGTCACACCACCGCCCAATTTACTTGGTGGAACAAATAACAGCATATCTACCCTTTGTACAATTAAAATGTACTGTCATTTTTCAAAACAAAACCAGTAACAATGCTGTAAAAGTGATGGGGAGTCATACAAGGCTTGATTCTATTTATGGTACTTACTCTCATTCTTGATGCCCTTTTAGGGTTCTTTCTCTTGTCCATAATGCCCTCTCACACTTCCCCCTGCATCACAGTACCATCTTCCCCTCAACACCACAGACCTCACTCTTTTCTTCCCCTAAAGATTACAATCCCATCTCTCCACTTCCTCTGCTAGCAATCCTTACACAGCAACATCCCACCTGCATGGCTGGATACAGACCCCACACTTTGTCCCGGTGATGCCCACCTTCTCCAGATAGCCCTATTTCACTCCAAAGTTATCCAGTTATTCAGCAACTGCAGCACTACATGCATACATGAGGACATCATCATGCCCATGCACATTAAATGATCTTCTACCAGTCTTGTATACTCATATTGGGCAGGATTGTCCCACTTGTAATTTATAATCTTGGAAGAGAATAATGGTACATCAGGCAGGAAGGTTGGAGGCTGAGATCTCAACTCAGGATGGAGATCTCATAGCACCTACCACTCTACATACTGCTGGCCTGCATTTTGCATCCTCTTTCTGCAGCATGTGGAACACATCATGCCATGCATAGCCTTGCGTGTACCTACACCTCCCAACTCTGTCTCCAGTCCCCTTCTCATTACCTTTTCTGCACCTCATGTTTAAGTTTGCCTTACATCCAGAATAATTTTACCATAGAGAACAGTCCTTCCCTTTACTATTTGCCCTATTCTTCCTGGACCACTGCTCCTTATTTTTCCTCACAACGTTTCTCTCCAACATCAAGGTCCCCACTCTCTTCTCCATCCCCATCATCACAGTGTCCGGTCCCTTTGATTCATTTCTTTCAGGTTATTTTAGATATAAGCAATTTATCCTGTATTAAATTAGTTGCATACCACTTTGCAGGTGCGACACTGACCCATAATGAGGAACTGATGTGTCAGTCCGTGAGCAAGATTCGCTTTAATTCTTATGGAATTTGCATATTAGTGGATTGTTTTGTAACAAAACCACATATTTTCTTTATGGCTGATTACCATTAAAACACAGTGTGCTATGGGACATTAAACTAGCAGAAGAACAGGGTTTCATCTGGACATCCTCATTTTACTTCAAGTGGCTAGAAACTGGTACAACCGAAACATACTGTGTGGTTTATGTGGTTCATGCATGAGGACCAGACAAATGAATTAGGTGCTTTTGTTGCACATAACTGAAGTGTGATGTTCTTAGTTATGATAATACACGGGATGATAGTTCAAATAATTCCTTGAACATCATGGCAAAATGTGAATAAAACTATGATATGATTGGGGAATCCTATTTTTTCAGTATGTCTCCATGGAAAGCAGAATCTTTTTTTAAAAGCTGATTTTTTTTTTTTTAATCGGTTAATTAATTATTAGTTGCTCTTTTAGGCCCTGCAAAGAGTGCTGAGCTGCAATGTACAGGTAATGAGACTGGACCCACACAGGAGTCTATTCAGAATGTTTTTAATAAAAAGTCATTTCGTCCAACACTGAACTACAGTCGTCCCACAAGCGTGAACATCTCTTTCACAATTTACGCAGTACTAGGAGTGGTAAGTAAAAACTGTAATCTATGTCACAAGAAAAGTCTCATTATAAATATGATTTTTGTTGTTGCTAGAGTGTTTCAAAATCACTTACTGAATTAGTCGGGCAGAAAGGAGTACCTAACGGTACCCGGGCTGGATTCTATCTTTGCACCCCCTTGCTCCCTACAACCATCTTCCACGTCTGTCTCTCTCTTCCTACCCATTCCTCCTTGTCTGTCCCCCCCATGTTCCCCTATGTCGATCTATCTCTCCCCCACCCATTCCACCTTTTCGGTCTCTATCCAGTAACCACTCTCCCTTCCTACCTGCCAAACCTCAGTCAGCGCTTCCTTTCATCCCCTGCTGTTAGTGATGACTCCAAGCATCATGTTCTGGCGATCTGAATCATTATATGTTCGATAAAAAACAGGGAGATTAACCCAGCGCTTAATCTTAATGTGAGCTGCACTTAATAAGTGTGTTCCTAAACCACACAAAACATACAAAAATTACAACACAGAAAAAAAGTGCGCTTTACATAAACTGTGGAATCTATGTAGTACCTAATATATACAATAGGTGAGTGAAAATGGTGAAACAATAGTAACTTCAGGAGAGATAAAATCTCCCTTTGGATTTTGCACTCACAGACTCCAAGTATAAAATATGCTCATCAGACGATTTTCTTAAAAAAGATTCGGTACTTCAATTTTCTTTAGAACTCCAAAGACAAGGAAGAAGTGGAACAACAGATGAGTGGCATAAAACAGGTTTTAATATAAAAAGAACAAATATCTGCTTACATGAAGGGTTTCCTGAGATCTGCAAGGTGGGCGCCACACTTTGGTCTGTATGAGGAAAAACGCTTCTGCAGTGTTCTTTAAAAATACAATAAAATAGTAGCAAAGTCCTTAAGGTAAAAAGCAGGTGAGTCCAGCCGCTGTGTTCGATGCAGGCCACAAAATGGTGGCACCCTGCGTGGACTGCCACTTTCAGGCAGTAAACTATGCTCTTTTTCTTTCTACCTATGAAATTATTTTCATAACTTTAACCTCATAAATTGTACAAAGCTTCACAGATTCAGTTTCAAGGTTGACACTAGATGGCGCCAGTATTTTGCTGTCATTAATTCCACATATCATCTCAAATTCTACAATTCCCGTATTTTCAGCTGCTTATGATGTATGGTGCCTATTTTCATATCTATCTTGGCCAGGGGAGGGCTGGTCATTTTTGGCAAAAACAATTTAGTGGTCCATTTTTGCAATACTATCAACCCACTATTTATCATCAGAGACAGACACAGATAGAAATGTAGAACAGATATACTGACTGACATAGACCGATAGACACAGATAGACAAGCAGGACGGATATACTCGCAGATAAGGTACACAGATTGATAGACAGACAGACATATAGACAATCAGGACAGATATACTGACTGATAAGGTACAGAGATTGATAGACAGACAAAACAATTGGATAGAAAGTGCTACACACTAGCTGTTTTTAGATTACAATAATTCCCTACCATTGTAGAAAACTTTTGGGGAATTATAGGTTTGTAGTTCTGCAGTAGTTGGAGGGCAGCAGTTGGATGATTAGGTACAAAAGTATTTAGAATTTAAAAGTGGTGCAGCCCCAGGCCGTTAAGCTAGAGGACAGTCTATACTTAGACTACAAAGAAAGGAATCCTAGCAGATAGATTGTGATATTAGATAAGAACCAACAGTTATGGAACTTAATTATGATGGAATTAAATTATTGTAACAGTATTTGTGGGTGAGGGGTTTTTGTTTTAAAAAATAACACCGCTTCTATGTGCTTCTAAAGGATATATGTAATAATGTGCTTTCCATTATGTCTTCTCTTTAGAATGAGAAAAGTCAGATTCTCACCACATTCCTTTGGCTGCGTATGGTGAGTTACAAATACAGGTGCATCAGTCAGTATCCCAGAACCCAAAAATAAATTTAAGGCCACTGCAATTCAATCACTGGCTACTGTAATTAAAAGCACTGTCAGACAGACTAGATTCAATCAGTCAAAATACACAGTACATTAGATAAATATTTATCCACTCCTCATCTGTTAACCTACTGGTGTTAAGATGCAGCCCATGAGGTAGCTGTCGCCCTCAAATCTTTTTGTGCTGCTCCTATTCTAAAACAAATTGTAGATCCTATTGTATTACCTCACGATATTAATAGTCTTTCCCCCATTGCTTTTGCATGGTATACAAACAGGGCCGCCAGCAGGAATTTCAGGGCCCGTTACTGAACAAATTTTCTGGGCCCCCTACCCCCCCACCCCGAAAATATCTCCCACTCGCCCCACCTACCCTCCAAGCATGTTATCCCGGTCTAATGTCATATGGAGGGTGGTTGGGAGCAGTTGGTCAATATGCCAGTAATATTTTGCCACTCAATATGCCTGTAATATTTTGCCACACAATAAGTTAGTATTCTTTTGCCATTTAATATGCCAGGATTATGCCATTCAATATGCCAGTATTTTGCCCCTCAATATGTCAGTATTTTGCCATTTAATATGCCAGGATTTTGCCCCTCAATATGCCATTCTTTTCCCATTTAATATGCCAGGATGTTTCCCCTCAATATGCCAATTAATATGCAAAGATTTTTACCAATTAATATGGCAGGATTTTTCCCCTCAATATGGCAGGATTTTGCCATTTAATATGCCAGGATTTTGCCCCTCAATATGCCAGGATTATGCCAATTAATATGCCAGGATTTAGCCAATTAATATGCCAGAATATTGCCCCTCACTATGCCAGGATTTCGCCATTTAATATGCCAGGATGATTTAGCCACACAATATGCCAGGATTTAGCCACTCAATATGCCAGGATTTAGCCAATTAATATGCCAGGATTTAGCCATTTAATATCCCAGGATTTAGCCATTTAATATGCCAGGATTATGCCATTTAATATGCCAGGATTTAGCCATTTAATATGCCAGGATTTAGCCATTTAATATGCCAGGATAATGCCAATTAATGTGCCAGGATTTTGCCCCTCAGTATGCTCGTTATCTACCACCCTCCTCCCCCACTTCCCCAGTACTTACCTCCTTGCTGCTGTCTCCTGGTGCTCTGCAGGTCCACGGTTGTGAGGGAAGTGTTGTGCGCTCCCCTCCAGCCGCGCGGCTACAATAAAGTTTGTTTTAAAAAAACTTTATTGAAGCCGTGCGGCTGGAGGGGAGCGCACAATGCTTCCTTTACAGCCGCGGACCGGCTTAAGAGAGGGGAAATTCTTTTTTTTTTTTTTCTGGTGTCACCCGGGCCCGCTGGGCCCCCTGGACCCGCGACGCCAGTATCGCCCGTCACCCCTTCATGGCGGGCCTGTATACAGTCCTCCAGCTTAAAAAATTAGACACTATTTCTTTACTTAATACTCCTGGATGTTTTGGAATTAACCCCTACCCGACACAGGATGTGCCAGGTATGCCATCATGGACAATGGATGTACATCCTGCCCAAAAGTGGTCAGAATACCATACTTGTACACTAGATTGCAGATAAACAGTTTGTACTTTTAAAGAAAAATTTAGCTTAATAAACACAATCATTAGTTAAGCACAGAATACCAAAAGTGATGAGCTACCTTGGCACATGGGCAAGAATTGTATCTTTACTGGTGACAGGTGTGCGGCCAGTTCGGAGCACACATGTCACTCAGGGGCACAATGTATCTTGTGTATTTCCAGGGGTTTGTGTGCTGTAAACAGACAGCACACAAACCCCCAGAAATACACAAGATAGATCTGAGGGGCCGACAGCAGCTGTGAATTTGGCAACAGAGTCACTCACTCTGTTGCCAATTCGACCAGCACGAAAAGTATACGAATAACCCTGGAAGTGTACAGCATGGCATACACCTAGCTCATATGCAGCATTCGTGCCTGCTCATTAATAAGATGCAATAGAGAAACATTTCTACTACAGACACATAGATGGACAGTTTTCCTATCAGATTGGGAGGGCTAGAAAGACAATCTGTTTCTCTATACTGTTTTAAAACATTTGTTTTACATACAATTTTTACCTGCCTTTTTTGGTGATCAGTTTTGGCAACATGAGTTCCTAACTTGGATTCCGGATAAGTGCGGAGGTATAGAGAAGATCTCACTGCCAGTGGAAGATATCTGGACCCCAGATATTATCGTCTATGAATTGTACGTGGCGATTGCACACATATCAAGTGAATGTATGTGTGTGAATTTATTATGTGTATATGTACAAACAACAAGGGAGCATTACTTTAAAGGGACTGTTTCACCTAAACATTGTTTTTACGGTTTATGTAGCAAATAAAAAATGTTTGAAAATGATCTATACATTGTATCAGCAAAACTGGAAGAAATACTTAAATTAGGAGAAAATGTATTCTAAATGTGTCTGTGGAGTCTCCCATTATTGACATCACCTGTGATGCCATAGGTTAGAGACAGACACATTTAAAACCCATTTGTCTCCTAATTTAGCCCTTTGCTTGCAATTCTGCTAACACAATATATAGATTATTTTCAATATTTTTTTATTATCTACATGTACAGTATAAGTAATGTTTAGGTGATACAGTGCCTTTAAGTACCTTGAAATGAATAAAGTGTATTTGGAAACAGATAAACTTAGCCTAGCTCCATTACATTTTATAGTGTAAACAATGTCTTTTAGCAATTCTCTGTTTGCAAACTAAATGTAGTTGTAACAATTGTATCAGTTGTGTTTTAAAGGCATGTCATAATTAGTGCCTCCACCATCAAAGACAGGGCATCTCCATCATGAAATGAGAGTGGCAGAAAGGAGGCTAAGTATGTCTGTGTAATGATATAAAGTTACAGATCATATAAAGCACGGCCAATTCATGTGCACAGTACTCATCCTTACCACTGGCCAGGGAAAGTAGATTCTGGAAAAGGAAACGAACTGAACTTTATCTCACTGGCAGATTCAGTGTTTGAGATATATAGGTTCGGCTCAACTCTGTTCCTGTATAACAGGAAGATTTACGTAAAAAGGTGTTACGTTTTATATGTGCCTATAAATTCACGGAGAGGGAGGACATTGATTGAAGCAGGATTTAATTTACCAGCTAATCCTATTGCTTCTTACCTTCCAATGGTGCAGGATGGAATTGATTAAAGGTTCCATGGCATGGCAGTGCCCTTCATTATCACACTTCTTATTTATATATAAATATATACATAGGAAACATTATGTTTTACTAATTTCCCTACACACAATAGCATTATACTGTGGCTTTCCACATTGCTTGGCAATGCATCATTGTACACTGTGGCCATGAAATGGTACCGTGATACATGTGGCTTTAGGGCCGGCCTTACGTGTTCAGGTGACCTGTGTGGGCATCCCCATCCTCTCTATCCTCATGTCTGTCTTTCTCCTCTGCCTTCACATGCCTGTCTCTTTCCTCTCACGCCATGTATGTCTCTCTCCCTTCCCATTTTGTCTCTTTCCTCTTCCTTGCCACGTCTGTCTGTCCCCAACCCCCCATTTTATGTCTCTCTCCCTTGCCATGTATGTCTTTCCTCTCTCCACCCCCATATCTGTCTCTCACCCCAGATATCTGTTCTCTCTCTCCTCGTCCCCATATCTTTCTCTCTCCCCTCCTCCCCATATCTGTCCTCTCTCCCCCATATCTGTTCTCTCTTCTCCTCCCCCATATCTGTTCTTACTCCCCCTCCTCCCCATATCTGTTCTTACTCCCCCTCCTCTCCCACATCTGTTCTTTCACCATCTCCTCTCACATATTTGTGAGAGGAGGGGGAGAAAGGAGAGGGCTGGTGAGGGGAGATCTTCTGATCTCACCAGCCAGTGCCTAGGCCAGCAAACTATTTTTTTAAAGGCAGCTCGCACAGGTCGCACACCCCAAAAACCAGCACTGTGTGGCATGATGGCGGGAGGGTACATATAACTGTTAACTGTGAACAATAACCAGTGATGTGATGCCAACCTTTAGCTGGCATGACATCACTGGCATTGTTATACCACAAGAGCTGTAATATGTGCATTTTATATTACATTATGTGTTCATTGATGTGGTAGCTGATCCATTTATGCTTTAATAGCATATTTTAATAATAAATTATGATCATTATTTTTTTATTAATAAATATGGATTATGAGACCTTTAAACTATTACCGTGCTAATATAACATTGATTTGTATTTTTTTATTATATATTTTAATATAATACATCCAATTTTTTTTAATACTATTCATTTATTTGAATGTTTTATATATTTATTTATTTTTACTTCATTATATTTTAATGTATTTTATTAGTTTTTATAAAAAAAAATGTATACAAATTTCTTTTATTTTCTTATTTTATTTAAGTTCAGGACAACCGTGGAGGAGTTCGGCTGCCGAAGTGTTGGCACGAAAATCGGACACAATGGCCAGTTTTCGTTCCAATTCAAGATCACTTCAAGGGTCTCTCAGTAGCCTGAATTAAAGGGATACTTGGATCACCAGTGATCCAATTGGGTCCAAAACTCGGAGCTCTAATTTTGAGTATACCCATGTGTTAATTTGTTGTAATATACAATGTGTTTCTCCAGTATAGATGAGGACAAGGCCCAGCGCACCCCATTTGTGTATGTGAATCACACAGGACGTATTCGCTATGACCGGATGCTCCGAGTGGTCAGCTCGTGTAATCTTGGCATCTTTAACTTTCCATTTGATGTTCAGAACTGCTCACTGACCTTTGGCTCTTACATGCATACAGGTATCAAGAAAAGCACAAGTACACTAGGGCAAACAGAGGTACCCTACTGCCAGTCATCTAAGGGATTCTGGAGTAACTCAGAACAAGCTAAAACTATAGTGAGACACAGGTGTCAGTGAGTCAAATAGGAGTTACGGTGACGGACAGGTTGCAAGTAGTCTAACATGTAACTCTGAGATACTGGTTCAATAACATGCATTTAAGAAAGCAGGCAAAATTGAAACAGAAGTACAGCTGAGCAGACATGTAGGCACCACCAGTTAAAGTTGCCACCTGGCTAGTATTTTTTTTTATTTTTATTTTTTTAAAGAAAAATGACAATCCCATCACCAGTAACTACACTGCACCAAGCAGTTTTTTTTTTGTTTTTTTTAAGTTAAACCCTGCTACGGGCAAGCAGAGTGGTTATCCCCTTTGCGATCGACCAGACCTTTTAAATAAAAATAAACCCCGCCACCTTTGTTTGTTGCTGTTTTAACCCTAAACCTGCGGTTATGGTTCATCATAACCTTAACCTTAGAGTCAGGGTTAGGATTCATGCTAATGTTAACACTAGGGTTAGGGTAAAACAAAAAGAAAATAATGAAATAAAACATTTTTATGAAAAAATCCAAATAAATGATACAAAACCAATTATAAATAAAAGTTATATAAACTTCAGCCATGTGTGCTGAGGCTCCTCAGGAAGTACCTGATCATTGTGACAGCCAATCACAGCGTTTATAGCTGTGAAAGCAAGTGCCAGCTTTGACAGCTATAGTCTCTCCCTGCTCCACAGCTATAGTGGGGCAGGGAGAGATTAAGGATAGAATTCACAGGACAAGTCTATTGTCATGTGGAACAAGTCATTTTTTTTTTACAAAACACACATTTGATACAGGGTCTATGTCTTTTTCTTTATTACAGTTAAGGATGTGCGCCTTGGACTGGCTCTACCTGTTGAACAAATTCTTCAGAACTCACTGCGTTATTTGGAGACTAGTGGAGAGTGGGAGCTTCTGAGGATACAAGGCTCCCCTGACATCCTGAAATTTGGCATCGATGAGTGGGATATAATTAAATTTTGGGTGAGAGAGCATAATAGCTGCTGCTACATGGAAAATGGTATATACACTGAGCCCATTCAGGGACGCGTCTAGGACAGTTCTTCGCTTTGAGTTCACCGCAGCAGTTAGAGCGCTGAACTGCCAGCGTCAAATAATAACCACCTCAATAATATAACCCCCTTACCCTAAAAGTACTCCCTAACCCCAAACCCTAACTCTTAAAATAACCCTAAAACTAAACCCAATACCCTAATACTAACCCTAAACAAGCCCTAAAACTAACCTGCACCCGCTAATACTAATCATGTTCCATGCAGAACCTGACAGCGATGAACTGTCAGGCAACTCCCGCAATCAAGTAGCCACAAAGAACCGTCCCAGTCCTTTCAGGGCCCTCATCTCCTTTTATTTCTAACATGTTCATGATTTGTTTACCCACCTGTTCTGTGCTGTAGAATATTATGGTGCTTTATAAATAAGATAATCATAAACATATGCGTAAAATGCATGCATATGAAGCAATGTTATTTGTGTTTTCTGCACACACCCACTTCTCTCAGGTGGTGATCCGGCGTCGTTCTGTCCTTTACGTGGTAAACCTGCTCATTCCCAGTGCCTTCCTCATGCTCATTGATATCCTGAGCTTCTACCTTCCACCACACAGCATAGACCGGGCTTCCTTTAAGATGACTCTGCTGCTGGGATACACAGTGTTCCTTCTCATTATGAATGATCTACTACCAAGCACTGCCAATGGGACACCACTAATAGGTGAAAGCCTGCTTACAGTTAAATACACAGGGATGCAGCTAACAAAGTAACTAGATGACTTTTTTTTAACTTGATTAACTATGTAAAGGGACCAACTTGGATACAAATTGCTTTTACGTTTGACACATTATAATTTTATATATATATAAAAACAAAAAGTAAAGATTTTTTTCCCAAACTTCTTCCAGGCCTTTGCATTTTTACTCTATCACAGTCTCTGACATAAGCCAGTTTATTACATGATGTTGTGTCAATGCGTCACATAGTGGCCACTATCACAAGAATTTCTATTATTGTCATGTTCCTTGCTGCAATATGGCCATTACTGTTGGACATATATTTGTTGCTGACAAATGGCTGTTTTTTACTTGGCTACACAAATCATTCTCACCTTTGTTCAGGTATTTACTTTTCCGTTTGTCTGGCTCTGCTTGTACTCAGTTTGTTGGAAACAGTGATAATCACTCATGTCCTTCATCGTGGGACTCTTCAAAGTGGATCCGTGCCTGCTTGGGTCAGACGCCTTGTGTTGGTATACATCGCTCAACTCATCTGTTACCGTGTAACTATTTCCAGTACAGATACTGCTCCTACAAATAGCAATATCACCCCAGCTACTGAGAATGATACACCAAAATGTCCACCACCCAGCCCCTACCATGGCAGAGTCATCAACACAGGTAAAGTACTGGTACAAGGAGATACCTGGTTAGAAGCAACTGGGCAAGAAACTTAATAAACAATAAAGTCCATTTACTAAAATGTCAGTGTTGGGACATACAGGAATGGATGTCCGCAGAAACATGTAGTGAGGCTGGCACCCCGTTCTCTGTCCTTCAGCCGCAACCCAAAAATAATATGCAAAATTTGACCCCACCCTGTCAACAGCTGACTTTACTTGGCATGGAAAGGAGATCCCTGGTAGTCCATGCCCCTCCAACTTTCTCTTCTGCCCCAAGGTAGTCCAACAAACCTGATTTATGATCCATGATTCATGTGACATCTGGCACTATGGCTCTCCAGGAAGTGAAGTAGCATGAGGGGGACTCAAAAGGGGTGATAAGAATAGACAAACCAAATGGATGATGGATAATACTCATATAAGTGTAGATTTGTAGTGCTCTTTTCAAACTATTCTTCCAGCATAAGTTTTAAGATCTTCCTTTCTTTGACTTCCCCTTATTTGCTTTTTCAGACCATAAAGATTTCCTGCCAATGGTCCCAGAAATTCTACCTCCAGATGCTCTGTCTCCTGGCCCTGAGAGACAATTAGCATTGATTAGTCAGAACCTGCACTATGTCAGGGAAATAATTGAGAGCAAAAACCAGCTGCAGGAACAGGAAGAGGAGTGGGTTCAGGTTGGATACGTTTTAGACTGTTTGCTCTATCGTCTGTACCTGATTTTCATTGGCTGCTATGCCATCATCATCATCAGTGTGTGGTGTGTCTGGTACAACATCTAAAGAGAAGGAGAAAAACAACAAAGACCACAATGGTGAAAATAGAACATGTGAATTTATGCTAAAAAGCCCCTCAGAAGGGGATCACCTTTTCCCCATCAAAAGAATGAACCCTGATTGTTTGTAAAACATTATATTCTCTCTTGTTGGCATGCATAAAGCAATAATACTCCTAAAAATGTGAGCGTCAGAATAATATGAATAAAATTTAAAGTATTCAAACAGTTTGTACTGCCCTTCTTTACACTATCTTTTATCTTTTTTGTGAACGTCATACATTTTCATAGCATAAAAGGATATCATTTTACACCGTTTGTAAGCATACATTATACACCGATCAGCCATAACACTATGACCACCTGCCTAATATTGTGTAGGTCCTCTTTTGACGCCAAAACAGCCCTGACCCATTGAGGCATGGACTCCATTACACCTCTGAAGGTGTGCTGTGGTATCTGGCACCAAGACGTTAGCAGCAGATCCTTTAAGTCCTGTAAGTTATGAGGTGGGTCCTTCATGGATTAGACTTGTTTGTCCAGCACATCCCACTCATGCTCAATTATATTGAGATCTGGGAAATTTGGAGGTCAAGTCTGTACACCTTGTTGTGTTCCTCAAAGCATTCCTGAACCGTTTTTGCTTTGTGACAGGGCACATTATCCTGCTTAAAGTGGCCAATGCCATAAGGAAATACCATTTCCATGAAAGGATGTATATGGTCTGCAACAATGCTCAGGTAGGTGGTACGTGTCAAAGTAACATCCACATGAATGGCAGGACCCAAGGTTTCCTAGCAAAACATTGACCAAATTATCACACTGCCTCCACTGGCTTAACACCTGTCAGTGGTCATAATGTTATGGCTGATCGGTGTATAAATCAAGGTAATATATTTGTGAAAACAATGAACCTAGACATTTATTTTACTTTTTACAACTATTCTTCTGTTGGTGTAAGAACTAATCTTAAAAAGGAAAATAGACAGCGCTATCAGCTATCATTAGTAGGTAACCCAAAAACTAGGTAGTGAGCAAAAATGGAATTCCAAGGATCTGAGACAACAGGACCTGTTATCTGGCACTTTATGATGCACCAACCATCAATGTAGTCCCATTTATATGATCATGGTATAGACCAATACTTCTTAAACCTGTCCTCAAGGTGGTAAATAAGAACATTGATAACACCTGGTATGGTTCCTTAACCATTAGAAACCATACCAGGTGTTATACATATTCTTATTTAAACACAACTGGGTAGGGGGCGTGTCCTAGTGCTCAAGGAAGATGGCCGCACATTGATCGAGCTCCCGCTTCCACCCTGATAAAGCTACAGCTACCACAGCCCACATCAGCTCCAAACCGCCCAAAACGTGAGGAAGAGTGGTAGAACATGTCATCGACGCGCCGTGGGGCAAAACCGGGACCAGCACCGGAGGTTCCGGAGTATTTTAGACGGACCATGGACAGCTCTATTATGTAGAAAAGTCAACCAAGACACAGTCGACAAACATGCTAACAGACTCATATTCAGGATCTGCACCGCAACTAGACTCACGATCGCCCATTGCTGGAAGTCATCAATACCTACCACCACCCAGCTGGATGCAAAAATCTGGCACATCCTCCGAATGGAGAAGATAACTGCATACATTAAAGAAACCTCCCCACAGTTTCACAAAATTTGGGAACCTTGGCTAACAGAATTTCAATTACTCGACCCCTCAAAACATTTATGGCACGCTTAGCACATCCAAGACCAACCAGACATCACCCCGCAGAAGATCCCTCCCCCCCACTCCTCAATTTTTATTTCCTTTATTTATCCATATAACCATTTTTTTTTCTCTTCCCCTCTTCGCTCTCATCTTCTTCCACTCTTTTTTTTCTTCTTTTTCTTTTCTCTCTCTTCACTGTCCCAAGTTTATTAGTAAAGACCTTTATTTGTAATGTGTTAAAATACTTACAATTCATTTTGACTCTGTCATTATATATTAATGATTTTATGTATGATCAAACAGTCATATTCAATCTCATTTACGTATTTTATTACCTGTTATTTCTACTGCAAAAAAAAAATACAACAAAATAAAAATATTTGCATTTAAACACAACTGGGTAATCCCTAATTCCTGGATTGTTAGGGGTCCGTGAGAACAGGTTTAAGAAGCACTGGTACCAAAGACCCTCAATGGTCCCAATGGTACAGGATTTAGTGATTACCAAGTTCTATGAATAACACCTGGTGTGGTTCCCTAACTGGTAATCCCTAAATCATGGCCCACTGGGGGTCCTTGAGGACAGGTTTAGAAGCACTGGTATAGACAATACCCATATGCTCTGAAACTATGTTCATGCGTGCTCAGCTTACATGAGGAAACATCCCCCCACCCAACTCCCATTAGGGACTGCACCCCAGCACTCCAATATACATATTTACATTTCACAGGCAAACTTTCAGTGAGGTCTGTAAGAGTTGTCTGAAAATTGAGAAAGCTGAGCATGAAGTGAAAGAGAACATAGGTTAACCCAGGGCTTGACAAATCTAATTTGATTTTAGGAGCCAGCAAAAAAATTTAGGAGCCAGACAATCACGCAAGCATACACGCAATTCATAAACACACACGCCTACTTCACATATACACACACACACACACACCTACTTTACATATACCCATATATACACAAACACCTCACACACACCTACTTTACATATACACATATATCCATACACCTCACACACACACCTACTTTACACATACACATATATACAAACACCTCACACACACACCTACTTTACATATACACATATATCCAAACACCTCACACACACACCTACTTTACACATACACATATATACAAACACCTCACACACACACACCTACTTTACATATACACATATATACAAACACCTCACACACCTGCTTTACATATACACAAATATACAAACACCTCACACACACACCTACTTTACATATACCCATATATCCAAACACCTCACACGCAGTCGCTGGTA
Organism: Pelodytes ibericus; assembly: GCA_036172795.1. Lineage (NCBI taxonomy): Eukaryota > Metazoa > Chordata > Amphibia > Anura > Pelodytidae > Pelodytes > Pelodytes ibericus. Next base: position 132,515,648 of record CM069861.1, on the reverse strand, counting down.
ACATGTTACCAAGGTTATCTATTATAACAAAGGCTGTCTGTGGCAAAGTAATATTTTACATCAGTGATATCTAACTTTATAATGGAATGTATATAATTGAGAGAAATATGCTTGGTAACCAGACCCATTGCATCTACCATAACTAGAATACAACACTTTTATGCTGTGATACATAATATCAGTGCAAGTATCAGCAAATTTCATAGTTGCCAACATCGGCCATGTTTCCAGGGACACATATTTGTTCCACATGCCGCAGAAAGACCATGTAAAGTGCAGCCCGGTAGTATGTAGAATGCATATAAACGCACAGACACAATCCAATTAATTAATCATGGTAGGTCCTATGAGATCTCCACCCTTATTAATTAATTGGAATCTGTCTGTGGGTATATCCATCTTACATACTGCCAGGCTGCACTTTGCATGCTCTTTCTGCAGCATGTGGAACAAATATATGTCCCTGGAAACTTGGCCGATGTTGGCAACTATAAAATTTCAGTCTGCCCATATATCATACGTATTATATTTAACATTTAGACAACTTTAGTGAAACAACATTTAGCACTGCAAATGATTATGCACATATCCGTGCACCATGGTATAAGGTAAAACAGCAAGCTGATTACCATTTCACATTGTTAAAATGTAGGTCCATTACTAGTTACAGCTGTGCCATTACTAGGTGTGAGCCTTGGGACAATACATGTCCACAGTCTGTAATACTATGTGACAGATTGTGGCAATGTTCCCACCAGTACATTACACAAGCCTCCATTCCCAGTGTTCCCATTATCACATTACACAAGCCTCCATTCCCAATGTTCCCATTACCACATTATAAAAGCCTCCATTCCCAATTTTCTTATTAACACATTATACCTGCTTCCCAGGGGTGAATGTCCCTGCAGATATAAACACATTCCTTTCTGTATTTATATAAGTTATATTGTTTAATAAAATTTCTAGGGAATCTCAGAAGCCATTTAACATTTCATTGGATTTTACTTTACTTCATTAGGGGTCATCAGATTGGCAAGTGGGGGGCAGATTGCCATGTGTGGGGAATCAGAGAGGCAGATTGGCAAGTCTTTGGTCAGATTGGCAGCAGAATGGCAAGTGTGGGGGCAGATTAGCAGCATGTTGGCAAGTGTGGTACTAGATTGGCTAGTGTGGGGGACTGGTTGGCAAGTCTGGGGGCAGATTGGCAAATCTGGGAATGGACTGGCAAATGTGTGGTTGCGTTGGCAATTCTGGGTGTGCACTACCAAATAAAATCAAGAAATCTATTTTTTCAATCATAATTTGTATTAAATATGAAAAAACTATTAACATGGGAATTAATATTTACTAGTAAAACTTTTCTCCTATATGGTAGTGTTATGTTCAGGCTTTCCCCCCAAAGTTTTCTTTTTTTTGGGGGGGGGGGGGTCTTCTCATAATCAGGTAGCCAAAAGCCAGCACACTCACATAAAACATGTCACAAATTCAAACAGAATGTTAAAAACACCTTGTCCTAACACTAAATACTTATGCTTATATGGGGCTAAATCTTTTTAAATGTGTTTCTTACCAGGGACCAAATGACCCACCTATATTGGAGCACTTTGACACAGTGGTGGGCTAAGCACCATATGGCCATATAAAGAACTTGGACACCCATGCTCTATGGGCAGGGCACAGTGATTTTGTGGCCAGTTATTACCCATTCATGTAATTCGGCAAGTCTGTATGTAAATCCTAAATTAAATCCCAGTATTAAAGAAGGTGTACATGATGTAACTGGAACTGATGTGGAGACACTGTGGGTGGAGATTAGCTTAGACGCTAAAAAGAATCGCACATTACTTGTAGGTGTATGCTACAAGCCACCAAATATTAGCATTGATGGAGAAGATCAGCTTTTATTACAAATTGAAAAGGCTGCAAATATGAATGAAGTTCTAATCATGGGAGATTTTAATTACCCAGATATAGATTGGAAGTGTGGCACAACTAGTTCAGCTAGGGGCAGCAAGTTTCTGGACCTGCTTAATAACAAATTTATGGCACAATTAGTAGACACCCCAACTAGAATGGATGCCTGTCTGGATTTGGTAATAACAAACAATGAGGAGCTTATCTCAAACATCCAAATAAGAGAACACTTGGGGAATAGTGACCATAATATGGTCTCATTTGAGATTAATGCAAAAAAGCAAATTGGTAAATACGCCACCAAAACACTTAATTTTAGAAGGGCTAACTTTGATGGACTAAGGGCATCGATTGAACATTTAGACTGGGAACGATTGTTTTCTGGACTAAACACAGAAGACAAGTGGAATGCCTTTAAGCACACATTACAAAAGTACACATCCCAATATATACCTTTGGGAAACAAATGCAAAAGACAAAAATCAAAACCAATGTGGCTTACAGGTAACGTGAAACAGGAAGTACAAAACAAGAAAATGGCATTCAAACATTATAAAAACACGGGATCAGCATTATCATTTATAGAGTACAAAGAGGCCAACAAAGCCTGCAAAAAGGCAATTAAAATGGCTAAATTGGAAAATGAGAAAAGGGTTGCCAAGGAGAGTAAAACTAACCCCAAAATGTTTTATAAATATATAAATGGAAAAAAGCTAAAGAGGGAAAATGTTGGGCCCTTGTTATCCCAAATGGGAAATTTGGTAAGTGAGGACAGAGAGAAAGCAGACATTTTAAATACTTTTTTTTCTTCTGTTTATACTAAGGAAGAGCAGATGGACGAGCCCCTGCTACAGGAAGTTATGGGACATTCGCCGCAAACATGGGATTGGCTGACACAGGAAAAAGTGCTTAAGCAATTACACTCTGTTAAGATAGACAAGGCCCCAGGACCAGATGGTATACACCCAAGGGTACTTAGAGAGTTAAGCATATTTCTGACCAGGCCACTATTCATGATCTTTAGGGATTCATTCAGTTCAGGTACAGTACCAACAGACTGGCGAAAGGCGGATGTCATTCCAATATTTAAAAAGGGATCAAAATCTCTGCCAGGTAATTATAGGCCAGTGAGCTTGACATCTGTAGTGGGGAAACTATTTGAAGGATTGCTAAAGGTATACACTCAAGAATACATCTTGAACCAGAATATAATTAGTAAAAGTCAACATGGTTTTGTGAAAGACAGGTCTTGTCAAACAAACTTAATAACATTCTATGAAGAAGTCAGTAAAAATATAGATCTAGGTGTGGCAGTTGATGTGATCTATTTGGATTTTGCGAAAGCATTTGATACAGTTCCACACAAAAGGTTACTCTACAAATTGAGAGAAATAGGTTTGGGGGCAAATGTGTGTATGTGGATTGAAAATTGGCTAAAAGATAGAACACAAAGGGTTGTTGTAAATGGAAAATTCTCACATTGGACAAGGGTATTAAGCGGAGTACCTCAGGGGTCTGTTTTGGGCCCTCTTCTTTTTAATTTGTTTATTAATGATCTGCCACATTGTGCTGAGAGCCATGTCTCCGTGTTTGCGGACGACACTAAATTAGGTAAGGCAATAAAGACTAATCTTGATGTTTTTTCTTTACAGGAAGATTTGGACAGAGTGGGGGACTGGGCAGTAAAGTGGCAAATGAGGTTCAATATAGACAAATGTAAAGTTATGCATTATGGGAAAAATAATAACAAAGCAACATATACGTTAAATGGTTTTTCCCTGGGAAAAACTACTAATGAAAAGGATTTAGGAATAATTATAGACAACAAACTTGGCAACAGTGCCCAATGCCAGTCAGCAGCTGCAAGGGCCAATAAGATATTGGCATGTATAAAACGAGGTATAGATTCACGGGAGGAGGATATCATCTTGCCTCTTTACAAATCAATGGTAAGACCTCACCTTGAATATGCAGTACAGTTCTGGGCACCAGTCCTTAAAAAGGATATTAAGGAACTAGAAAAAGTGCAAAGGAGAGCTACAAAATTAATAAGGGGTTTGGAGGATCTTAGTTATGAAGAGAGACTTAAAAAATTGAATTTATATACGTTAGAAAAAAGGCGTCTCAGAGGGGATATGATAACATTATATAAATATTTGCAGGGCCAATATAAAGAGCTCTCCAGTGACCTGTTCATTAACAGAAAGGTACAAAGAACAAGAGGTCACCCCCTCAGACTGGAAGAGCAAAGATTTCATAGACAGCAAAGGAATGGATTCTTTACGGTTAGGACAATAAAGTTATGGAACTCACTGCCAAGAGAGGTAGTGCTAGCAACCACAATAGATGCATTTAAAAATGGTTTGGATGTTTTTTTAGCAAAGCAGAACATACAGGGCTATTAATAATAGAATAAGCATTAATAAAAGAGCTTATTGATCCAAGGAGAAATCTGATTGCCTCTTGGAGTCAAGAAGGAATTTTTTCCCCCAGGAGGCAAAATTCGAAATAGCTTCCTTAGGGGTTTTTTGCCTTCTTTTGGATCAAAAGCTGTAATGATAGGTAGAAGGGTTGAACTTGATGGACTTGTGTCTTTTTTCAACCTAAATTACTATGTTACTATGTTACTATGTTACTTGGAGTAAGGATAAAGTATTTGTTTTACCCAATTAACATAAAATCATATTTACTTCAGCTATATGTGATACAGTTATAGAAATCAAAACTTTTGATCTCCAAGAAAAGAGGGACAATAGGTACAGGGATATTTGGGTGCACTTTAGAGACTATCCCTCCTAAAAAGGGACACTTGGGAGGTATGTATACATTCCTCATATTTATAACATAGAATGCCTCATTCGGAGTACCAAGATGGCCGATTTCTGACACAAACACAATATGAACTATTCTGACCCGCATTGGCCACCGTAAGAGATGCTCAGCGACTGTGCCGACGGTGTCCGTCTAGGGACAGTGTGCACGCGTTGGGAACCTGGATGACATGGCTTCGCGGGCCGGTAAACGAGCAGCAGCGGGAGATGAGGAACTGCCTCCCCTACAGGCTGTGTTAATAGCTGACAGCTTCAACCGGAGATTTTACCCGATAACGAAGGACCGACCGAGGGTAAATCATATCCAAATTGCATAGTCTGACTGTTACAGCAGCGATATGGTGTTTAGCATAGTGAATGAGTGCAAAACTTTGGAGATCCAGTTTGAAATGGGTTACATATGTTTACTATTAGTTGTTTTTCTATTGATATTTTTCATATGGTTTAAATGGCATACTTTCTGCTCATCCGGTATAATAGTAGCTAAACCAGCTTGATGTTGGACTTCCCATATATAATGTGGACTAATCTTTGACAGCAAGTGTGGGCTCCATTTCAAAAAAAGCTCTCGGACTATCAGGGAAAATGCACTCCCTACCATCTGGAGTGCCAAAAGTTAGCATGTCAGTCTTGAGACTAATATGGGGAGGCAGATCATATGCTACAAAAGTTGTAAAATGTGATTTATCCTGTACAATGCATTGCTCTCCGAATACAAATTCACATAGTAAAATGCTTATTTTCCATGTCATGTTCTTAGTGAAAGCAGTTTTCTACTTTTAGTTCTCTTGGCAAAAACAATAGAAGACATTTGATCATATTCTCTAACAGATTTTCTTTTGTCCTGCTTATTGATAGAATTCACTTGGATGTAGATTACATTCTGTCAGATAAGCATATGGTGAAATTGGTGTGTCAAGGAGATTTTACATTTTGCCCTGGACTGCTCTCTAACATGACTCCATAGGCTGGTGCTTCAAAACATTGCATGAATGTGATTCCAGTTAATTTTATTGGCAACGTAATTCAGCATAGAATATTTCCAGGCACCTGTCCATGCAGTCGTGAGATGCATGGCACATTTGACATTAATCAACCTGAATTAAAATGTAATTTTGGTTCAGACATTCATTTTTATTTTTTATTTTTTTTACTGTTCGTGTATTACACTTATTATTATTTATATTAATGTTTTAATGAAGTTCAACACTTAACTGACATGCAGTTGTCCAGCTTTAAAACTGAACAGAATTATGCTCCTTAGCTTCTTAGCTCTCAGGCTCTCTCCTTTATTTTACTGTTTATTATACGTCTACTAGCATGCAAAATATCTGGAGGAGTAATTCTAAGATTTTCAAAATGTTGCATGCTTCTACATATTTTTGCTATGATTGTTCCTTTGACACAAGGTTTGACATGATCTGACTATCTATTATATTGTCTGCAGGCTCTTCTCCCACTAGCTAATGTGGCTCTGATAGATTACACTCTGGAATTTCTCTCTGCTACTGGAGTGAAGGAAACATTTGTGTTTTGCTGTTGGATGGCAAATGAGATAAAAGAACATTTAAGGTAAGCAATGCTAGCAAGAACCGAAAAATGACATTCTCTACAGATCTGAAGTACCATCACAGCTTAGAGATGCCTCTGTTATGCTCCAAACCTAATACAAATATCTTTAACATTTTTGTTTTGTTCAGGAACTCCAAATGGTGCCGATCTACCAGCACCAATGTGGTGCGAGTGGTGACTTCTGAGCTTTACCGATCCCTTGGTGATGTCCTTAGGGATGTTGATGCCAAGTCCCTTTTGAGATCGGACTTCATTCTTGTCACTGGGGATGTTGTGTCCAACATAAACATTGAAACAGCTCTAGAAACCCATAGGTAAAAATTAGAAGTGTGTGATATGGTATGGAATGTGAACAATGTTTCCTGGGGATAAAGGTGACTAGAGTGCAGTCATACCGTTGTCATATATGTATGATATGCGTATTGTTTGTCCTTTTACATTGTGTAAATGTTGTCTTGTAGAACTCGTCGGAAGCTGGAGAAGAATGTGTCAGTGATGACCATGATTCTCAAAGAGTCTTCACCAGGTCATCGCACAAGGTGCCAGGAAGATGATGTCATTATTGCAATGGATAGTAAGACTAACAGAGTGCTACTCTTTCAGAAGAGCCAGGACCTGAAGCGGTATCATTTTCCAACGGTAGGCAGTATATGTTTTTCCTTTTGCCATCAATAAACCTGCACATAAATGTGGATTTTTCTATATTATCTCCCCATTTGGACAGAGGAAGTCGTGACAATTTAGTGTGCTACTGATGTGTATGGAAAGACATATTGGCTACAACAATTGGTGGCTAATGAAATTTTATATTAATGGGGAATCCCAATCTGCATGGAATTTGAGAAATCCTAACACTGTAGAATGTCATAGGCACGGGGCATGGCTATTATAGTGAACCTTATGTTGTACAAGTGTAATAAATTAAGTGTTTCTCTGAGGGGCTTGCAGAATTGTGTACTCAGTGGAGGTGGCCTACTCATTGGTTAGTTAGATATAATCATCTTTACTGGGTTAATGATACCATTAAAGGTGAAATTATTTAATAAACCATGTAGTAATGTGTCCTGTTTTTTTTCTTCTTCTTCACAGAGCATTTTCCAGAGCAAGACAGATGAGATTGAATTGCGTCACGATTTGTTAGATTGCCATATCAGTATCTGTTCACCACAGGTGAGTGACGGGGGAGGACAGTTTTTGTTTTAAGTTTTAGATTATTTATCTATAAAGTGCTTAGTCATCACAAATGAATTAATATTTCTCATGTTCTAGGGGATTATGTTATGAATGACAGACGTATCTAACTCCCAAATAGAATAGTTTGAGAAATGGTTAAAACCTACTCTCTCTTGCAACCCTGCAAGTTATAAATAGTCCATATCCCTGCTAACCCAGTGTAATAGAGGGTCAGATTCATAGTTAGGCAATAAAACCATTACACTACGTTTGATAAGCCTATTATAATATTATTCTATCATAAAAAAAAAACCACAACAAGTAAGGAAGAGTAGGAGAAGAGGCTTAACACCTGTCGGATTATTAATAAAATAAAAATATGAATATGAGTTATTAATTATGAATCATAAAAAATATGAAAATTGATTATTCATATATATGGGTCCGACTAAAAATACCCATATCAAGAATTCGTTATGTATGTGAGAGTTTGGATGACGTTTTTACAAAAGTAAATGCAATGCAACAATTATTAATAAAATAATAATTTATTGAATATAGAATAAAGATCAAATGGTAAGCAAAATAGCATAACAACAAAATACAATATCAATAGATGTTAATCATAATTCACATGTATGACTTATAACATAAGTAAGTAGGACAAAACATTCATTATGCAGCTCTGTACCTATATCAACATGCATGTAGAATAATTTATTATGCAGTACGTTTCTGACCGTAAGATGACCATGCATTTTATTTAGATACAACTTACAATGATTAGTATTTAAAATGTTTAATGATAGTACGCCATAATTACCTACAAATTACCAACATATACTCTGCTTAGGTAAGGTAATATTACTAAATCAATCACTACTCAGGGTGGCTATTTCTTAATCTGCCCGGTAAATGATAATGTATGTATTCTAGCTTAGACTTTAAGAATACAAATCTTAGATAATCTCTGGAGATTAGATATTACATATTTGGGTAAATAGCTAGACTATAAGAACTTTTGGTTCTTGGTAATATCTATAGGATATTCCTCTGGCTTCCTTCTGCAGAAAGGATGACAGATAAACACCAGCCTAAAACATATAGATCCCAGAAATTGTGGGATTTAAGTTTAATTTACCCAAACATATATATGCTAATTACAGCCATAAAAATGAGATTATGCTAGAAACAAATTACCACATTTATACATTACCGGCAGAGGTTGGTTTGCTGTTGAGACTCCTTCCATTGAAGAATTGAGTGATGGGAGTTACTCCTGGGACTTAGCTTAATACTATGGGTATGGAGATTTCTATTGTTATAGTGAACATGTGCTATTAAAAGCCTCATATTCGGGGGGGGCGTGGTCAGCCGGGGAAGAAGATGGCTGCTTAATTCGAGACCTCCGTCACCCTCTAATTAAAACAGCTTAACACAGCACTACCTATCATCATGAGACCCAATAAAAGAGGACCAACTGAACCGGGAACCCCAGGAGGCAAGGGTAAACACCCGTCGAGCTCTCTACGTGATTTTTTCCACACCCCAGCAGCACTCGCCTCGCAGCATGAAGGAGACCACGAGGCGCATTCACCCACTAGCTCCGTCTCTGCAGATGATGGCGACCCAGGGCAAAGCTCGACAAATCCTGCAGTCATATACCCGACGCCACAAAATATATTCGCATCCGCACCTTGGAAGCAAGACTTTGCAAACCTAATCCAGGAGCTAAAACACAAGGTGCAAGATGAAGTTAAAAAATTGAGGACGGACCTTGGAGGCCTGGAAATGCGGGTCACAAAACAAGAGTCTGACATGGCGACACAAACGAACCGCCTTACCCACCTCGAACGTGCTGTACACCAGCAAACCGAATACCTGATGGATTACCGCAGGCGGCTAGAAGATCTGGACAACCGCGGACGCCGACATAACATCAGGATCCGCGGTGTGCCTGAGACTGCTAATGGCGCGGAGGAGAACCTCTTTTCCCTCCTTAATGTTATTTTTAACTCGCTTTTAGGTCGCACATCCGCGGAAAATGTGGAGCTGGACAGGGCACATAGAGCTCTTCGGCCCAGGGGCCCTCCAAACGCTCCCCCGCGAGACATCATATGCAGGCTGGTAAGCTTCAAAATGAAGGAGGAGATAATGCGGAAAGCTCGTGAGGTCAGGATATGGCAACACGAAGGCCATGACATAACCTTTTACCAGGACCTTTCTGATCTTACTCTCCAAGCACGCAGAGTGTTGAGACCACTCACCTCTATCCTGCAACAGAAAGCTATTCGCTACTCCTGGGGTCACCCTTTACCTTGATGGTCTACCTCAGGGAGAGGCCCTACATCGTCCGATATCACCAAGATCTACCAGATTTATTAGCGGAACTGGAGTTACCCGATCTTCGCATCCCAGACTGGAACCATCCGAGCAACCGATTGCCTACTGCCACCCGATTATCTGAGCAAAGCCGCCCACGACAACATCCTAGACGCCCAACCATTCCATCGAGACAGACTTTACGTCCCGGAGCTGATCGGATGGAGGGTGCCAATGCACACAGAACGGAAAGAGAGGAATGAAGCACGGGCCTAGGCGCCGACAATCAAGCGGACAACAGACTGTTCAACAGTATTGGACATCTCCAGATGCAATGGGTTAACCATCAGACACCCCATTTTCCCCCTTAGTACATCTATTCATGCGGATTATACCTACCTCCGTGCATTGCAAACCTGGAACTTATATTGGCTGTCCCCTCCATATTTGCTAAGGATGAGGGACCGCTCTGGGTAATCTGTACATACTACAATTACATGGGGAATATGGAGCAATGGTTCAGTGAGTATATACTAATGGGAATATAAACCCATACTGTTTCTTGTTGTAGGAGTGGGGTGCTCCAGGTGCCACCTTTGCAGATACCGACATGGGTGGCCCCTGCAGCGCCGCACTGTTTTAGTTCTCTATAATTTTCATCATATTGGGACATTGCCAACCCATCTAACTGACAGCACCAGCTTATGTACAGATAGGGAACTAGATGTAAGCAGCTGTTAATGGGCAAAATATGAGCTCCCAATGATTGGGAATGGCCCAATACACACGAACCACTTAATGATGCTGCTCACAGAAGGGAAGAAACTCGACGTAGTATTGTAAGCACTTAATACCTCCCAGTGCACTTCTACACTAATTGCACAAAACCCGAATATCCATATTTTGTTATAAAGCCCCTACTGGTTCTATCCATCGTACCTATGTCTCTATCGAAGGTTTAGAATGACACATGATAGATGGAGATTTGGAAATGGGCATTTTGCCACAACGGAGGTATCACCTCATTTAGGGTTAACCAAGTTAAGCCAAGTTGCTGTATATTAATACGTTTTTTTCTTACATATTAGAGGGTGACGAATCCTCTCTCGTGTTTATTTGTTATTGTTATTTACTGTATATTCTCTGTTCATAGGGAGCCATACACTTCTGACCTAGTTATCACTTTCCCCCCACACCCAGGCCCACAATTTTATTGGCCGGAATACGGAGTGTAACTCCTTTGGTGCAGGCACCCCATTCCTAGGCCAATAGGAGCCACAGGGTTACCTACTACCCCCCGGAGGCCTTTCCCTCCATGCACACCCCCCTTCCTCCCCCTCTCTTCTCTCTCCCTTCCCTACTCCACCCCATACCCCACACACTAAATCAGTCACTATATCCCTCCCCCTACCCCTAACAGTTTGTTGAACCTGACAAGACACCATGAAGACACACGACCGACCTACCCCACTATACCCACTAACTATCTCTCAGATACAACACACACCACACACTATAGTGGGTCAACCAAGTGAAAGAGCAACCCTCAACGTTTTGTCCTATAACGTGAAGGGACTGAATACGCCTGAAAAACGTTCACATTTAATAAGGGAACTTAAATACAACAAAACAGCGGTGGCCTTCCTACAGGAGACTCATTTTTGTACCAGAGCCCCCCCCCCACGTCTAACTACACGTGAATACCCACAAGGCTATTTTAGCAATAACCCCCTCTCCAAATCAAAAGGCACCGCAATTCTATTTTCACGACACATTCCTTTTGTAGAAGTGGAACATTACTCTGATCCTGGAGGTAGATTTATTGTAAAAGGTACCATTGCTGACCGTACCTATACATTTGCAAATATCTACCTACCTAATACGCAACAACACATTTGTTTTTCCCAAATTATGGCCAAACTTCGAGACTTCCAAGACGGTATGACAATTCTTGGGGGGGACTTTAATGTTGCTTTAGACCCCCATATGGACACATCACATGGGTCCACCCATACTCCTCTCCGCACCCTCCGCCGAATTAGGAAACTGCTCACCGATCATCAACTTATCGACTGCTGGAGGGCGTTACACCCCACCACTAGGGACTATAGTTTCTACTCCACGCCACACTCTAGGTACTCGCGTATAGACTACATTTTTATCACACATTATCATCTGTCAATGTTACGGGCAGCACAATATGGTACAACCTCTTGGTCAGACCATGCCCCACTAACACTTTCCTTAAGCTCCCCACTTGTGAAACAGACACAGCGCACATGGCGCCTTAACGACGCCCTACTAACCGACCCGATACTGCAGGAACCTACTAGTACACTACTAAAAAACTATTTCCAAGAAAACATTACACCAGAAATCCCCTTACTGACAGTATGGGAAGCACACAAATGTGTCCTGAGAGGACACTATATAACACATGCAACCACACGAAAAAAGGCCAACGCGGCAAATCTTAGCAGATTGTACTCGCAGATTGCTAGCCTGGAGCTGACACATAAGGAACAGCTCGGGGAACCCGAGTTCCAGCAACTCCTATTGTTAAGGAAGGAATTAGCTACCATTCTCAACCAACAAGCCCAACGTAACTTCACTAAACTCAAGGCCCTATATTATGAACATGGCAATAAACCGGGAAAATACCTGGCCAGAGCACTTAAGAAACGTAGACAAATGGCATATATTCCGAAAATCAGAGACGTTAAAGGGACCCCCAGACTCCTCCCGACAGAAATAGCTAGAGAATTTGTTACTTTTTACACTAATTTATACAACATCAATCCAGATACAAATGACCCGACACACTCGACTCTCCGCACACACCAGATATCAGAGTATTTGACCACACATTTGTCCCGCACACTTTCCTCAGAGGATGCGAAAGCCATGGAACGCCCAATTTCATTGATTGAGCTACAACTGGCAATTCGCAACTCTAAAACAGGCAAATGCCCGGGCCCTGACGGTCTCCCGTTGCAATACTACAAAAAGTATTTTGATACACTAGGCCCGCATATGGTTGACGCCTTAAAATCAGTTTTTGACGGTGGGACGATACATCCGCATACCCAGTTGGCAACAATCTCCCTAATACCTAAGGAAGGGAAGGACCCAGAGCAATGTGGCAACTACCGGCCCATTTCTCTGTTAAACGCCGATATGAAGCTGTTTTCTAAAATCCTTGCTTCACGAATCCAACGTTATCTACCCAATCTGATCCATCCGGACCAGGCGGGATTTGTCCCGGGACGGGAGGCCAGGGACTGCACTATCCGCGCGATCAATCTGATCCATCACGCTAATTCCAAAAAGATTGATACTATCTTTTTATCAACTGACGCTGAGAAAGCGTTTGATCGCGTGGATTGGTCATTCCTCCTAGCAGTCTTAAAACAGGTGGGGTTTGGCCCTCGTGTTATTGCTTGGGTCATGTCCCTGTACTCCCGCCCCTCAGCCAGGATCCGGATCAAAGGAGTACTATCCAATTCTTTTCCCATCACCAATGGAACCAGGCAAGGCTGCCCGTTATCTCCATTACTTTTTGCACTCACCCTAGAGCCCTTTCTGGAAGCAGTAAGGCATAACCCTGACATAAAAAGTTTACAAATAGGTGACTCTCAGCATAAAGTATTAGGATTTGCAGATGACCTATTGTTTACTCTCACTTCCCCTAGAATATCTCTACCTGTATTGATGCAGGAATTTAATGCCTACGGCGCACTGGCAAATCTCAAAATCAATATCTCTAAATCTGAAATCCTAAATATCAACCTCCCCACCCAGGAAGCCGTGAGCCTGTCAGAATCTTTCCCATTTAAATGGTGCAGAGACAAAATGAAATACTTGGGTATATGGCTCACTAGAGATACCCCGTTCCTATTTTACCTCGCTGAAAACTATGTTTCTGAAATTCGTCTCTGCCAACAAACAACCGAGACTTAGGATTGAGTTGCTGACCCAGCCGAAGGATAGGGGTGGATTGGGCTTGCCATGTATGCAGAGGTATTATCAGGCGTCTCATCTTTTACGGGTGTTGGAATGGGAGTTTCACCCTCCCCATAAATTATGGATCGAGGTAGAGGAGGTGGCGGCTCCTTGCCCCCTGCGGGTGCTGCCATGGCTCCAACCTTCAAAGGTGAGACACTTGGTAGCACACCACCCATTGATATCAGCAACACTCTCAATCATACACGCTCATAGCAAGAAAGGTTTGCTCACCTCCCACCCTTCTCCTAAAACCCCTCTCCGACACAATCCTGAATTCACCCCAGGAATGCAGGGGGGACAGTTTCTTCAGACTAACATGACGGATTTCATAGCAATTAGTGACCTCCTGGTGGATGGTAAACTCAAAACACTCAATATGATGTTCCCGGATGGGAACCCATCCCTCTTAGACATATTCCACCACGCACAGTTAAGCCATTTTTTCAGCTCTACCCCTCGTAAACACTCCTACTCCAGACCGCTGACTGAATTTGAATCCCTAACCTCAAAGGATGCTCTCCCCCCCATGGGGTTTCACTCATATACCAAATACTTTTGAACACCACACCAACGATCCTGCCGGCACTGGTGGGTAAGTGGGAATCGGCCCTCCAAATTTCCTTAACGGAGGCACAATGGGGTAAAATATTCCAACTTACACACAAATGTTCAGTTAACAATAAGACCCAGGAGATGTCATATAAATTCTTGACCTGTTGGTACCGTACCCCGGTGCGACTTCAGAAAATGTTCCCCCTGCACCCAATAGAATGTTGGCGATGTGGTGTGGCCCCGGGAACTATGCTCCATATCTGGTGGACCTGTCCCCTCATTAGACCCTTCTGGACTAAAATCCATTCGGTAATATCCACCCTAACAGACAAACCTCCACCTTTCCTACCTGCGCCAATGTTGCTACACCATACCACGACCCCCATAACACAGTATAAAAAATCTATTGTAAGGCATTTGATTAACGAAGCAAAAGCACTGATACCCGTACATTGGGGCGATACATCCCCTCCCACATTTCGGGAATGGATACTGAGAGTAGAGAATGCGAGACATATGGAAGACCTAATCAGAAAAGCCGACGACGACCATGATTTATATGTCCAAACGTGGTTTTACTGGTTACAGTTCCTTGAAGACTCCCAAACCCAAGCAGTACTGCAAAATACGTAAGATATTATACACATTTTTCCCTTTTTTTTTTTTCTTTCTTTTTTTTTTTTTTTTATAGTTCACGAAAGTATCAGGTGACGCCCACCCCCCTGAAATTCCTACCCCCTTAGGAATGCTACCCCTAGTACCCTTTCTCTCTATACTATCTATGTTTATTCCCCCCCTTTTCCTTTTCCTCCCCTCCAGATATAGTTTCTGAATGTATGCAAGAAATTGATACCCGGGTAATATCATTAAACCAATGGTAATAATGATTATTTTTATTCTTCTGGCAACATGTTTGTATTTTGTATTTTATGTGTATACAGAAGTTTTATAAAAAAAAAAAAAAAAAAAAATATATGCAACCGTCTGCTGCGACAGACATCAATTGCTATTTCATTAACCATTGTCTACCTCCCCCCCCCCCCCTTTTTTTTTCTTGGTTCTGTACCCCCTCTTTTTTCATTATTTCACTTGACAAAAATTTCAATAAATACTGATTTACAAAAAAAAAAAGCCTCATATTCCTGAGTTCTCCCCAAAAGGAGAGAGACTCAGCCCGTTTCTAAAACATTCCCATCTCTCACCCCACTAGTGGCAGCTCTCCCCAAATCAGTCTCCCCAGGTCTTTTCAGGTATCTCAGCCTTTCCTTTCTACCCCTCCAGTACCAACTTATCAACCAAACCTTATCTCAGCCTCACACCCTGTTTCTGTAACTTCTAGCCAATTGAATGGATGGGTGTATTTAATTTAAATGAGATGATGTCATGGTTTATAACTACACCTGGATTGTGAGTATAATATAAGACAATATATGTTTAAATGTCTAAAAGTGTTAATACAATTTGAAATTAGAGTAAATATGTATCATATTCTTATTCTTATCATTGCACATTAAATAAAATGTATAATAAAATATCTACCACACTAATAAAACAATAAAAACAATATTCTAATTAATATGTAGGATTAATAATACTTTACATTTTAATTAGTGAAGGTGTGATATAATTATATATTTTATTGGGTGATTTGAATCAACTAGGTCTATTTATAATAACCCTTATTAGATTCTACAAATCAAAAATCCCAATAATCTCAGTGTGTCTGTGTCTGTCAGTTTCTGCCAGTTTGGGTGGGCTAGCAAGTTGCAGAGAAGCCCCCCTTCTCCTCTAGTATGTACACAGCTGTGTCTGCATCAGTACAATGAGATGTAATAAACCTTGCACAACAATGGCCACCTTATCTGTTCCGGTGATACTATGAACTTATCAGTAAAATATTTGGTTACAGATAACAGAGTTAGGAATGTGGAAGACTTTCCTTTTATCCTCAGGGACACAGAATAAGATTTTAACACACAGAAGGATGTCCAAAAACTGTCACAAAATGGAGGCTGCTGGCATCCATCTTGTTATACTTTGCTTCTGCTTTATTCATATATACCAGTCTCGAGATTACTTTTCAATACCTCTGACACACCAAAGAAGAGAAAAATTATAATAAAAAAACAAACACAACAATATCCCTAATCTGACCAAATATTACTGTTTCTCACTTCTTTATTTAAAAATACATGTGTACCATTTCACTACTGATATTAGTTTCCTTTTTGTTTGAGCCCTGACATATTTTTTGCTTTTCAGGTTGCGGAATTGTTCACAGACAACTTTGATTATCAGACCAGGGATGATTTTGTCCGTGGAATTTTGGTGAATGAAGAGGTGAGGCGTCAGTGCAGGTATATTAAAGATTGGAGGTTGCCGTTTCCCTGCATCCTGTTTACTATTGCCGTTTTCTATTTGTATGTTCAGATCTTGGGGAATCAGATCCACCTTCATGTAACTCAGGAAGAGTATGGTGCCCGTGTTTCCAACCTGCTGATGTATGAAGCTGTGACCTCAGACATCTTATGCCGGTGGCTCTACCCACTCACCCCTGAAACAAACTTCACTGACCAAGAGGTTCAGAATTATACACACTCCCGTCATAACATATATCGAGGGTCAGAGGTCAGCCGAGGCCATGGCAGCACTTTGAGAGAAAATGTGCTAATTGGGAGCAATACTACTATTGGTGCAAAGTGCAATATCACCAACACAAGCATAGGAAGAAATTGCAGCATTGGTAAGATGGGATGGATGACTAGGAACTAGCCGTAAAAAAGTAATAAAAAAATGCTGTTATTCCACGACTGCCCCAATAGTGATTTATGCTAGCTGTACTGTGTAAGACTACTGCTGCTTGATTTTCCTTTGCACAATTCATTGGTTGTGAAATAGTGTGTACTTGTGAGAATGGAAATGTAGTTATAACTTAAAAGGTACTCTTCACTAGATAGAGGAATAGCAGTTTAATTTGCAGAACATCAGCTCAGCAAATTCTGTAATTACCTTACGGGCTTAATGTCTTCACTATATTGGCATTCTAATTTTCCACTGTGTAGACTTGGTAAGATATAAAGCGATATTCACGAAACGTGAGGTGCTGAGATTAACCCCTAAAAATAATTTACAATTTCGAATAAAAAAAAAATATTAAAGGGGAAATATTTTTTGGGGGGGGTTCCCCATTATTTTCCCTATAATCTACACAACTAGTGCAGCACTAACCCACTTATCCCTGCAAATTAACTAACTAATAAAAAAAAAATCGGTTCCTAAACCCAACCCCCAACATAAAACCCAGGAAAAAAACTCTGACCAGTGCGATGTCAGAGCCATAAGAAATGTAATGAAATTAATATATTACAATAAAATGTATTTATTAAAAAACAAAACAAAATTAGGGCAAAAGTGGGAAGGAAACTGATCACAGAACAAATTGTGATCAGCAAGGAATGGGTTAACTTTTATTTTAATTTTTTTACTTTTTTTTTTCAGGAATTTTTTATTTTATTTATTTTTTGCTTGCAGATCACTCTCTGACCTATAAGTACGTGAAGCACAGAGACTGAATTAGAGGCAAAGTCAATGTGTGAACACATTGACTTTGACATCTAATTTGCATGTTATCACATGCCCGGAAGCCTGCCAATCGGATCCAGTAACTTTGCCTCAGGTGTGAGGCAAAGTCCTTGTCCTGTTTCAGAACGGCTAGCGGTGCACCAGTCTAACTACATGACTAGTTAACTCGCCATAAATACACTAATGCTGTGTCTCTTATGATGAGTTAACTCGTCATAAGGTCACGAAGTAGTGAACCATGCAGGGCTAACTGAGCTCTTCCAGCAGGATAAACTTGCCAGGTTTGTCCTGAGCAATGCATAGCTATGTCAATGAAATAAGATGTTGTTCTCGTCCTTGTTTTAGTTTTAGTAAATACCTCCCATAGTTTCCAAAAGTATAGAAAATTAATGTATCAATAATAAGAACAGTACATGAATTGAGTTGAGCAGTAGCTTGGGGGGGACAACTTCAAATGCAATTCTAAAGAGGGAATAGACCATAAAATTAATTGTCATGTACCAGTCTTCCTCTAATGCTTAACTTTATCCTGGTGGAATGTGCTGGAACAAACAACTTGCCTATAAATAATCCATATTTTCTGTGCTCCTTCTTTGATTACAGTGCCATCATCTTGTGTCTGTCTCGCTCCCTGCTACAGTGTCAAATATCCCAAGTTGTTTATATGAACATTCACAATTGTATATGCATTCGTACCACCGTCTCCGTTCCAACTGTTCACTCCTACCTCACTGTCATCCTTCCTAGATGTTCGAATTAGCATTTGCATACACGTTTCTATTTGTATTCGCATTGCCTTTGGCAAGTATGTTTCTCACTCCCATCTTACATGATTGACACACTGACACGCACTAGAAGCGACTGATCGTCTCTAGACTATCTCAGTTCTTGATTATTATTTCTTGATTATTGGATATCTTTTGAGTGGAACTTTGCAGAAGATCAATTAAAAATGTATATAAAGCAGGGATAATTGGCCATTTGTCTTTCATGAGTTTACCTGTTTTTAAAAAATATACATATTTTTATTGGGTGACCGCTTCAGCTATCTTAATCTATATAATTTTTTTTTTTTTTAAA
The DNA here is from genome assembly GCA_036172795.1 of Pelodytes ibericus. Taxonomy (NCBI): domain Eukaryota; kingdom Metazoa; phylum Chordata; class Amphibia; order Anura; family Pelodytidae; genus Pelodytes; species Pelodytes ibericus. The sequence goes on along the minus strand of CM069861.1, from coordinate 132,496,614 downwards.
TATATATTTTCTAAAACATTGAAGACTTATTTGGTATTTGAACAGTATACCACAATCCAGGCCAAAGACTCAAATTCCACTACATTTTGACCTGATTTTTGCAACTTTGTTGTCAGTTCACCACAGCTCACTGTTTAATAAACCAATATAAGTAAATATTACCACTGTATTCACATGTCGCTTTAAATCTAACTTCCTCACTGTTGCTATGACATTTGTCCCTTAGTACATTCCGTCAAACACTTTTTCTCTGATCTCTCCCTGGCAGGTGATAGAGTAATCCTAGAGAATGTTTACATCTGGGATGGGGTTCATATTGAAGATGATGTGACAATCAGAAGGTCAATAATCTGCAATGAAGTTGTTGTGAAGAAAGGGGTGCAGATAAATTCACACTGTGTGCTGACCTCCAAGGTAAAACCTTCAGTGTGTGAGTTCAACACCAAACCAACATATTGGACTTGTCTGGGTCTGTAATATCATTTTATGTTCCCGTATCTGTTCTCAGGTGGTGGTAGGCCCTGACTTGCAGATCCCAGAAAATACAGTGATTTCACTGCATCATCCAGATGAGGATGAAGATGATGACGATGAATTCAGTGATGATGCAGGACATGACAAGAATAGGGAGAGGTCAAAAGTCAAAGGTAATGGAATAAGTCTTCCATTTGGCATCTGTGTAGCTCCCAGAAATAAAACAATAGCATTGCTGTATGAATAAGTGCTGATCACTGGAGTCACCAAACCATAATCCGGGGAAAGATTACATCTTGTATGTACTAGATGTCCAGCTGATGTTCTCAAGGTGCTGCTTGAAAACAAATACTATAATTCCCTAAAATGTTTCTAGAATAGCAGAGAATTATGGTAAAAATCTGGTAATTCGGGTAATTGTAATCCAGAAACATCTTGGGGGCCACAGTTGGACACTTGGGTTCTGTGTGTAAAAATATAATGCTTTTATTTTGAACACGTGGAGCATTTTAACCCCTTTGCACTTGTAGGACATTCTATAGCGTCCTAATTTACAGTGCCTAGACACCTGTGGGACGGCTGACTATAACGGCTAGTGGCTGCCCTCCGCCATGATCTGTGCTGTGTATCATGCTGCAGGAACCTACACTTGGATTCCCTCTGTCAGATGGGGCTAGTCTGACGGCGAAAATGTACCTGACACTCAGTCAGCTCCGTCTACATTTTACTAAAGTGCTGTGTGCCCAAACTTCCGGATTCAGCCAGATCTTGCGCTATTTCGGCCTATGTGTCCCTGGCTGCTGAGCACTTTGTGATCGGAGCTAGGAGCAAAAAGGCACCATTTTGGTAGTTTGGTCGTTGAGGACCAAAGCACCATCAGGTGGGAAGAGGTAAATTTGTCTTGGGTTATAGCTTTTGGACTTTAGAAATTCTCACATACAGCCTGCGTGTTGCCTCTATTATTGTTTGGTTTATTCAGTGAGTAAGACTTCATAATATGAGTTGTGTGGTGTTTCTAAAATTAATATTTTCATAATCTTGCTGTCTGTGACTTTACATGGTGTGTGTGTGTGTGTGTGTGTGTGTCATTGTTCTGACTTTTCTTCTCAGCTCAGATAGGGTATCACACTTATTTTGGAACATTTGTTACTTACAGTTTACAACAAAGATGATGTTGGATCAGATGGTGAAGGTTATGTGTGGAAATCTTCAGAAATTACACCTGATGAAGATGATGAGCTGCTGAGAAGCTTGTGGGGTGAGTACTTCACCTTCTGAATGGTGCCTCATTGAAGTTGTCATCTATGAATAACTTTTGAATCTGGTGTATGATTTTTATGTTACACAACCAGTTAGCACCCACTCCTGTCGCAGCTATGCAGCAGAAAGTGTTCCGTTTCAGTCATCCATCTTTTTCTTTACAGGCCTAACTCTGACCACAGAAGAGAACAGTGACAGCGAGAGTGAAAAGAGTGCAGGGTCGGAGCAGTCAGAGAGTCGCACAGTTTCCCCGGGCCTCGATGATATTAAAGGTAAGCCTTTTTTAGGTGCGCTTTAAGCGCTCACATGTGCAATATAGGTGCTCTGATCACAGCCGAGGCTCAGCGAGCATAAAACGCCACATAGTGCTTAATGTCAAAATATTACCAGCTTTAGGGAGGAACTAGTTCTGCAGGTTCTGGCTCACTTACACATTGAATAGTCAATTTAACCACGGCAGTGATTAATATGGTAAGGAATTTGTAGGTTTCACAGGTAGTGGCCTATCAATATCCACAAAATAGTGCAGCTAAATTTAGTTTATTTTCAGGTTTTCGATCCTATAGTAAGTTGTATTAATTCATCATGTGAAAACTGTTTGTCAGCAGATTAAGGCTAGGCGTGAAGCCTCTGGGCACAGACAAATAGTCACGACTGGGTGTGATGTTTCATCTTGTTATCGCTGTTGTGTTGGAGTGACACTCGGTAGGCACTCTAGTTCTTCAAACTCACAAAGTAATCCGTACCACTGACCACCATGCTTATCCACCTGTGCGTTCAGACAATGGAACAAATAACATTATGACCACCTGCCTAATATATGTAGGTCCACTTTTGCCCCAAAACAGCCCAGATCTGTCAAGGCTTGCACTCCACTATATCTTTCACCAAGACGTTAGCAGCAGATCCTTTAAGTCCTATAAGTTGCAAGGTGGGGCCTTCATCTATCGTACTTGTTCATCTAACAGATGCTCAATTCGATTGAGATCTGAGTAATTTGGAACACCTTGACCTCAAACCATGTTTGCTTTTGTGGCATGACACAGTACCCTCCTTGAAGAGACCAATCCCCTCGGGGAATACAATTTCCATGAAAGGGTGTACATGGTCTGCAACAATGCTTAGGTAGATGGTATGTGTCAAAGTAACATCTACATGAATGGCAGGACCCAAGGTTTCCCAGCAGAACATTGGCCAAAGCATCACATTGCCTCCACCGTCTTTGTGTTTTTTTTTGTTGTGTGTGCATGCTTCTAAGAAAGCACTGCCAGGTTTTCTTTATGGGTTGGTAGGAATTTTACAATTATCATGTAACTAGTATAACTGCATTTCTTCTCCAGGTATTTTGGTGCACCAGAGAAATTGTTTTTGGCCTATATCTAAATTGTTAAAACAATTGAAGACTTTGCAGAACACAATGACCAGGATTTATGCAGTCAAAAATGTCCCAGGGAAGACTTGACAAAGAACCACACAGGATTGAAATGTTGTCATGCCATACGTTGACTGACTGAATCAATTCAGTTCTTTTCCACATAGTCTAAGATGCAATGGGACATAATGTATAACTAAATTGGTTCATCTCACCTCAGCTTACCGTTTAGCCCCCATAGACTTGGCATTTGCCTCACACCAGTGTTTTATTTGTTTTTGGGGTTTTTTACCAGCAAGGTGTTCACCTGCACAAAACCTGGCCTTTCTTGAAAACCAAAGCTGTAATTTTCAATCAAGTCAGTCAGAAAGCACACTGTTGAACAGGTTCCTCAAACCAATGACATTTCTGAGTTTTTCAGGAAGATGTAAAAGGACATTTTTACCAATGTTGTTTTACGTCCAGCATCACCTCAAACTACTTTTTCCATTAACATCTGTCATCCCTGCTACTTGTGTTCTTTTCCCATATGAATAATATCCCAAAGTCTTTGTGAAGTCAGGGTCTTGGGATCCATCTCTTTTAAAGCAGTTTTTTTTTTGTTTACAGTATTTCAGAACGAAGTGGTGGGAACCTTACAGAGGGGAGTGGAGGAGAACATTTCTTGTGACAATCTGGTGTTAGAAATCAACTCTCTGAAGTAAGTAGGAAGATAAAGTTTCCTTTCAGTGTATGTTTCAGAATATGTCAGTGTATACAACATGTCTTGTTTTCCAACAGATATGCCTATAACATCACCCTTGTGGAAGTAATGCAGATCTTATGTAAAGTGGTCCTGGAGTTCCCTTTGCAACAGCTGAATGGAGCAATTGATGTTAACCCGTATTGCACTGCTCTGCTTCCAGTGAGTGCTTTCCACTCTGTTTTTCTGCTCTGTGACATGTGTACATCCTCTGATTTAATCCCCTTATTCTTCTCTCAGCTCCTGAAAAGATGGACACCAGTGCTTAAGAATTACATCAAACGGGCCTCAGACCACCTGTGTTGTTTAGGGGCCATTGAGGAATTCTTCTTGGATCATGACCCTCTCTGGGCTGCTGTTGCAAAGGTAAATGTTGTGTTACAGTGGAAGACCGTGATCTATGATAATCATTTGTGTTCTTTTTTTGTATAGGGCCCCAATATCTAAGAAAGTGTTGTACATAAGGCTAGTAAGAAAACTGAGCAACTGTGCAGGACCTATGCTATTATAGTGAAAAGCGAGGCTTGCCAACAGATAGCGCTTCTGTGGCCCTAAAATCTTATTGCAATGATTTAACAGAAATGGAGTTAAGGATCATGGGCGTTTTACTTCAACAAAAAACAGTTCTGAGCTGTAGCACACTAGAGAGACTGTAAATAATGATAGCCTGGTTTGAAATGTGAATATAATTGGTATTAGATTACATATCATTTCAGACCTTCACTAGCGGACCCTAATGATGCCAGTTTCTCCAGCTTGTATTTGAGGGATTCATTGGTTGTTAGAACCTCCTACTTCTTGAGTTATCTGCAGAAGAGAGAGTGCACATTGAAGTACATGGGCTATATGCACACTTTCCACCAAACTTTGTACAACGAGCATTAACTTTTATTAATAAAACTCTTACTCATTTTAATGTTTAAAAACGTGCTTACATATGAATACTAATACACATGAAAACAACTAGGCCAGAAAGTGATGTAGCAAAATGTTGGGTTTTCTAAAATGAATGACTATTCTTATTTTTATGGAGAATATTGGCATCAGGTCTATAAGCTAACTTGAATAGGTAGCTCTAAACAAATGCAATGCTGGAACTGCAATTCCTTGTCAGATTGTAGTAATGCAGGACTAATTTGGTGATTTTAAGAATCTTGTTCTGAAAAACTATAGAGGTTAAAAAACTGTTATGACAGCATTAAAAGGGGAGAAAAGTTGCTCTTTTATGTGAAGGACAGATCAGTTAAAATACTAAATATTTACTACTATTCTTTAGTATGTCTCCAAAAACAGCTGAAATCTGAAGCCTTCTGTAAGCTGTGTCACTTGGGTTGAATAGCTTTACTGCGTCTGTTGCCACGAGTAGATAATGTTGGTAAACATGGAGTGTTGCTTTTAGGGTTTTAACTTCCAGTGCTGCTAAATTGGAGAATTTTTCCACTTTGAAATTCCCTTGTCAATTCTCTGCAATTAACTGTTTCCTGAATAAAAACACTTGGAGTAAGTGTGGTTTTGAGATTGGAGACTGAAGTGTGAAGGTTGTATTAGGATGCATTTACATTTCCCAGTTCTCAACTTGCTGCATATATTGCAGGTCTTTAACCCCTTGAAGTGAATGGAATGTTGTTGTACAATTTAGGACACTGACTGTTTTTACACTTCTGCTGAGTGTGTGTTTAACTCATTTTTCTTTCACTTTTTGTACTCACACACATATAATATACTTTTTTTTTTTTACGCCATAAAAAGGGCTTTCTTTAGATACCATTATTTTTTATCTTATCACATAATTTACTATAAAAATCATAAAATTTGTTTTTAAAATAACTCAAGGTATTGTTTTTTCTAACCTTTTATTCTCCCACAGTGACCTTTTGACCCCAACCCTAATCACCCTCACCCTAGATGCTAATCCTAGAATCCTGTTTTTCACAGTGTAATGTTGTTGACTGCCTCTAGAGACAATCTAGGAACATAAAGACCAACGGAAGTGATATTGATCATTTCCGTATTTGTCTTGCCGACTCCATTTCAGCGCCAGGTTGGAGGAACATTTCGCGTAGGTGAAAATGTGAGCCTGCACTTAAAAGGCAGGGGGCTTTCTGCGTTAAGCCCCCTGTCACACTAACATTCGGTGTCGGCACTTTAAGGGGCGCATTACGCCTTCCTTCAGTTGTTTTTTTTTAATTGCTCTCCACGTGCGTTCCTGAGCTTCTCATGGACCGCACGATATATACTTTGTGAAAAGGTCTGCACCGCGCAGCCCCCACTGCCAGCAGCAGAAGCGACTGCTCCTGAAGACTGTGAGTTTCTCCTTCAGGTTCCCTGACAGGTAGGGAGGGAGGGGGACATTCATGGACTCATGGATGACTGGACTCTGGGTTTACTGATTCCCAGGCTGGGTACTCACTGATTCCCAGGCTGGGTTTGTAGTGCGATCAGAGATATATGACAATATGTTGTCCCATTCTAGGAACCTCCCAGCCTGTTTGTGGGATCGGAAGGGACTCTGGGTATCATTACTCTGTGTCCTCATGGCATTCCTGAGGCAATGGTATCTGCTGTGTGTTCTTTTCCCAGTGTCCAGGTCGCAGTGGATAGCACAGTGCAGGTCCTACAGTGTGGTGTGCCAATCCCCAGAATTGGCAAATCTTCTTACATGTCATGTATGTATGTATGTATGTATGAGTGAGTGAGTGAGCATGTGCTGACTGAGTGTGTGAGTGAGTGTGTGCTGTGTGAAAAAGTGTACTTGTGTGAAAAAGTGTACTTGTGTGAGAAAGTGAGTGTGTGCTGTGTGGGCTTGCTGAGTGTGTGTGTGTGTGTGTGTGTGTATGCTGGCTATGTGTGTCTGTGAGTTCCTGTGTGACCTGATGACAGTTGTGGATTACAAGAGGGGAGCCACATGTCATTTTGCAATATGTGCTCACCATTTTAGCACACCTAGCTATATATACATCATCAATTTCACTGGGGATATTGCATGTTTGTTTCTTGCGCTAATGTGCCACATTATAAAGAAGGAAAGCCATTTGCATTGCTATTAATATTAATTATAGCAAAACAAAATGAATGAGAACAAAATTACCTATTGTGTAAGCATCTGATGGCTGAAATTTGTGTGCTATTTTGCATTAGGTTGGGGAATCCTTTTTTTCTCTAGATTGCAAAAGCGGAGTTTGTGTAAAACCCTTGCATATATATTTTATCAGAACTTATGCCCAATGATTAGGGAATAGTAAACCGCATACGCACATAAACACTTAAAACATAATTTAATTGTGCCCTGGTGTATATTTTGCAAAAAACATCCTTGAGTATGTGTTGAAGAACATGTATTAAAATGCACTGCTCTTATGTCAGTTTATTCTCTCTCTAAAAAAAATAAAATAAGAAAAAGGGATGGGAACATTATTGAAACATGTATTTTATTTTTCAAACTCTTCTGTTGGCTGGCATGTGTGTGCGGGACAGCAAGTGTGTGCAAGACAGTGAATATGTGCGGGACAAGGAGTGTGTGCGAGACAGCGAGTGTGCGTGCGAGACAGCGAGTGTGCGTGCGAGACAGCAAACGTGTGTGTGAGAGAGAATGTGCATTTACAGCCCATGGGCATCAAATACATTATTTAGATATTCCCATTGGTATAAAGCCTTGCATATAATGTTATTGTTAATTGGCATCATATACAATATTTATGTTTTATTGCTTGTTGCTTATATTCTATATACCTATTACTCATTGGCATCATAAATCATTTATATGTATTTATAGTTTAATATTATATATATCCTATATAACTATTGATCATTGGCATCATATAAATCCTTCATAAGCCCACTTCACTTCTATCAAACCTGCTATGGGCTCCAGCCCAAGATCTTTTGGAGACCTAGCAACAACCCTGGCTTGCACACAGAAAACAATTCTAACCAAGTCTAAATGTTTGTGCTGGTCTTTGATCTGTTTCTCAAAATGAACCTGTGACACAAATATATGTGAATGTGCACTTAACTTGTAAAGTACATAAACAATAGTTGGTTACATCATAATAATTTTATTTGACCAATGCTTTTGTGCTGTATGCAGGTGCTGATGGCTTTCTACCAGCAGGATGTGATAGCAGAGGAGATGATTATTCGCTGGTTCTCAAAGACTGATATCACTGAAAAAGGTCGACAGCTGCGTAAGAGACAGGTGGTAAGTGTAGTGATGGCTGCTCTAAGTATGTCTACCAAAGAAGCCCCATGTTCCATTGATACCTTCCTGCTGTACCATCAGTTTAATGTATGGTACTAAACTTTTAACTTTCTTTTTTTATCTAAACCTCTAGCTTCAAAAGTTTATCCAGTGGTTAGAAGAAGCAGAAGAGGAATCCTCAGACGACGAGTGATGTACAGAAGGTGACTGCAGCTTCTTGTCCCCTCTCATACTATGTTACAGTTTGGTAACCCTTGTCTGTGGGGATTCACAGTGCTGACTTATCCCTGCAGCAGTTAATGGAGACTAACATTTTATGGATATCTACTTTGAAGTTCTTACATGTTCGGCGGTTTGTGGATGCTCATGCCCTGATGCAGTCGCACTGCTTCTTTGCTAATAACAACTGAATATCTCCACTCCCTCCAATAGCATGCAGTGACCGTTACCAAGGACAGCTGTATGCCAATTTACCTCATCATTGAGCGTTCAGTGATTTAATGGTGATCTTCTACCCGTCATGCATATGAGAAGGACATTCACTTCACTGGCTGCTGTCTGGCAAAGCTACAAAGGATCTTTGGGTTTCCAATTTCTTCTTCCATTTACTCTTTCCATGTTCAGTGAAGGCTGGCAATAATAATTATGTTGCAAGCTAAAGACAGTGTCTGTAGGCCCCACAACAAGAGTGACTGCTGCCATGTATGAGAATGCAAATATTTATTTCAGGGAACAAAATAAAGAGTATATAGAATTGGTGTGTATGTAAACTCTATGTATCTGGAACAGCGTACACATTAGTTATTTCCTGCTGTGATGTAGCTTAAAGGTATTAAAGTAAGCAATTGTTTACTTATCAACAAGTATTGGAAGAGTTATTATTTAGTTGGGTTAAGGACCTACACCTCTTTCACTCTACCCAGCAGTGGCATCCCGTGGGGGAGGTGGGGGGTGGACCGCACCAGGTGACACCGCCAGCGGGGTGACACCTGTGCTGCCAGCATCCCCCCAGCGCATTGCGCTGCTGTACTTTTATTTTATTTTTCTCTGGCAGTCGCATCCGCTGGATTCGGCTGCCAGAAAAAAAAAAAATCCCTGCGACCTGATGTGATGTTACAATATTACTGGTATCTGAATGGCACAATAATACAGGCATCTGAATGGCACAATATTACTGGCATTTGAATGGCACAATATTACTGGCATTTGAATGGTGCAATATTACTGGCATCTTAATGGGCAAATTGGCTGGGGCATCTTAATGGCACAATATTATGGCATCTTGATGGACAAATTGGCTGGGGCATCTTAATGGCACAATATTACTGGCATCTTGATGGAGAAATTGGCTGGGGCATCTTAATGGCACAATATTACTGGCATCTTGATAGGTTAATTGGCTGGGGCATCTTAATGGCACAATATTACTGGCGTCTGAATGGCACAATATTACTGGCATAATAGACAAATTGTCTGGATTATTAATGGCAAAATAATACTGGCATATTATTATTGTGTGTGACATCATTTGTGGGGCTCCTGTATGTGGCATATGTAATGGGCCATCTGACTGGCATTACTAAGGATCTGTTTGGCATGTTATTGGAGGAAATCCAGGGGGGGTGACACCGTAAGTTACCGCACTGGGTGACACCAACCCTATTTCAGGGTTTTGGAGACTGGAGTTTGACAGGCCTGATGCTTTTAGTCAGTGTAAAAAGGAGAGTGACACAATTTACAACATAAACTACATCACAGAGTTTTTATGAGGAGATAAAAAGGTACTGATGTTCTTGTTCAAAGGTTGTTGAAACCAAAAAAAAATATTGTTTTATTTACAGGCTATGGGTGCAGTGTCTGTGTCAAGCTTTGCTTTTGTACCAAAAAAAACCCCCCAAAGTACATTTCACATTTACTCTCTGCAGTACCAATTCCTCCACAACCTCACAACCCAATGGAAAGGTTGTGAAGCTCACTGCCCCATCTTTATAATCATCTAGCAATTAAGCATCTTCTACATGATCAAAAAACTGTAGTAATGTAAACTAAGGGACTGTATCAAAGAACTAACAAACAAAAAAAACCACAGGATTTGGATGCAAAATTAAAAACCGAGACATAGAGGTACTGAATGTCTTCTGCCCCTAATTACCCAACTTTATTTTACCTTTGTATAAAAAATGAGACTATTTTTGTGCCACAATTGTTATGTATGTTCTTTAAATTAGAGGCTTACATGGGTCATGTTACCATTCATGAGCAGTTTAAAGAACTATGATCAGATCTGATCGCCTTATGAGGCAAGGAATAGTGTATACACTTAAATATGACACCAAACAACTAGGATTTTTACAATCCCTTCTGTATGACTATATTTGAGTCATTTTGTGCTAAGCATTTTCTACGTTGCACACTGCTAAAAGATCACAATTGAAGTCAACTAAATCTATCTATCTATCTATCTTGCAACTTGTTTTTATGTTCAAACTTGTGAAGTAATTAAATCAAATAGTCTTAAAGGGACAGTCTGGTCCCCAAACTCACTTTGGTGCAAGATGAAGATTACTGCTTTCATGTTGCACAGGCTGTTTTTCCCAGTGTGATTTTTTTTAATGCAGGCATTCTGTAAAAATCACATTTTTAATACTTGACTCAAGCCCTACCCAGTGATTACTCCGCATGTTTACTGCAGGTGCGGCAGCACTGATTATATAGACACTGAGGATATAAAGTTTTGTTTCTAGTTTTGTACTAGACAGTCCCTTTAAATTAGAGGAATCTCGTAGGGTAATGTTATACATTTTGAGTATCCCTTATCCAAAATGCTTGGGATAAGCAATATTTTGGATAACTGATCATTTATGTCAATAACATATATTAAAGTCTCTCAACTCTCATGAAATATAATGGTATCAATGCAAATACTTCATAGAGAAAATATATCACTTTTCCCGTGATGTAGCCATGATATGAGACATCATTGGGAACCTGCCGTTAGCGTGTCAGGGCTGCACATGTACCATTGTATTAAACTTTGTGGGTGTGCATGTGTGATTGCTGCTACTGTTTTTTTGGTATTTTCAACTACACTGAGAGAAATATGTGTATGCCAAGAGGAATTATCCCTAAAAAGAAAAGCTGCAATTTAACCCTTTAAGGGGTAAAACCCAATGCAGGATACAATGTGTTAATTATTTACCAATTACCTTTACTAATTAACTAAATAACTACCAGTAGGATAGATGGTCACATAGAAAGTGTTAAAATTGCTATGCCCCAAAGACACTCCTAAAACTGCATTGTCCATCTCTATGTACTGTGTATGCTGTACTGGATCAGATTCAAGTCACCATCTTGTTCAGATTCACCTCCACATTCAGTGTTAGCCATTTGAATATGTAAAAGAAATACATTCAAATGCAAGGATGTCACAATGACCTCAGAGTTTGGTTTGCACTTAAATCATGAAATATATATGCTGCTGCTGATGATGATGATCACCTGTTCACATTTACAGCTTGGCTAGCTTTTGTCCACATCTGCTTCTGTTAGAAGAACACGTGCAAATAATACAGAGCCCCTAGAATGTGGATAAAAGGGCATGTACATTTTAAGACAGAAGCCATTGTATCTTCTGGCTGCCAATCTTCATGCTTCAGTGTGAAAAATGCAGGCTGATCCAAACATCAACTGTCCCTTTCTTTAGGTCCCCTCTAGTGATTAAATGTAAAAATAAGTGTTTCTCCTGGACTGGCAAGAGTGGCTAGTGCATGCTCTGATTGGCAAATTACATCATCCACACACATCTGCAGCTTGATCAGTGTAAGCACAGAACTTAGGGCTCTATTTACTAAAAGGTAAGTTGCAGGTGAGATGAACATTTGTTCTTGCAGGGACAAACCTGTTGATTTTGGTTTGTGAAGGAAACTCACCAGGTTTGTGTCATCTGACCTCAACCCCTTTGCAACAATGCATATACCAAGCACGTCATGGGAAAACATGCCTCTTATGGTAGTGACAATGGACGTGCCTGGTACGTTTTATGATTTATTTAAGTTTTATAGAAAATGATAAGGTCTACTCATTGAAAACAACTGTAAGGAATTGAGATTGGAATTTAAAACGTTAGGCCAATGTAGCCGAGTTGGGAAAATTCTCCAATGCACATGCAATCCCAAATCAAGTGCACCTATCTTTTAGAGAATAGTTACCACTATTCTTACCATTCGAGCCAGTGCCATCATAACCCAAATTCCAGCTTTGTGGCGGCTGGAGTGGCGGAGCGGGGAGCAGGCAGTCTATTGTTTAGTGTGTATAATATGGATGGTATATAGCGCACTATGTGAAGATAGCACAGGGTGCCAAGCGTTCCAGCCTCCAGTGGAGATCAATCCCTGTGATGAACAGCAAGTCTTTTCTACAACAGCTGGAATGCCAGAAGTTATCCTTGGAAGAAACAGGATTTGTGAACAGGGGCTGCCAATTCCATAAATGCTCAAGTATAAATACACACTGTCAATCACGTCATGTGCAATAAAATTGGCATGTGTGTAATGGGGTAGAGTTTTACATTCCTGACAGAGTACTGTACAAGGGCTGATATATCACAAACAGGCATGCCATCGGACACCTCCAGCAGTGAGTGATTCATAATGTCATCATCTCCACAAACTGGACTGCTATACATGCAACAGCAACAGGGCCGGATTAAGGCATGGGCTTTTGGGTGCCTCAAGCATCCCTTAATTCGGCCAATGAAAAAAAAAAGCTTGCAGCAGAGGCACTGGCTGGGGAGACTGGAAGATCTCCCCTTGCCAGCTTCCTGTCTCACCTATGACTAAGCGTGGTGACACGCGAAACGCGTTAGGTGGCCTTCCCTTTTCACTTTATCATCCGTGGATTGTACATTACCCTGTTTGTTTGGATTTTTGGAACGCATTAAAGCACTTTATTAATTCACTACTTGGCGAGTGGAGTGCACACTTTGTTCTACTTAAAGCTTCCTGTCTCACCCTCCCTGTATCTCTCATTGCGGCAGGTCACCTGATCGCCGCGGGTGAGAGTAGCGGAGAGCGCAAGCCTGGCTGCATGGAAACTTGTCTGTGGCAGTGCACAGACTCCATGCTGCCTGCTCGCCAACAGGGTGCTGGCGAGGAGAGATCTTCCAATCTCCCCAGCCAGTGCCTCTGCGGCAAGCTTTTTTTTTTTTCATCGGCCGGATTAAGGCCAGAAAGCAGCAGGAAGGTGAGTACTGGGGAAAGGTGTAAACTTTTTTGGGCAAACTGTTGGTGGCATATTTAATAGGCAGCCTAATAGTGGCATATTAATAGGCAGACTGATCGTGGCACATTAATGGGAAAACTGGCAGTGGCATATTAATGGGCAGCCTAAAAGTGGCATATTAATGGGCAATCTGGCTGTGGCACATTAATGAGTATACTAATAGTGGAATTCTAATGGGCAAATTGCTTGTGGCATACTAATGGGCAAACTAACAGTGGCATATTAATGGGCAACCTGGCTGTGGGAAAGCATTGGTTGCAGAATGTCAAGTCTAGGGGTGCATTAACAAGTCTGAGGTACAGATTGGCAAGTTTCGGGATGCACTGCCAAGTCTGTGGGGCAGATTGGCAAATAAAAAGAAATCAAAACAATAAATGCATTTTCATAGGTTTCTATTAAATATGGATTAAAACAGTTTACATGTCAATTATTATTTACTAGTAAAACTTGTTTCATGTAAGGTCATCTTATATTTACGAGGGGCCTCACAATACCTGTAGCCAAGGGGTCTACAATGTCTTAATCCAGACCTGAGCAGCACATTTGGGTGTCATACCATGCCATTTATGTGACACACACTCAAAATGAGGTGATTTGTGGGGGGTGATTATGAAGGAGGGTGCCGTGTGCTCTTATTATATTGCTTGGTAAAGGAAAGGACTGCAAATAACTAAAGGTAAAAAAAGAACTGTTTTTAATCTGAACAAAATGAGATGACATCCTTGATGCAAAAATATTAAATACATTTATTGGGATGTTCTCAGCAAAATATAGAAAATTATAAAATTACATGGCTGGTGGAAAACGCAAACTGCCTCACACTTTTCGCCCTTAGTGTTCTGTGACTAAGCGTCTCTAAGTGCAAAAGGTGTGAGGCAGTTGGATTTTTATCAGCCATGTAATTTCACATTTTTTTTTATTGCTGAGAATCTTTAAAATAAATTTATTATATATTTTTTCTTCAGAGAGCTTTTTTTACTCGATCCTATGGAGGTGTGTAGGGTTGCTACCTTTTGTTCAGAAAAATACCAGCCTTGTTACTGTCTCCATAGACTGATGCCAATTTATTTTTTTACCGGCCTGCCCTAGCGGTGTGTAGGATTTTATATGACACCTGTGTCTTCCAATTTCTTTTTTTTATTCCACCCCTTGGCCATGGATCTTTTCAGGAAAATGTGGCCCACTGTACTACTTCTGTATCTTGCTAATGCTCTACTTATAGGATTCAATACTGAAGAGCTAGTAGAAAATGTATACATTCTAACATTATTGGGGGGGGGGGGGGGGGTGTAGGGTCATGCCAAAGCATGTGTGTGTGTGTGTATATATATATATATATATATTTTGCAAACAATGTTTAAGAGACAGAGTACCTTTAAATCCAATGCAATTACGGTATAACACAAGTATTATTCATCTACTCTTGAAACACTACTAATAACTCTTAAACTTAATTTCTCTTCGTGTTTCATTACATGTGCACACCCTCCCAATCTATACACTTTTGTGGTAAACTGTGTGCAGTTGCATGTTTGGATTGCCTTTGCAGCTACGGACAGTGAGGAAACTTCTTGCGCCAACCCCTTTCAATCATATGATCAGCCTGACGTCACGCTGAAGGTCGGGCATCTTGAAGCCACCGAGGCGGTAAAACGTATTTCCGGGCACTCACAGACTCAATCACATGCTAAGTAGGCGTGCCCAGTTGTCCAAGGTTGGCGCATGTGCAGAGAGACGCTGTAGACTGGGCCTGGTGCGCATGCGTAGCCCTCGAGAGACGGACACCGAGTGACAGAAACAGAACGAGAAACCGGTTGGGAACAGAGACGGAACACACAGGCCAAGCCCTAGAAGCCGCACCGGACTATACAAGGCTTCGAGAGGGCAGCGGAGAAGCAGACAGGTCGTGAAAGAGACAGCACGGGAGACCCAGTGTGTGGCAAAGACTGACAGGCCACACACTAAACTGTTTATTGCTCCCCCCCCCCACCCAAAATACACACACAGACACACAGACTGTCTTCTCCAGACAGTCTTTACACATACAATATCTTGTCTAACGGCACCCTGTCAAATATAAGACTGTGTCTTCTTCCTACACACTTACTCCCCCTTTATCATTCCCCCAGGCATATAACCCACTGTTGGTTTCGCCTAGTCCTGCCAACTTCTGTAGTTTGTATCCCTGCTCTCTCTCCATGTACCCCATTGTATGACAACTATTGGGGCTGGGCCCCTTTCCCCATATCTGGATATAACACCCCTTCTATCCGCTCCCTCATCTCTTCTACTGGGTCACAATGGGGGAAACCAAAGTGATTTACCACCTGGATGAGCAGGAGACCCCCTATCTGGTGAAGCTGCCGGTGCCCTCGGAGAGAGTGACTCTGGGAGACTTTAAGGGAGTCCTTAACAAACCAAACTACAAGTTCTTTTTCAAGTCCATGGACGATGACTTCGGGTAAGTGGTCGTAAAGCTGCAGGCCCAGGGTTATTGTCTCTGTAAATATGACGAGTAAATGATAGACTTGTCACTCCAGCTGTTGTGTTCTGTGATTCATGGGATGCTTGTAATAGTTGAGAAAATAATGCATAATACGAATTCTAGTCGATAGCAAATCTAGTGGTATTCGGTGGGCTAGACTCTAGACTTTATTTCCCCCTGGTAACATTTGATATGTTGACAGTGCACAATTTGGCACACATTGTTTATACTGTGGAGAGTCAATGGTAGACTGCACAATTCTGGCTTTATAAGTTAATACATGATGTAATTTAATTGTGTTAATCGATGGGTACTCTCTGTTTTACTCCAGTGATTTTGGAGTTGACTAAAACAGATTGGTTGATTATACACAGCAGGGTCAGCTTGTGTGTCTGGCCCCATCTGCTTAGAGTTGGAGTCTGCTTATGTGTAATAGCATAAAAGAGATGCATCTAATCTAGAAACAATGACCAGGCGGTCCCTGGATGTTGTGAATTACTGTAAGGTATGTCTGCTATTAACCCATTAAGTGACAAATGAGCAATGAGTGGCTCACCCACAGAAACTCAAAGGCAAATAACATTAATTTTACGTATTCAAATTATAACTCTTAAAATCCAACTTTTTTTTCTTCTTTTTGTATTGTCAGCTCGCTTTCTAACCCATTGTAATATTTTGTATTCAAATAGTAATGAGGTACAAGAAGGCCAGTACAATGTTATTGTTTGAATCTTGTGTCAATGCACCTAATTCGTGAGGTTTGGATCTGAACTTGTACAGTCACAAACCAATAAACCTGAATCATCAGGCAAACGCACAGGATCACCTTTCTTGTGTGTATCCCTTATTATCTTTAAGTCCTCTTACGCAAAACAAAAACTATTTCAGGAAAGCAGACCCTGCCTGTTCAAGCTACAACACTAAATACATTTTTATTGCTCTTGTATTTAATTCAGCCAGGCTTAAATATTCGTTTTGCTCACAAAGTTCTAATTGTTCGTGGTTATGTAGAATCCTCATTTATAGGTTTGCCTGTGAATGATCCGTGCATGATAAGGATATTGCATAGCTTGTCGTCACTGGCTAAGTACAATGGTAGTATCTGTTGTACTCTCACCTCACTTTGGCTGTCGTTCTCATCTTTTCTTGTAGCTCTGCCCAGGCCTTTGTTCTGAGGGAGAGTGAAAATCCACAGAAGGCAGTGCTGGGGTGACATACACTCAGGAAGAGTTTAGAAAAAGTAACCATGCCTTCCTACCAATGTAAACAGTGGCAAATGATGTTGAACATTGAATGTAGTCTGTATACAGGAGCTTGGCAAACGGGAGTGTAGTACATAGCTTAAATCTTGTATCCTGGACATATTCGTATTACTGGTTTTCTTCTGCGATTTTAGAAGTATTTTAGTAATGGATTGGCATGTGCCTCATGCCAGTGTGTTTAACAGAAATAGGAAAACTCCTGTTGAAGTTGTGTACGCCTAGTGCAGGTTTTAAGGAAAAGCATTAATTTATACAGACATTAATATGACCTGCCTGAATACTGCCCACATCGTGGGTCACAGTACTTTTTCAGTAAGTTAGTATTGTGGAATAGTATCTATTGTGTTTTGGATATGTGTAAAAGAGTCTTTTTGATGTAACTGTTGTGCAATATGTTTAGTTTTCCCTGTTATTTTTGATCATTTTGATAAATGTATTTTTGCTGTTTAGGAAGATTCTTGCACGAATTACTCTATTTATTGTGTTGACTAGATTATGATATTTGTTTCTTTGTCAAATATTTAAAATGTATGCTATGACAATAGTCAAGTAAATGATTCCATTTCCTCTGTTCAGTTCATAAGAATAATTTTTTACTAATTTGCTTTGCTAGTGAGGGCAAAATATCAACATTGCTGTTAAGAATATTTGTTTTCATGTTGGCTGTTCAGACTGGCTGTCTAAGTTCAGTTCATGAGGAATGCATTGTAAGAGTTTGAGCCTGCCCAGAGTATCGGGTAATTCTAAACTTTTATTTGAAGATAATTAGATTCACATGATGCTACTGCAAGATGCACATACGGTTTTGAAGTCAGTTTTATATTTCAAGGTACTACTGGGTATGTACACATTTAATACGTTACTCTTGATAATCTGCTCAAAAGAGTTTACAGGCCTGTAAACCAAGACATCAGACATGTGTTTTAGAAGCCACAATATGTATATATACACATAGAGACAGGGATACCTTAATACAGAAGAAAATTAATCCTCCCTATATTTTACCGCCTGTGTTTTCCATTTACATTATATATAGCTTGACAAATCCCTGGAGCCAGAGAGCACATTGGTCCTAAAATCTCTAGTGCTGGTTTCTAACTTTCTTGATTGTTTTTCAAAGAACTCTGCAGGTTTTTAAATTGGTCAGTTTGACTCACCAAAGTCTGCAAATATTCATATAATATTTATTGATATAATAATGTCAAACCTTGTATATATTTGTGTGTGTGTGTGTGTATCGATACACAGCCTAATTCTTCATCCCTCCACACAAGCTAATTGTACCAGATTAGTTGAACAAAGAATGATTGATTGAGTTTTGAATACTGTAAGTAACCTTTATTTGTGCACATAATGGTTATAGTATACTTTTGAAGTGTGTGTTTATAGAGAGAATACTGGATTGAAATGTAAATCTGTTCTCAACATTTGTTTGTACATATACACAGGTTTTTGCATTTTTGATCATGTAAAATAAACTATATACTCCACCCCCAGCTAATGTTTTGCAGGGTGCACAGCTGTATGATCTGCAATGTAAC
Organism: Pelodytes ibericus; assembly: GCA_036172795.1. Classification (NCBI taxonomy): domain Eukaryota; kingdom Metazoa; phylum Chordata; class Amphibia; order Anura; family Pelodytidae; genus Pelodytes; species Pelodytes ibericus. Next base: position 132,477,997 of record CM069861.1, on the reverse strand, counting down.
ATAACAAGTATGCATGTCGCCATACAGATGTATGTGACATTCTAGTGAACACATGCTCTTTGGGCATCCCTTAGCTTAGCTAGTAAAGCCATCTGATTCGCTTCAAAGACATACTGAAAATTATCATTTCAGAAGCTTGCCAGTAACCTAATCATGGTATTGCAAAACTAATTTAGAAAAATGTAGTTCACTTTTTTTAAATGTTATTTATTTTTTCCTCCCAAATTGAAGTGGCCCTTGAAACATTCACATGGCTCATCAAACTAGTATACTTTCCTGCACTTTCTTCAAAGTATTTTGCAATAACTGCGTTACTTCTGTATAAGATTTTATTTCAAATTTTGGTTTTCCAGTTATTAATGGACTACCTCCTAGCTGACAGTATTATGGGAGATGTAGTCTATCCATAGCTGAAGGTCCGCAGTTTGCTGCCCAAATAATATAACTTGGACACTGAGGAATAAAGTGAGAGAACCAACTTCTAAACGTGTGCACTATATGGGATAAGTAAAACATAATAATGTAGTAGTTTTAGGTTAGAAGGAAAACATTTGGGTCCTTCAAGCTCATTCCATTGCTTATCCTTATTGTATATAATTTATCTTGCATAATATTTCTGACTGTTTGCATAAAAACATGGTTGAAAATCAGCGCTATTTGTCAGTGCTGTGGGTTCTATTTCTTCTCGTTGGTTATTTTGAGCCAACCCTTACAATTATAAGTATCCTATTTAACTTTATATGACTGTAATTTAGAGAAAATAGTGGTCAGAACTCTTAACCCATAATATACTTTTTGCTGTTTTGCTGAAAACAGCTTGAACCAGCTGCAGAGAGATGGTGGCCTCAAAGTATTAGTGTTTTTTGGGATCAGAGCTGTGGTTAGTAAGTTGCAAGTGTCATGAGTGTGAAAATGGTGCAAATGCTGTTATCATATCTATAACTGCCATTGCATCTGTTTTATACATCCTGATATTGTGACTCTGCTGCCCACCAGTTTGGAACTGGTGCAGGTTGTGCCACTACTATGCACCATTTATTTGTGCTCTACCTTTTTATACATTCCCCCCGTATCTTTTTGCATGGTTCAGCTAGGTGTTTTTTTTTTAACCATTTAGAATTGATGATGTGTGTTTGGAGTTTACTCTCACTTTAATGTTTAATTAGGTAAATAATGATATCTTGTAAAGCAACCACGCTTGATATCTGTTTTTCTCTTTGCAGTTTTCTGATACCAGTCTTTAGATTCCTTACATTTCCTTATTTAACTGATTATTTTAAAAAACATTTCATGCAATGCCAAGCCTTTTGTACTTCAGTGTAGCTTCTTATGAGTTACCAAAAATTCTGATATTTGTGCATTTCGGTAGGTGTAGCAAGTAAACCCCAGGACTACTTCTGCTAAAGTAATTAGGAGTTCCCTGCTGATTGGCTGCAGATCTCCTGGGATTGGTTTCTTGTCTGGCTGATTAGACGTCTTCCGCTGTTGACTTGTTTTCAGGTGCATATGTCCATGTTACTGAAACATGTCCAAGGCCTCTTCACCTTTTACTCCAGTGTTTTACAATATTTGTGTTGGTGTTATTATTTTAAGTATTCTGCAAGTTACTTCTCGGTTATTTAGTTGAAATAACACTAGAAGGCACAAAGGATGAGTGGCCTTAAACATACAGACTAAAATATTTGTTCACAAATTAGCTTGTGTTGGTACATCAGCGATTTGTATGAACTAGAATATTGATCATCAAAAGAATTCTGTATAACACTCCCTCCCAAATCCCACTACCACTTTTGTCTGTTTTCAAGATGTTCCATAATAATGAGTTACTGGATTTTTTTTTGTTTTTGTTTTCTTCATCCATTCTTTTTAACCCCTTTGAAACATTTTTGTCCTTTCTGGACAATGGCTATTTTAACATTTCTGTGCTGTTTGTGTTTAGCAGTAATTTTCTTCTTTGTCATTTGCTGTACCCACACATATTATTATATATTGTTTTTATCGGGACAAAAAGGGCTTTCTATGGATGCCATCTTTTTGATCAAATATTATAATATTATTTAAAAAAATAATAAAATATGGTAAAAAAAATACACAAATTTCCTGACTTTTATTTGAAACAACTTCTCCTCATCGACAAAAGCGGACGACAAAACCTGCTAAATAGATTCTACTATTTCTCCTGAGTACAGGGATACCACCCATGCATAGGTTTGTTGGGTTGTTTGGGGGCTAAAATGCCAAATTTGTGAGGTTCAGTTTTTTGTTTTCCAACTTGAAATTTTTACATGCAGACACCCTGCACCCATGTCCCATTTGGGACATATTTGAAACCAGCCAGTGTATTTTACCCCATCAACCCATATATTTTTTAAAAGTAGACGCCCTAGGCTATCTCAAATGGTGGTATTTTAACACTTTCCATGCACTAATTCTACCACTAGCCTTTGTCAAAGTTTGTGGTAGTAATTTTTTGGTGTTTTTTTTTCACAAACCTTGTACTTCAGACATGAATTCACAGATTTTGGTATGTGTCACTACCAAATAACACCCCAATAAGTGTTCAGCAACATCTCTTGAGTACAGGGATACCCCCCATGCATAGGTTTGTTGGATTGTTTGGGGGCTAAAAGGCCAAATTTGGGAGGTGCAGTTTTTGGTTTTCCAACTTGAAATTTTGACATGCAGACCGCCTGCACCCATTTCCCATTTGGGACATATTTGAAACCAGCCAGTGTATTTTACACTTTCCATGCACTAATTCTACCACCAGCCTTTGTCAAAGTTTGTGGTAGTAATTTTTGTGTGTTTTTTTTCCACAAATATTGTATTTCAGACATAAATTCACAGATTTTGGTATGTGTCACTGCCAAACAATAACCCAATATGTGTTCAACAACATCTCCTGAGTACAGGGATGCCACCCATGCATAGGTTGTTTGGGGGCTATAGGGCCACATTTTGAAGGTGCACATTTTCAACTTGGAATTTTGACGTGTAGTCAGCCTGAGCCTATCTTGCATTTGGGACTTTTTTTTAAAGTAGGACAGTGTATTTTACCCAAAAAGTATATATTTTGTAAAAGTAGACACCCTAGGCTATTTTAAATGGTGGTATTTTAACAGTTTCCATGCACCAATTGTACCACCAGCCTTTGTCAAAGTTTGTGGTAGTCATTTTATTGTGTATTTTTTCCCACATACATTGTACTTTAGACACAAATTCACATATTTCGGTATGTGTCACTGACAAACAATACCACAATATATGTTCATCAACATCTCCTGAGCACAGGGATACCACCCATGCATAGCTTTGTCAGCTTTGTTGGGTGTTGAAAGGCTACATTTGAGAGGTGCGCTTTTTGATTTTCAAACTTGGAATTTGAACATGTAGAGCAAGGAAGGGGTTAATAGCTCTTATAAGAGCCTTTGTAGTACTGTACAAAAAAATTAACCCCTAAAAATGCACAGACAAGAAAAAATATTCTGCTGTGCAGTGATCAGTGGCAGGGAAGGGGTTTATACACAGGCTACACTATACAAAGGGTATGGCTTTTATAAAAGCCCTTGGGACTCACAATTTTTTAACATTTTATTTAATTTATTACAATTAAAAAATGATATTATACAGATCTGTCTCTTTCCCTCACTGAAACTCAAGTGAGGAGAGGGAGGCAGATCCATATGGGTCAGAACAATATTTACCAATATTGATCGAACCAGACGAATGGTGATGCTCATCTGAGAAATCACCAAACCACCTTTGCCACTGATCGGCTGTTACTGATCGCTATACACGCGTTCAGACAGCTTCAAAAGGAATACACGTAATCCCCTAGTGGGTATAATTAACCCCTAGCGAGTGTGACAAAAAAAATGTTGATAGCAAAAAAAAATCCTTCTGCGACTAGATTGCTCCATATGCGCTGCTTAGGCAGTGACCATATGTACTGCTTAGCAGTGACCATATATGCTGCTTAGGAAGTGATATACTGCAAGGAAGGGGTCAATAGCTCTTAAAAGCCATACCGTAAATGGCGCTATCCTATTGTGGGCACGAGCTTCAGAGACTGTAAATCACAGCTTCTGTCGTTCTGTTTTAGTTGCAAGACTGCCCCTAGCGGCAGTCTGCAATATTACAACAGTTGGGGAATGGTTATCTGTAGTTAGAGGTGGTTTTATTTTAGCACCTAAAAGTATCTAAAATACTCTTACAAGTGATGCAGCACTGTTTTAGATTAAGAATTTATTTCGTACCATTCAAAAAAGAGACCTTGCAATTTAATATTGAACCAGATAAGGGAATAACCCAGGATTTAGAGTCAAATATAAATGGAGAAAAATCTGGTTATAATATTTGTAAAACATTTATTTATTATGCATAAAAAATATCACTCCAGTAAAAATTGTTTGCACAATTAACTCACAAACTGACACCCAAAATAACACAGATGTAGGAGCCAGAAAACAGCATATCAATCATGCACATAGACTGTCACAGATGCAAACCAGCACTTCTGGGGCTTTATATTTTTTCATTTTGAAAAAAATAAAAAAAGAAATGTTGAAAGAACCTCCGGACCAATTTGCTAGGGAATCTTTTGTAAATAAAAAATGTACACTTGGGGTGTGTGTGTGTGTGTGTGTGTGTGTGTGTGTGTGTGTGTGTGTGTGTGTGTGTGTGTATGTATATGTATGTGTGTGTATATATATATATATATATATATATATATATATATATATATATATATATATATATATATATATATATATACTGTATTTGCTCGAATATAAGACAAGGTTTTTTTCAGAGCAAATGCTCTGAAAAATCCTCCTCGTCTTACATTCGAGGTCTTCTTATAATCTAACAGCAGGGGATGTCTGCGCGATGAGCGCAGACTCCCCTGCTTCCGCCCGGCACGACTGCCGGGGCTTCTGTGAAGAAGCCGGGAACTTCCGCTTTCGTCACAGAAGTCCCGGCGAGCGTGCCTGGGCGGCAGCAGGGGAAGTTACACTCATCGCGCAGACATCCTCCGCTGCCCCGCTAGCCACCAGGGAGAATCGGGCAGCTGGGGGATGACCAGCTGTCCGTCATAATAGACTGCCGTGTCGGGCAGCATGGAGGATGTCTGCACGTATCGTGCAGACATCCCCCGGCTGCCCCCACTAGCCACCAGGGATCGAGGTAAGGGGGAGGGGGGGACGGATGGAGGACAGACAGACAGACAAGGGGAGGGGGGGATAGAGAGAGACAAAGGGAGGGGGATGGGGGGAGGACACAGACAGACAAGGGGGGGGGGAGACACAGACAAGGGGAGGGAGGGGGACAGAGAGAGACAAAGGGAGGGGGAGGACACGGACAGACAAGGGGGGGGTGGGGGGAGACACGGACATGGGGAGGGAGGGTGACAGAGAGAAAAGGGGAGGGGGGGATAGATAGAGACGAGAGAAGTTTTGGGGGGAGAGAGAGACAACGCTGGGGGGGAAAGATACAGCTGGGGGAGCGGGAGAGAGGCCACATTGGCACATAAAAGCAAATAAAAACAAGAAATGCATTTGTATAATATAAACTTTTTATTAAATATTAAAAAGCAATTTACATATATACAAGTTAAACTTTTTTCCTATAGGGTAGTCTTATAATCAGGCTTTTAGTTTTTTCCCTAAAGGAATGTACAAATTTGGGGGGTCGTCTTATAATCGAGCAAATACGGTATATAATGTCTCCTTCCTGATGAGGGATGAGCAGTGAATAAAATGATGAATCAGATTTGTAAGCTTTCTATTGGCATCACAAGCCTGTAATGCTAGTTTTTGATTTACAAGCAGTCACTGGCTATATATTGCTGCGTTATGTGTTAATGGGTTATTTTGTTTTAAACGTCAGTGTTAATAAAGCTGGGTTTAGTAAAAGGTTTGCAGACCTACAACTGTTTTTGAAGTAGAACGTTTCACACAGTCACAAGTAGTTCTGGATTAGAAGGGACTTGTCGCCTAAACATTGTTTATGCTTTATAAAATATTTATATATTGGCTTATATATTAAGTTGTAAGCAAATGCATAGCTTATAAGAAAGTTTGTTTTTAAATGTGGCAGTGGTCTCTGTCTCCTGATTTATCACATGGCTTGATATGCAAAAAGTTTTTCATTAAGTGGTTAATTTGCATCTAAAACAAGGGGATGTCTTAAACAGGAGACATGACAGACACATTTAAAAAACATTTGTGTCTATGCATTTGCTTGCAACTTTGCAAGATAATATTTTTGATCCTTTTCCCCCCCCCCGCCCCCCCTATGTATTCACAGCAAAACCATATTTAGATGAAATATTCCATTTTAACTATGAAGCCTTGCAAATATTTATTGTGGGGGGAAAAAAAAAAGAAAAAATACAAATATGCCACTTAAATTAAGATATAATCAGTACGCGAACAAGAGCAGCCTTCCTTATCATTCCTCACGGTGCTTAGAGATAATGATGTATATGCATATTGGCCAGGCCCAGGGTGTTATGTTTGACAAAATTATTAAAACAAATACAATAGTGCAATATATTTCATGTAATGGAAAATATCTGGATCCAGATGGATGCAGAAACAACTTTTACCCTGAGACCAGAATTTACATAGAGCAGTACTGTTTAATGACCAAACCCTTCTGGTAGAATGACACAAAATCTCAGCAGGTAGGAGGCCAAACTCATGCATGAGAAGAGTCCACAATGGAGTCCCAGGAAAAGTCTGCACAAATATTCTCAGCCATCTCCATGCATTTTTCCATGTATGCTGTAGTCCAAGCTTTCTCAGGAGGTAGGATAGGCTATAAAGGATCATCCACATCCGTCTATATAAATTTACAAAGTCATATGTCTATGATAATCTGCTTATCTGTGAGAGCTTCTCCGAACATCCGGTGCGTGCAACCCCCAACTGGAAGTGACGTTTGCATTCCATCGAGAGGAAGTGCATTTCACCAGCGAGAAATTTGTTCCAAAGACATACCATTACAAAACATAAAACTTTTAATAACTTTGTGGACTGATATATAAATAATTAAAACACCAAAGAGAGCTTTGTCACCACCTAAAAGTCTACGTAGATGATATTCATATGGAACGCTGACCTCCACTGAAAGGATAGCTATTATCTGAGGCATGGACTTCACTAGACCTTTGAAGGTTTGATGTGGTATCCGGCAACAAGACCTTAGCAGTTGTGCTCTGTATAGTTTCTTATATTTGTTTCGAAATTTAGTTTAGAATTACGAATCGTTTTTCTGTTTGTTTGTTTTTTTCACGTAGTCTCCTACAGTGACCTTTTGACCCAAATCTTTCATTTGAACCTAGCCCTAACTCTAATGCTGACTCCCAACTCACGTGGAACCTTAACCCTAGATCTAGAATTAATAGATTTACGGTTAGTTTTGTCCTTTTTTGTTTGTTTTTTGTTTTTAATCAGTCGAGTGTTGCTGACACTCTTCTGCTGGATATAGGGTAGCTCCATATTGGAGGAGCATGATGCCTTACAACAGGGCTCGACAAATCCCGGGCGCCAGGTCGCCATGGCGACCAGGAAATCAGACCTGGCGCCCGGGTGCTGTTTGTCACAGGGAGCCCTTGCCGGCTGCCATCCGTTTTACTTTCAGCGCGAGGGGAGAAAGTCTGTGCGGATCACACAGACTGTAAGCTCCGCCCCCTCGCGCAACACGTTGTAGTGCCGATTGTCACGTGACAACACGTGCAGGAACCGAAAGAGGATCGGGCTCCAGCATAAATGTCCCCCTCCCCTGCAATGAGGTAAGCAGCAGGGAGGGAGGACACCCTAAGAAAACATTTTTGTTCTTTGGTCTGTGTGTATGTATGAGTGAATGTAACTGGCTATGTATGTATGTATGTATGTATGTAGGTGTGAATGTAACTGGCTATGTATGTATGTTTGAGTGATTGTAACTGGCTATGTATGTATGTATGTGTGAATGTAACTGGCTATGTATGTATGTATGTGTGAATGTAACTGGCTGTGTATGTTTGATTGAATGTAACTGGCTGTGTATGTTTGTGTGAATGTAACTGGCTGTGTATGTTTGTGTGAATGTAACTGGCTGTGTATGTTTGTGGATGTATGAGTGAATGTAACTGGCTGTGGATGTATGTGTGAATGTAACTGGCTGTGGATGTATGTGTGAATGTAACTGGCTGTGGATGTATGTGTGAATGTAACTGGCTGTGGATGTATGTGTGAATGTAACTGGCTGTGGATGTATGTGTGCATGTAACTGGCTGTGGATGTATGTGTGCATGTAACTGGCTGTGGATGTATGTGTGCATGTAACTGGCTGTGGATGTATGTGTGAATGTAAATGGCTGTGGATGTTTGTGTGCATGTAACTGGCTGTGGATGTATGTGTGCATGTAACTGGCTGTGGATGTATGTGTGCATGTAACTGGCTGTGGAAGTATGTGTGCATGTAACTGGCTGTGGATGTATGTGTGCATGAAACTGACTGTGGTGTGTGTGTGAATGTAACTGACTGTATGTGGTGTGTGTGTGTGTGTGTGTGAATGTAACTGACTGTGGTGTGTGTGAATGTAACTGACTGTGGTGTGTGTGAATGTAACTGACTGTGGTGTGTGTGAATGTAACTGACTGTGGTGTGTGTGAATGTAACTGACTGTATGTAGGGTGTGTGAATGTAACTGGCTGTGTATGTGAGGTGGGTGTATGCGACTGTCTCCGTGCGTTTATGATATTGTGATGTGCCGTTGTCTGGCTCCTAAATTTTTTAGCTGGCTCCTAAAACTAAATTAAATTTGTCAAGCCCTGCCTTACAATATGATGCTCGCGATCACTCCACTCACTGGATGAATGTTGGTGTTGCTTAATGCCGAAGGCATTATAGCAACATTGTTTGATCGGTGGTAGCGATCACCGCATCCAACGCTGGTTTTAACACAGGACAGTATACATACGTCCAATTTTAGTGAAACCCAAGACGTGTATATATACGTCCATATGCGCAAGGAGTCAAAGCTCTACTCTTCAGAATCAGATTTCCTGTCTTTTGCAAACTAGTCGCGCACACGGCCAAAGTCAGTCAGACAGTTGCACACACGGCCACAGTCGGCCAGACAGTCGCGCACACACATGCAGTCAGACATACAAAATAACCTGAAAAACTGCTGGTCAATCAATATGTCCCCCTCCCTGCTGCTATGCTATATAACTCATTGTTACGGAAGGGGGCATTTCTATTCCAGCTTGGTCTGTGCTAAGAGGCACAGACTATCCTTGCTGCTAGCCTTGCTGAGCCCCCGGTGCTTGGGCACCATAGACGGTGTGTGAGGGGGCGGATCAGGAAATCTTTGCAGCCGGTGCACACACTCTGCTCCCTCACGCGCCGCTGGATTAAAGTTTTTTTTAAAATAAAAAAATAACTTCAACAATGACTGTACCATTCGGGGCTCACAGTACCCGGGCTCCAGGTCTGATTTCCTGGTTGCCATGGCGACCTGGCACCCGGAATTTGATGATCCCTGATTTATAGTGTGTATTATTTGCAAGGATGTTAATCTTTTAGATAATTTCTCTGTGTATTGCAAGAGCTTTAGAATGTCTGGATCTTCCACTCTTAGCCTAGAAAATACAAACTAACTTTTTCTAGAGGAACTATACTATTTGTAGATTCTTTGGTTTCTGCTAGAGCATTCTCTGAATAGTGCACCAAACCACTTTAAAAAGACAAACTTCTTGGAACAAAATATGGCACTAATAAGCAATATTTGTGATCCTTCATGTACAGAGGATACGCTAACATCATAAACATTTAACTGACCAAAAACACTGAAGAGCTGTTCAAATATATTTAAAGTAAAAGCTTGCCTGCCTTTTCCTCCTTTATGGGTTCAGGCATTGAGCTCTGAGAAAGAGACTAAAAGAGTATAATCACACTGCCAAGTCGTTCTCCATGCCTTCAGGATTCAGTACAGGGATCTGTCCATGCCAGACTGTTAGACGGACTGTTTACTTCATTATAGAAACATGAATAGCAAGCATTTTTCTCAGAAATGCATACCCCCAACCTTACACAGTCTTGATTCAGGCCCGCTAGCCCAGGGCTCTGACTTCAATGTTCTAGTGTCCCACATCTCTGGGACACTGAAGAAGAACAGATTTTGCACTTTTATGTTGCCGTGTACAATAGTGCTTACACTTCCTGCACCATTGGTGGAAATGCACGAAATATTCAAATCACATAAGGGGGGCACAGCTTACACACACACACACACGCCTTTTTCAGTATTCTATGTAGAACACAATCAATCTGGTTCCAAAATAATAATATAGACGCCTAAATGTCCAGTTTGTCTACAAATAAGTTGAGCCCTGAACTAACCTTGTGCAGTTCACCGAAAAATTTCCAGTAAGATTTGGAGATGGGAGGATGCATAAAACTGTCCCCTGGCACATCACATTTTCTTTTCAGAATGATGAATCTGCAAACTCCAGAGCTTATGAACTATATTTTTCTGTTCACCTTTTAGTTTACATAGCTTTCTATGCATAGATCCCCTTTTCTGAGTTGAATTCTCCAGACTCTTTTACATGTAAATCATTTGTGGTCATTTCCAATTCTGAGCAGATCCTTTATGCAGAACGTGACCTTTGTAACACCATCCCCCTGCTCCTAATTGGAATTTGTTTTACCAGAAAGTAGTTTTCGAAGTTCCAGGGAAATATTACGTTGCTACAAAATTTAGTTGGGGAGGTTCTCTCCCTGATAATTAACATAATTGCACTCACAGAATAACATGAATATGGAGCAAAGAAGTGCATGTATTGGCAGGCCAAAACAGAACTATTATCCATAAACTTGGTGTCGGAACCTTTCAGAGATGTATTTTTACCATACAAACCATATTCCTGTTTCCTTGTTGTCAGTTTAATTTATGCAAATAAATCATTTCTATCTTTAATCTGCTTTGTTACAAGTACTGTGATACTGTTGGCTTTCGTCCGTGCTCCTCTCATTTGAGATTTTCATCCTATGAATAACTATCCAGCACCTACCAACATTGTTGGTCATTGTGTTGTGGCAACCTGGGTATGGTGAAGTTAACTAGTTGCTATCGGTTCTCCTCATCCCCCCTTCAGATGTTCTGCATGTAAATTGCAATTGTTGCCTGGATGGGGATGTAGAAATTAAGGTTACCAAGGAAATAGGCTAAGTGTGCATGGCTCCCTCACACAGGCAGCTTTTTACATATTAGTATGCGTTGGGTGTTTAAAAAGTGCTTGAAGTTCTTTGTATGCACTATGTGTAAGTAAATTACTTAAAAAATTCTCTTCTTTTTAATCTTCGCTTTTGTTTGTTTCTCTGGCATTATTGGCACCATACAAATACAGTAATAAGTTAGAGGGAGAAAACGGAAGATTGACAATTAATAGGTATGTCAAACATGTTCTCTTCAGTGCCTGGTATTATTTTGGATAAGTAGTTTAATATTTTTATTTAAATAAAGTTTATCAAAATGAAATTCTTTTAAAGGAAAAAAATCTAATAAAGGTACATTATAGTTCAAAAGTTATTCAGCATGAAATAGAGCTTGGTTATGTAGCATGAGGCTGTATATTAATTATTCAGTAAAATACCTTAATCCCATTGTTCTGCAAATGTACAACCAAAGAACACATTACCACATCAGTTAATAAATATTGCCATTTAAGCAAATAAAGTATTTCTCCAAATATAAGTGATTAACCTATTGAATTAAAATTAGTTCTGACATAGCGGTTTTACTAATCTGACAGGTTATTATAAATATAAAATCTTCATCTGGTTACAAATATTAAAGATTAGAACTACCAGCACGAATGAGTCGTTACCGTTAAAAAAAATCACTATTTAAAGGGATACTCCCATCTAAAAATTAAAAGGTTTTTTTTATTTTGCATTGTTGATTTCGGATATGTCTTTGTTATGTGACTGTATTTAATACAGGGCTTGACAAATGTATCCGAGTTTTAGGAGCCAGCGAAAATATCTAGGAGCCAGACAACAGCACATAAACACACGCAGTCACAGACAGACACACATAGCGAAACCCGCTACACCTTGTTTTCCTACCTACACACACA